>JAYKAV010003044.1:2261582-2456244 GCA_035582835.1 Phoebastria nigripes | reverse complement strand
GGGCCGGGCCCCGCCCGCCCGGCGGGGAGGCTGCCGGGGCGAGGCGGGGCAGAGCCGCCGGGCTCCCCCGCCGTGGCCCCGCCGGGGAGCCGGCAGTGCCCCTCGCGTCAGCCGCTCTCCCGGCCTGCCGCTGGCCGTGAAGGTAGGAAGGTGATACAGGGGGAGGCAGAATGGAGAGAAGTCAGCCTTCAGAGATTTCCCTGACGCGGTTTGGGACTGCTGCTCAGTGCTCTTGTTAAGAGAAGCTAACCTATCAGATATACTAGCAGTTGAACAGGCACCCTGTGCCTACGCAGTGTCAGAGAGATTTTGGAGGAGAAATGAAAAAGGAATGAGAAACTAGGTGTGAAAAATACTAGAAGGAAACAAAGGTTTGGAAAAGCAGATCATTTCCCTTTTTAAAAATGGTCTTGTTAAAACACATGGAACATGACTGAAAGGTATTGATTGTTCTCTGAAGATCGGTTTGCTCCAGAATAATTGAACTATGTCCAACAATTCAAGTGTAGAAATTAAATTAAAATATCTGCATGTTGTTTTATGGTTATCTGGCACATCATTATCCTAAACCCCTAGCGTTGATACTCTTTGGTAGAAATTTCATGGAGAAATGTTTCATTGCTGTGATTATTCTGGTCATTATAGCAATTTGGCCCACTCTAAATGACAGCTTTCCTGCAATTCTCTTCAGGCTGAAGTCTAGCTATTTTAATAGGATTGTATGTAGCCCATAGTGTTAAAAAGCTCCCCAGACCCCTTTAGTAGTTAGGACTTGCTACGAGGTACAGAAGTCTTACTGTCACCAGGGAAGAACAAAACAGGTGCCAAAGGTCAACCATATCCACCACATGAATGAGCAAGGATTATTTCTGCTTCAAAGTAGAAGGCAACTTGAAGGTCGGACACCTTTCAAGCACTAATATAGCAGAGGTCAGTTACATGGCAAAAAAAAGATGTTGGTCAATATAAGATATGATCAGAATCAGGGTGGTCATGATACCTGACTGGGTAAGCAACTAAAAGACATCTGGAGCTGAAAAGCAGGGGAGCTAATTAATGGATTATAAAGAATTCAACTGGAGAAGAACAGGGAAGATTAACTAAAAGAATGGCATTTTGACGTATCTGTTGAGGTCCTTTATATCCTCAGAGGTTTGTATGTGGATGCATATATAAAAGCTCCTCCAGTAATGAGAATGGGACAAAATACAAGGATTTTTTTTTTTTTTTTTTTTTTTTTTTTTTTTTTTTTTTTTTTTTTTTTTTTTTTTTTTTTTTTTTTTTTTTAAGATTTTAATGCAACAGGAGGAGAATACATTTAGACTTGGGTTGCCAGAGGTTTCTTCTATAAGAAGCATGAATAAGCTCCAACACACTGGGGGCAATCATGCCATTGGAGCAACATGGACACAAGAGCTTAGAAGTACTGGCTTTGATAGACCATTCTCCAGACGACATTCACTATTTTTGCTCCATAAGGCTCAAAACCAGTGTTTCAAGGCTCAGTAACGGCATGTGGCAGACTGACTGAAGTATTTTCCTACAGGACTGCTCAGGGTCATGGGACCATTGCTCATTTAGAAAAAGCTGCATTCGCAAGTGTGAAGCAATCTCTGAAGTCACTGGATAAGCAGAACATGTATTATTAAGATGTGTATGACACTAGTGCTTATTCTCTCACTTCCTTTCTGTTTTAGAGATGAGCTAGATATAGCTTTTAAAGATTATAAATATCATACACGGATGTGAATTGCTTTCTTATTAAACTAGGACTGCATCAGAGCCAAGTATGTGTTTGCATTTAGATCCAAATCTGAAAGCACAAGTTTGTGTCCAGTGACCCAAGAGTGATCACAGTTGCAAAACTCAGCCTGAAAGCATAGTGTTCAGAAGTGCAGTTAGAGGAGCAGAAAACTTAAGCTTCTGGGAAACTTAGATATATTTCTGTGGTTACATTTTCTATATTATCCTCACAATAAGGGCTCCATCCCTATTGGAGTCATGGAAACAGAAACATCAGATTACATGTTTAGAATCTCCTGGCAATTTTAATACTGAATGTGCTATGGTTGTTGATAACCTGCTTTGGAAGCACAGTATTGAACAGGATTTTTTGCTTCTTTAAGAAATTAACTTGCATGAAGGCTAGACCTGCTGCGTTGAGCTTCTTCTGGTGGCTTGTGAACTTGGCATTAAGTCATGCAAGTAGAATGCAATAGCGCTCTCAGCTATGTCCTCAAGGAATCACCTACAGACCCACTATTTCTAGTTCAGCTTGGTGTGTCTAAGTCAGTCATCTCAGTCAATTTTCTGTTTCCCGTATTGGAGAAAGACCAAGAAGCTAGTTTTGTATACATTATACATAAGAATTGTTTAGGTAGGAGCATCCACACAGAATTCCTGAATTTTCAGTAGCCTGACAGTGTGCATCTTGGATCATTGCAAATTTGCATTGTGAAGATTCTAAAGAGGCTCAGCACCAATTAAAAATATAGCAAAAGTAACTATGTTAATCTAAATGAAATTATTTTAGTTATTTCTGTTTTAGAAGTCAGATCTATTATTGAATCCTTGGCTTGCTTGCTCAATATCCATGCACATAAGCAAGATGTTTTAGGCAGGTGAAGAGTCCCAGTGATGAAAGAGCATACAGCTGTCACAGGGTTTAGGCACTGACTTTTCCACTTCAGTCAACTCAAAGAAACAAGCTCTGTCAGATGTCTAGTAAGGGAAACTATTTACTCCACTCTTCTATAGATTGGTAAACCTCATTTAAATGCTAAATCAAGCCCAAGAACTGCAGCAAATGTATCCGAGGATTAGTTGTTTCTTTCTGGAAAGGATCCCACTGTTTTCTGTCCCTTGGTGAAATGTGGTAATTCTCATTTGAATGATAGTGGAATATCCATGGGCTACATTTTGCAGAAAAAGTAACTGTGCTTTTACTTTTTAAGTTTGAGTTGTGCTCCAGATGAAGAAGCATAGTCTGCATGCCTGCATTAAGTTTTACAATGGATCTGCTTTCCCACATCAATTTATTTTTGCCTTTCACATCAGCTTGTCTCTCTCATTGCTCAAGTATTGCTTCATGCAAGAGCTGGGCACATTGAACTATGTGTGCCAGAAGAACAAAACCAATCCAATCGGAAAGGAAAACCCAATCCTGCAAGGATTAGCCATTATGCCCCCAAGAAGTCAAATACGATTACTTTGAGGCCCAAGATAAAATAACAGGCTTTTTTCTCATGAAAGAGAATAAAAAACATTCAGATTTCCATAAGTGCTTTACAGAATGTCAGCAGGTGTATTGCAAACATAGTTTGCAATAGTACTCCAGGAGCATAGTACTCCAGAAATACCAACCTATTCTCATGATCATGGTTCAACACTCCCCCTGGAGAGAATGAATACGCATTTAGCTTTAAGCATGGAAACTTTTGACCAGTGAAACCCAGAACCTTACGCTCACTTCAAGTCTGTGAAATTATTCATATGAGTTTTCAAGATCAAGTCCAAAGAATGCAGTTAAAAATGGGTTACACCCTTTGCTTACCTTTTAAGCTATTCAGTACAGACAATGACTTAAGCCGGTCAATGGCAGCTGCTCTTTATAACCAGCTTAACTTTCTGAATGTGCTAATATAATGCTGTGTGCTTGACCCTCCAACTTCTGTGACTGAATGGGCACATCCAGAGCTCTCCGAAGTTGTTAGGAGTCTTTCAGATTCAGTGTCCAAGCAAATACTGTTGGTTGGAGCAGCTAGTCCTTGCGTATACACCTTCTTTCTGCTTACTAAGCCGCCTTCTTATTCTTGCAAGYAACTTCCGCATTTTTTTTTAACATCATCACAGTCTTTACATGTATTCTTTAAATTTTTTACTTTTTTTTAATCCTTTGGATGCTTTTTCACAGTACCTGACCTCCTAGAGGTAGAAGATTCCTAAGACAGGGGTGTTGTTTCCTGGTAGATAATTTTACACTTCTTTTCAGCACATTATATGGTTATGAGAGTCTGGAGACTAATTTATTCTCAGCCATTACTTTTCAGTTTCCAAGAGTGAAATCCTAAGGATCCTCACATAATGGATGCCCCCAAATTAACTGCCTGAAATAAACCTACCACTCCAACATGCTGTGCTCTTCCTTGCTTTCTGAAAACTTCCCTATCATTAGGTAACTGTCAACTGTGCAGTACTCTTTGCACCAGTTTCATTTTATGTAGCGGTATTTAATCTCCCTTCTAGGGCTGCAAGGACTATAAGAGAATCAGCACACAAACTTCATTGTCCTCAACTTCAACTTGACCATCCCAGCTGTGCCAGCAGAAATACTCAGTGCCTCTCTCATGAAGGCAGAGCTGTCTCTGGCTAGCACTGCCACCCCCCTCCCAGCTCCTGCCCCCTCCCACGGTGACTGGTTATTGCTTCAGCATCTGTAGTGCTTTAGACTGAAGAGTTAAGTAACTTCGCAGCCACTTGATCCATTATTAAATGAGAACAGATCTGAATGGATCAAACATACTGTCTTTGGAAAAACAAGGAACCCTCTTCATCAGTTATACAAGCTTCCTCTATAAAAGGGGGAAACTAGTTAAAATATTTCTTGTGACAATTGCTTTACTGCTTTTTCCTGCAGTCCAACTAGCTTGACACATTTTACCTTAGGGATATTTACAAATAGTCTGTTTCTGTTTTCTTACTGCATAATCTAAATAAGCAATTTTAACAGCTACACAAGGCCAAATGGCAATAAGCCTTTGGAGAGTGGTAGTGAGGGAATTTTGCCACAGACTTACCGTGATTCAAGAAAGAGTGTGATATAAGAATTAAAAGATTATCTATGTTTCTAGATTTCTGCTAACTTCCTGGTCCCTTCATTCTCCGTAGTGTAGTGCCTCTGTACTTTTCTCTTCCCTGAAGTAGCTACTGCTTCCTGACAGAAGTTATACCTGCAGGGCACTTCAACTTTCCCAGTAACAGGCAGAAATCTACTTTTAGTCAGAATTCAGAGGAAAGCAAATGTAGAAATACAAAGTTCCTGGACAGCCATGCTCTAGGGCAAGTGTCTAACCATATCCAGCGATTCAGTGAACAGCATGGTCATGATTTCCTCCTTGACCATGTGTCATCAGGAAGATTTCATAGTGTAATGTAAAGATGACTGCCCAAACAATTTGAAGATAACTTGAATAAGAAGCTTTATTTTGGTCCTAAGAAGGAAAAACCCAAGGATTTTTCAAATCCATTAAAATGCATCCGAAATTGGTAAAAGATATGTTGTTTGAAACTCACTCATGTAGAAGTAAAAAAGATACTCCTCCTGAGGCAATGCCCACCTTTGGAAGACACTGTGATAAACAGCAGATGTATCTACTTGGCCCCTCATTAATTCTTTCTTCTACCACAAGATTATTGTCACAGAGTCAGCTTGAAAATGAAACTAGTGGAACCAGAGTTTACATAGAATTTTGTGGGGAAAAAAGCAGAAATATTACATGTCACCTTCCTTCCCGCTTCCCTGCTCCCCTCACATATTTGCAGCAATCTCAAAATCTTTCCATGTTTCAACTGAGATCCACTGATTTCCCAGTAATATAAGCCTCCATCTTCCTTTCCATTTAGCTTGGGTCCCTCACTTAGTGGGAGCATATGCAGACACAACTTTTGCCATGAAGAGGATTCGGTAAGATTCCTTAATGTCACCTTTTAAGGTCAGGAGGGCTGTCACAAGCAGAGGGTCATCGGCCTACAAAAAAAAATCCACACATAAAACCAACCTTTTTTTTTGTACATAAAACAGATTAGTTGATCAAGTTCTAAACTATGTATTTTACATCTCAGTTGTAAGATGTACCAGTTATAGATATAGATTACCTCTCTTCCCACTGTGTTGGCTCTTTTATATTTTCACGCAATGCTCGTACTGCAGTAAGTAAAGTAGCAATGACTAAGCATTCTATCTCCAGAGTGCTACAGATATCATCACCACATTACAACCATGACAACTGGGCACAGCAGCAACAGAGTACGCTGCAGTGAGGGTTGGGAAAGAAATGGATCCTGTTAGCCATCATTAGTGTTAAATCTTGTGTAACAACCAGCGGTTACCAAGAGGCATGATATCAACCTGATACATCCCGCCAGGAACTCTACTGCCTTCTTTCTGCACATGATAGCAGCAATCTTTTAATTTTGGAACAAGCTACTCATTCTGCCATCCCACACACAGCTCACAACAAAAAGCAGGGGAGTAAATTCTTTCAGTCTCCATGAATGCCCAAGATGATGAATCAGGAAGGGCAATGACAGCCCTGTAGAGATGTTTGGACCTCATACCTAGACTCTGCAATACAAAAAGGCAGAAGCAGCCAGGGAAACAGGGTTCATAAAACAGTTCATAAAGCGGAAAATCAAAAAGGCCCCACTGACTTCCAGGAATATACCACAGGAAAGGCAGCCCAGAGCCAGAAGAAATGCAAACACTGTAGCAGAATGATCCATGTAAACTTAGTTCCGTGTCAGCAGGACCGCAGGTTTTCTGGCACAGGGGGCATTAAAAAGCTCACTTCAGCRTGATCAAAGCTGTGTCTTCTAGTTAACAGCAGCAGCATTTTGGCCTTTTGGTGCTACATAATGCAGTGACCTGTAAGAAGTTATTCTAAGTTCATGCAAGTGACTAAATGCTTATTCTTTTCATCACACAGATGAATGGAAGTCCGTGGTGACATAGCAAGCCTCCAAATCACACATATTGTTCCTGGCTTTTATTCTCATATCAGTGTTTATACCAGCCTATACTCCCTTTGGTAACTACGTGTGTTCCGTCATGCTAATGTGTCAAAGCAGCCTGTGCTGCTGACATCTTCAAGATCAGCTTTTGTATTGCTCCTACAAGTCGGTGAAAACAGCTGCCACACATTTCCAGTGTAAGCAGCGACGTGCTGTAGCAACTGTAACTTACATGGAAGTCAGCAGGTGGCACCCAAGAAACRCTGATGCGTTTTACTTGCCCACGCTCAATCGTTCCCTTCACRGAGTCAATAGTGAATCCCTTCTGCTGCAGGAGTGGCAGGCTATCGAAACTGAACTCCATGTTCTACGAGAGACACACACAACACGCCCTCATTACAGCCAGTTCTGCTCCTTCAAGCACAATGACTGCTTATTAAAGGCTGCATTGCCCAGATGCTATATGTGGGCCTATTGCTTGCCAAATTGCTTCTGCCCTTTGAAACTGCAAGTATCCATCTTGTTCATTGTGTCAAGTTGTCACAAAATACGACACTAAAATAACAGGATCAGACCTGTAATTCAGTTCTGTGCTCAAACTTCTGTATTTCAGAATCAGGGAAGAAAACTGCTAAATTAATTTGGTTGCTGACTTAATATGATAATGCTAATTCCTCATATTAGCCCCTGAAAAATAATCTTTTCTTTTCAAACACTGATGCTTTTATAATGTAAAGCTTATCAGAAACCCTGAAAGCTGTATTTTTTACTTTATAGACTGAATTTTTGACAGAAAGAACTAGTAGCCATTTCTACACTGTCAGTATTCGTTACAGCGTCTGACATAAAACGGCACTTTTTATTTTCTTCACCTTCTTAGATGCAAACTGAGCTGTCTGTATAGCTCCAACTTTCAGTTCTGTCATTGCTGGCACTGGAGAACTCTCTCCCTCGATGTACTCCAGAATGAGGAGAATGGACTTCACTGGTTCTTGTAGCGCTAAACAAATATGCATCAAGTAAACTTTGAGACAGTCAAAACTGAGCGATTATCAGTTTGGAACAAGCATAAATTACACCAGGAGGGTTCAAAACAAAGTGATGTTGTGGCAAATTCATGAGTTGGCATAGATAAGGAGATCCTTCTTACAGAGTTTGTGAAGAATTAAGCAAAATGAGGTTTTGCATAATTTGCAATTGCAAACTGTAATTGTTAATTGTTTATCAAAAGTTTCATGCTAGTTTTCTAGCCCCATGGCACATACATTGTGTGTACTATATTCCTACTTGTGTGTGGTATGTGCTTGGATTTATTTATAGCTCAGGAGCTAGGAGTTGCTTATATACTGTCTCTGAACACAGATCCTGTCCAAAGAAATTAAGGAAGGATAAATTCAAACCCCTGAAAGTATGTCAGTTTCATAACAGTACAATCGGAAGAGTCCAGGATATGTTATTATATATGAAATAATTTTACAAACATTTAATACAAGTCAGAGAAGTGGCATCTTAATACTTTGTAGTAGTATTAAATTATAATCATTTTTTGCAAGGTAAGTTGCAAAGATAGAAGATYGTCATTAAGATATAACTGCATTAAAATTAAGAGAAAAATCTTTCCTTAAGAGAAAGTTTCCTGCATTTTTTTTGTGTTACAAATATAGGCTATACCACAATGCTTCTTTGTTCTGGAAAAGTTATCTTTAATTTACTTTTTCTTAAAGGATGAGGAACATGCCCATGTCTTATCACTCACTGTTTTGTAATAAAGTATAAGTGGTAGCACATTACCTCCTTTTAGTGCTTCCTGCGATGACACAGGTGATGTTACAGCCAAGGACTCAATGGGCACATCTAGTGGAATCCCCCCTTCCACGAACATTGGATGATCTCTTGCTGCACCCTTTAGGTGGATCACATGGGCTATTTTCTATATAAGAGAAGAATGCTTCAAATGCAGGTTACAGCTTAAGTACCGATGTAACTGGAATACTAACACAACAGCATCAGTTGCATAGAAATTATTACATCGTCTGCCTATATAATTGCCAAGAGGCCCTGTACTCTAATGCAAGAATCCTGCGTCTTCCCCTTGTCTTGTCCACTCAGGCACTTCTGTTTTACACAACCTTTCATTCTTGGGCAATGTGCCTCAGGGGGGGACTGGACAAACCATTTATACTAAAGCCACTAAAAGAGGCAAAACTTATCTGCCGCCAAACTTGGCTAAAGTTTGTGAACTAGGACCAGTCTTCATTCATCTTCAGCTTAATCCAGTTTGCATTCTTAACCGCAATTCCAAAGAGAATCTGGAGATACAAAACTTGCAAGGAGAGAAACAGCACTTACTTGCTCACTACCAGTTTCTGCTCTGTGTCTGCAGTGCCTGCTGATGGTCACTAGCTGGCACCCCTCATTAACTTTTGGTCAGTCTCTTTCGGAACACGGCATAAAGCCACCTGCTGGGCTGCCAGCCTGTATATCCTGACTTGGGCTCCATCTAAGCTCAGCTGCTGCTCTACAGATGGAAACCTCCTTCCTCATGCTGAGTGACTGCAGAAGCAGCTTCCTGGTACTCAGTGCACCTGTCAGTTTGCACTGTGCAGGTGTAGCTCCACTCTCCACTGCCATTAAATGCTACTTGCAGAGAACCCGCTTGGAGCTGCGCTCAGCAGCGCGGCAGCAACCTAGCTCCCATCACCTCTCACTTACACGGTGCGGACAGCTGGGCAGAAGACAGGACTGAATCCCAAGTCACTATTGTTATGAATTAATAACTGAATATTTAAAACCTGAAAAAAAGTCAGTGGGCCCCAAACCTGCCATCTCCTACCTACATCAGTTAATCTAATAAAGATAATATTTCTGCCTACAAATGCTGTCCACTAGATATAATTATTTCAAACTCCTACTAAGACCCATGCTCATCAAAATCACTGTAGGTCATAATTAGTCTTTGATTTCATAATCCAGGTATCTTGATTGTCTCACCTTGCCAAAGAGCACAACCTTGAGACGGTCAGAATAGTACAGACTTTCATGATCAGGACTGAAAGTAACAATAAAATCCTGACTCTTCCCAGCAACAATTTCTCCTTCTGTTGGAAAGATGCTGAACACACTTAAGCCATTATAGTTCTGTGTTCCTGGTAAATAAAAATGAGGATACAAATAAGAAAGGAGGACAGCTCCATTTTACTTCTTCATATATTTTAAACCATTTAATTTTTGTTGGAACAGCAAATAAATAAGACCTGGTACATGGTTTTGCAGCAAAACAGGGTATTAGAAATACCAGATAAATCCATCTATCATTTTAATGCATTCATCTCTAGAGGAACTGTAGAAGCATCACCAAACCCTTCCTATATTCTAACGTGGTTTTACAGAGATGGACATCCCTAAATATAATCTTTAATATGCAATTACTGTGGGGGTTTATTTAAATTCAAAAACTAGTATCTCCTTACTTGTGGATATTTGCTCAGGCTGCATGAATTTACAGCTACCCATATTGAAAGAATTAGTACGGCTCCTACTGGGGAAAACAAAATCTTTAATTTCAGTGATGTGACAGTTGTGTAGATCTAACAGGACTAAGTAATGCTGCTTTAAACTTCATGAGTCTTTAACAAAAGAAAAACAGAAAAGAAAAAAACAAGTTTACCAACAAACTCTGTTCTTTGCAAAGAGGACGTAATAAAGGATGGAAGTCTCTGCTGATCTTTGTCCCTTGTTGATGAAAGTGAATCTAGTTGTATGGAGTATCGCAGGGTCAGTGTGGAAGTGTTCTGTATCTGATGACATTAATTCACACAACAGCATTTTCATTAAGAAAATTGTTTCTCAAGCCTGTAGGATCCATAGTTTGTGAACTGGCTGAATTTATTTTGCTGCATTACTGCACTACTGTGTACCCAGATGCCACTGAAAGCACATGCTATTGCTACCCATAACATGTCATGTCAACCCCTGCCCCCCAAGAACAGGGACCAGGCTCCTTTTAAAGAGAGTCTTGCAGCAAGTAATATATTTTGGTTATTGACATACTTAGACAGAATCTGAGAGGAGAAAAATTACGCATAGATCTTGGCCTGTTTCTGAGTCTGTGGGAATTTGCAGTATATGAATGAGTGAATCGGTTAAACTTCCCTAGACTGTACCATGGCAGACCCTCGTGTGCTCTTTGTAAGACCAGTTTTGCATTTCACCCATGTACCTCTGTCACTGGTTTGTGTGGACACAGAGCAGCCTCAGTTGTGATAGCAGTAATGGACAGAATAAAGAAAGAGGGCAAATATTTCTAACACTGGTAAAAGCAATGCCATTTCTGACTTCACATCCCTCTGCATACTGGCTAGATATATGGAGGAGATCACACAGACCATTTCTCTTTTTCTTTTACAGAAGGTACTGGATCTCTATTTTTTTATATAGGCTGTAGGCAGGACAGAAGCAGCTAACAAGATCCTCCCCGCACAGCTTTGTTACCTTTGGCCTGAAACTGTCTCGGCACCAAATCACTCTGCCAGGTGTGCTTTTAAAGCTATGTTCTTTTGTCTACGGTTTGCCACTCAGCCATATGTTCTGCCGGACTAGAAACTACTGAACGCCTCTTCCTCCTTACAAAAATTGCTGATGTGCTTTCCGGTTCAGCACAGAGGGATTTACCTTGAATGTGGAAGTCACCTTCTCTCTGGCTATGACATATCCCATATTGAGTACTTCTTCCACAGAGCAAACAATTGATGGCATCACCCCACGACCAGTGATACTTAGGGTTAGATTGGTTTTTGCTGTCTGGATGTCCAGCATTTCAAAAAACTGCCAAGAGGATGTCTGTGTTAGCCCATTTGCTGAAGGAAAATGTCCCCCACCCCTCCAACCAACCCCCCTCCCACAAATGGGCCATTACTACAGAACTTCTGGATTTAGTGCATAGACAAAGATCCAGATGTTGGGAGGGGCTATGCACAGGCAACAAAATTTTTCTAATTATTATACAGCCTCATCCCAGTCAGTAATATGTGTATATTACACAGCCCATTCATCTCTCCGTCTCTCCTCTTTTTCCTCGTTACTGTTGTATCTCTTACTCACCCATTTACTCTCATCTGGACAAAAAGAGATGATGAGGGTTTTATTTTCACCTGGCTCAAGCATTCCAACTGGTCTGACCAACAGGAAGGGACCATTGGGATTCAGAACTGAGAATCCTAGCTGAAATAGGAACTCAAGGAAAAAAGTTTATAAACAAAGTTTGGGGAAAAAGATGGAAGAACAGATTCTAAGTATCGTTCAGACCAAAGACGTATAAACTAACCATCTATAAGCTTTTTCAGAGATCAATAACTAACTCCGAGAAAAGAACTAATCAGATTGGGTTTTTTCCCCCAGAATTCAAATAGCTGCAAGATCCTTTTCCAGTTAATAAGATCTCCGTGAACTCCATTTTCAGATTTTGCCTGGAATGGGTCATTAACACCTTAAGATCCAGGACGTGCCTTCTCCTGTATTATCCCACACAGCTTAACCCAGACAAGCCAGTGTAGTAACCTCTTCTTAAAAGGTATTCAGAAATTCAGAGAAGCATTGTGCAAAAACTGAGTCATCGGTTCTGTTTCACACGTACATCATACTATATTGAAACTAGCTTTGTCATCAGCACCTTATACTCTTTAGAAAGTGGTTAAGTGCTTCTCAAAAGTTTGGCTCTATGCAGAATTATTTCCAGTTAAAAGGGTGGAATGGAATTAGCTTTCCAGTAGGTCATCTAGGCTCGTCAATATATTCTTCACATCACCTCCTGCCTCACTCTGAAAGATGTGTATTAAGTCTGAAACCTGCTACCTCCTACTTGCTTTAGTGTCAAACAGTTCCTCCTACAGATAAAGAGTCAAATTAAACAGAAGCTGATGGCAGATTAACTTACATGTTCAAACAAGGATACTTCCAGCTTCTCTGGGGAGATATTTTGTATTGTAATTCGCTTAATCATTCTGTGGCCTGACAGGAATGAAAACATTTCAAAAAGTGATGAGGCTCACTCATGCACTACCATTCCTCCCTTTTACTCATGCTTCTACCTGGACCAAACATTAATTCCATTTCTATGGCTAATAGACTAGTCAAAGCTCACCAAAATACTTCCAAATTTGGACAGTCACTTGTAGAGCTTCTGATTCCATGTTTTGGGATCAAGTCTGCTTTTTTATGTGCCTCAGCTGGCCAGATAGGTGGAAAATTAGGAGCCTAAGTACCCATTACAGGGCTAATTTCTATATTGACTTTTGAAAACCAACTGAACAATGTAAAAGAAAATGCAAAACTATGCTCAGAAGAAATTAACATCAGACAGAAAAAACTCAAAACTTGAATTCAAATTTCATACCTACTGCAACATCACCAAAACTGACTGTGTTTTTTCCATTATCTGAAGTGACCACAACAGATGGTGCTACAGCTGGACAGTGCATCTCCAAATACAAAGTGTTGTAAGGGCTAGAGAGATAGTAAAAGGATATTTGCTCTTGGATCATACAGAAATAAAAACTATTGTCAGAAATCTCTTCTTATTCTGTTCATATCACAGGATATCATTACATTGGTATTACAAAACAATACATAATTTTTGGTGGCTGACTTTTTTGTGTATGCCTAAGCAGAAAGATGAACTACATCTGGCTTAAATTTTTCATACAATTATTCTTTAAGCTGCTTTGATAGTCCAATGTTTGATTCTTATCCAACTAGTGGGTTGTAAGCATGAGTTTCTACCACTGACCTATAAAGCAGATCAGAATTAAGATCAGAAAACAAATTTCTTCCCCAAATGAATAAATGAACATGCCCACCATTTCCCCCTCAAATTTCTGAACTATCATGAATTGCAAATATCTAATTGAAAATACCTGCAGCTTAAGTTTTCAGAGCCTTTCTTTTCGTCGATATGTCCACTTGCAACAAAGCATGGTATGATGTATTTTTCAAACCTCCCACTGAAATTCCTCATCAGGAAAGCCTGGGCTGCCATATAAGCATCAGAACTAGAAAATCCAGGAATACGAATCATCTCAGTGAGAGAGCAAGGAAAAAAAAAAAAAAATCAAATAAATATCTACTGAGCTATTTGTGCTTACTGTTTTTTAGTCATACATTCAAAATTGAACATAACGGTGAAACTAAGCAACTGTCTTGATGCACAGTAATGGACCCACCCTACTAAGTGGTTTGCTTTTGTCGCCAAAAGAGAATAAAAATTATAAACCCAGATAACAGATGTTATACTAAAGATCGCAAAATCCTTAATACGATTTTCTTATGTTGAATACATCAAGTATTCCAGTGTCTTCCAGTACTTCTACATCGTTTCAATGATATGTAAACACACATGATCACATTTCTGTAATGCAATATGCCAAGCAATACTTCATAATGGGAGTTTTAAAATATAAATTTTATTTTTATGACCTGTTCTGAAAGTATTTTAGAATTATAATTAATGGATTGCAATGAACATGGGATTTTATCAAAAATATCTAACATCCAGTACAGCGAAATGCCTGGTGTTTAAGCATGTATTTACTTCCAAACACTTCTAAACTCCTCAGATTAGACAGAAGTGTGGTTCTAAAAAATTGAATTATATGCTAAACAAGGGACCTTAAGTATCAGATTTTGCATCTAAGTATCCAAACTTCTAGATAGCACATGCTATTAATGTTAATTCTCACTGAGGTACACATATTGTAAAATGACTATTTAAAATGCACATTTTACAGCATCATTACATTTCCAGGACTGAAGATGACCATGACTAATATGATGGACTATGTAAGCCCTCAAAAAAAAAAAAAAAATTAACCCATAGCCATGGATATGGGCCATCAGATGGTTTCCGTCTGGCTTGAACGTATTCAGCTCTGTTAGACCTATTCAGAAAAGGTGGATTAGTAGTAGTTTCTTTTGGTAACTAAGTTCACCTTTCTAGTTGCCCTTTAAAATAACACCCTTGTTGGTTCAGCCAAATTTACCCATACAGCCACATCTCATGCTTTCTGATATATTCTTTGAAGTCTTCAATCCATCTGATGCATAAAGGGATTCTTTGCCTTACATGAGAGGGTACAGCTGTGTGGCTTAAAAGCAGTACTAATTTTGGAAACAGCCTTTGCAACATAGCTAAAGCTATTTCTTCTCTACAGTTTGCTTTCTTGTCTACCTATAGGTTTTAGTAGATTTATTAAACTACTTATGAAGAAAATGTTGTCTACGTAGTACAAGATGCTTTTGCTGACTTACTCAGGCTTTAACTCTTCGGCTTTTGGTTGTTCAGAACTATATAGAGAAGTCAGGTATTTACTGCCTCCATCCCTTACAAGCTGTCTGGAAGACTGCTGTCTGGTAATGGAAATGCTTAATCTCTTTCCCCCTCTCTTTTCATCTTTCTTCCTTTTCTGCAAATACACATACAGAGACATTATACACTGAGGGTGATCACCGGTAATCCAATCAAGACATCAATTTACAAATACACAGTCCCTGGCCCAAGGATACAGAACCTAAGAGGTGGCAGAGTGCATGAAACAAGGTAACAGCAGTAGGATCGTGGTAACAAGCTATAGGCACAGTAGTTATTAGATACATTTCTAATAATGTAAAATTAAGGTGAAATTGACATGTCACCCCATCTTAAAAAAAAGAGTTCCCCTACTGGAACAGACGAGTAAAAGACTGTCTCTCTCATGGGAATTTTACCTATTTATCTCATAATTAAAGACAACCATAGGTGCTCACATAAATTTACTGACCCACAGCATTGCATATGAAGTCCATGTATGCTGTAAATCTGCAATTTTTTTTTTTTTTTTAAGAGTATTTGCAGTTAGCATTTGCAAGAAAATCCTCTAGGAATGCTTTTGAAATTGTTAGCATGAAATTAAATTATTGCTCAGTGAACAGACTACACATTAAGTGCAACAGTACAGTCATACTCTTGTCCTTTATAGGCAGGTCTTACATGGATCAGGAGTTTGGGCTTCATTAATATGCAAATAATTTATGATAAAAATGCCATCCAGAGAAACAAATATCTGGAAGTAACAGACCAACAGCATGTGCTAGTTCTTAACATTCCTTACTTGTATTTCTGCCCCTGTCGCAGCTGCTCTGCAAAGCCTCCGAACTGCCTCTTCTCTGATTAGCTGATCTGACAATGTTGGTCTGAAGGACACTTGAATCAAGCTTTTCTGGGAGTGTGAGAGCGTACACAAGAATGATAGGCAAAATTCAGCCTTCATACATGTGTTATACCTACAAAGCTCAGTAGGAGCATATACATGACAGCAAAAAATTAACAAATAAAATACAATTTTTTTCCAAGTGAGTAGGATGATCCTAAGGATAAGGTCACTTGCAGCTTTTTTGGAAGTCCACTATGTTACGGTGGGCAGGTTTTACATGACCAATATTTTTGATATTTAAACATTCTTCAAATAAATCATAGTGACAACACTGGGGAAAGAATATTCAGGGTGAAAACTCCGATAAAGCATTAGCCAGATTTGATGGTTAACCCCTCATGTCTGATTTAAAACATTATTTCAAACAATACAAAATATTCCAGCTATTCTAATAATAATTTATGTTTTGAGCTTCATTTACAAGTGACAGCATTTGTAGGGACCAAAAGATTTGGCAGAACACTTGACGTTTAAAGTGAATTTACCTTCCCAGGCAACACAGTTCCAACAGAAGGTGTAATTGTCACTGGACAGTCTTCTGGCACACGGAATTCAAATGAAGTGGGCCCAACAGGGGCAACTTCCCTATTGCCAATTCTTGGGACAGCATGAGTAAAGTGGTTGACACTCACATGGGAATTCATCACGTACAGTGTTGCTGTAGACACACTGTTTAAAGCTGTTGCAGCAAACTGAACTAAGGAATGAGACAATTCAAGAGGTGGGTGGACTCCAACTGCTTTGCATGACAGCTTGAATTGTCTAAAAATAAACACATGATAAATTGTCTCAGCATAAAATAGTCTCTTAATCAGCCCGGAAAATAGGGAACTAATCCTGTAGTCCCTATTTAAGCAGAATTTCAAGCTTGCAATGGGAATTTTGCCTAAAGATGAACAATAATACTATCTATTTTTAAAGCACAGTTGGCTAGGGTCCCTACTTGAATTCTTCCTCTGTGAACTTCTGGAAATACATCCAGTCAAATCAAAGTTTATGCCATCATTATTTTAGTAGCATTACCTTAATGTATGAAGCATTTTTACAAAAAAAAAAATCCTTCAGTAATTCTGCTGAAAAAGCATGCAGGACATTGCAGGTTAAGACGACCTGGGGCGAACTTGCAGCTTGTGTATGCGACAAGGATAAATTTCAGGTGGGATGGGAAAGGTCATCTCAGCAAGACAGACATGTAAATGAAGGATGAAACTAACAGGCATTGAGCAACTCTTGTCAACTTGAGAATTCCTACCTGCCTCACATGTTTATCCTAGCCTTACCTCTTCAAAGTAGGCAGGGATTTAATTTCTGAACTAGCCTAACAGTGGAAATCCAGTGTGATTTAGACTTCTGGATTACCTACTACTCAATCAGTTTCTTAACATACCTATTAATCTCCGACTTGCAGGTTAGTTCAAAGCTGTAGTCTTTTGCCTTGTTAGCTTTAAAGATTATGTCCAATGTCAGGCTTTCAAGGGGAAGAAGAATTCCAAGTCCGTCATTGGGTTGAATTTCAATGAACTTCAAAATGGCAGGATAAGAAATTATTGTTATTAAAATAAGAGATTATTAGTTAAATTATCAAATTAGTAATAAATAAGACATTACTGGCAAGATAAGAAAATTTTGTAATGAAATGTACAAATGTCAGGAAAACAGAAACCTTCTAGTGAGAAGCTTTCATCTGAGTTAGTGACTAGTGCCTGACTGATGTGCAGATTTCTAATCTCAAAGTAACTTGAAAGGCATTAAATCCACTAACTCAGACTTCAGTAGAATCTCTTCCCCAGCTTCTTACTGTCTATGGTAATCACCTTTCTCTAATGATGTTTAGTTACTCTTCATAGACAACTGAATGAAATATGATAAAAATCTCAACAATTCCCCCTGTATCTTTGAAGAGCTGATACCTGTATGATGTGCAGATACCCCAGTGACAAGTACCAGTTTAACATCTACATATGTATATTGGTTTGTGTTTGAGTTGATGATGATTCAAGAATGTCTCCCCATCACATTTTAAGCTAATCATGAAACACATGCTGTGAAGCAAAGCTTGAACGAAACTGAAGATGCCAATTTCTTTTAGCTAACTCCTTGATTTTAATCCCTAAAACAGCAGAGAAAGGGAGAATGCCTAATTAAATGTCAGGTTCCTCTAGCTCTGATTCCAATATGCCAAACCATTTCACACTGCAATCATCATGCTATTATGAAGCTTGAACAGCTAATTTTTTTGGGGGGGCGGCAGGGAAGGAAATTCAGTAGACCTAGCCCACACAAAACTGGCAGCTCCTGTGATTAATTTAGCTTCCACATCAACTTACAGTCAGTCAGAAAATACCTAGGCATGGTTCAGGGGATGATTCCCAGTAAGCATGGCCATCCTGCTTTAAAACTTTAAAGTGTTCAGGCATTTGGATGCAAACTGTGCGATATTCCTCAGCCTCAAGGCCAAAGCAACATCCCTAAGCCTGTTTTATTTAGTTGTATAAGCGACCTGTGAGTCTGAAAGAAAAGTGCACCAGGTATTCTGTTAGCAGATTTCTTGGTGTAAAAAACCAGGTATTCTAATAGGATAAAGTTAGCCTAATAATCTTATGTAGGTGAGAATGGTAAAGTCTCCTCAAAGATGTTTACACTGTTTGGAAAATGCTTACGGTATAATAAGAGGAAGTTTACACAAGCCAGTACCAGAACTAATCTGCGTGTTTCCACAGTGCTGTAGGCAGAAGTATTTCCATGGGTTTCCAAGAACCAGTCATGATTTATTTACACTCACATTGAAACATGTTTTCATAATAATTAAATATATTTTGATACAAGAAGAGGTGTGGGGGGGATAACTACATACCTCTGGAAGTCCCACAAATCCAAACTCTTGTGGCAAGATGGATTTGTTTGTTAGCATGACATTTGCCCGCACAGCTTCATAGATTGTGCAGTATCCAAAATTGATTCGTGCTGGACTGATTTCCAAATCAGAAGTAGTAACAATTGCATGGACAGTAAAATTAACTTTTTTAGCCTGAAACAAATGCAAGAGCACACGATAAAAACCTCCATCTGTAGCATTTTAAGGGTTTAAGTGAAATGTCATCCAAAAAGGTAACTGCAAAAAAGTTATTCTACTCTATTCCTTGACAATAACATACGTAAATGTAACATACCTATCTTGAACTTCAGCCTCATTATTCTCCAAAAATAAGCAATAGGAAATGTCTCTTTGCTAAGCAAAATTTWAAAAAAAAGATATCTGTATCTCAAATTCCATATGCTAGCATGGAATCACACCTGCATCTCCAGGAAATGTAAACTCTAAGAATATACTACATCTGCAGTACAGATTGTGCTATGGTATCTGATAACTCTCTGGTACAAAATAAACTACTAGGGAATAAATGAGCACGAACTAGAAAGGATTTAACTTTCTGTATTGTAAACTTGCTGACAAGAAGAAACTATCAGAGCTGTATTATCACTTTAAGCACCTTTTACTATTATCATAGGACTTCAACTAGTAAAGAACTAATCTAAGATGAGGTATCATTAAGTGAACATTCACTGAAATAATTTACATCTATTGTCAGTCTGATAATCAGCATAATAAAAATCACTAACCTTATCCACAATCAGTATTGTCACTGGAACTTCCAGAATTCTTGTCTCTTCATTAAAATAGCTCCCTGCATCTTCAGGAAGAGAGTGCCTAAAAATCAAAAAGTACCTACAGTTTCAGGAAAATATTTTAACTATTTTCTAGCTAAGGGGAATAATAAACTTTTGATGGATGCATTTCTGAACAAAAAGAAAATAACCAAACCTGTTACTTAAGGTTTAAGTTTTATTATTCACAGCTTTTAATCTTACACAGTATTTGTGCTCAAATAGGAGTATTCACATATGTAGTTGGTTAAGCATCAACTCCAATGCTTTACTGAAGTCGAACTAAAATCTTGTATGCACGACATATGCAAATATTAGGGAAAATGGTGGAAGAATGGTGGAAGAAAATGCCAATCAAAAATTAGTGACCTATGAAGTTCCACCTTCTGACCAAGAAAAAGAAGATGCAGTCAGATCAGAAATATTATGGACTTGTCACAAACTTCCTATAGAACAGCATACCTCCAGACAATCTGCTCTGAGCAGGTATGCATGGATTGCAAGGGTATCTACCGATGAAGTTGAATAATTGACCTTGTATGTTCATGTTGGGTTTTTTTTTTTTTTTTTTTGAAGACAGGATTTTGGACACACAGGAGTTTAAGGGAGTTATTCACAGAGGTCTGCATCCATTTATCCTTTTTTAAAATGCCATCCAGTCATTTAAAATTCTGAAAAATTTAAAGCTTACTTTATAATCAGAATATAAGCCTTCTGCATCTTTGCTGCCACCACAGCACATAACCAACCCAACCTAGGCAATCGTTTCCTTTTGACACTGATGTTAGTTAATTACCACCCAGTTTGAGGCAAAACCAATTGTATCACAAAGAACAGAGACATAAATAAAGAGAAACAAACTTGGAGACCAATAGTGTCTGATTATATACCAGATTAGTAATTTATAAGAAATATGCGGGTTTTCTGTAGCTGAAACATCTTGCTATCATAAGCTCAATTTCAGAGCTTCAAGCCAAGACAATACAAAAGCTCTAGCATTTTTAGCTCTGCTGGTTTATTTATAGTGTCTTACAGCATCAGAGTGAATTGCTTCCTGTTCTTAGGTCTCCACAGTGATAATGTTCCTACTACTACTACTACTGGAATTACATGCAATTTGTAAATGTATTGTTAAAGAATAGTTAATGAATAAATAGCACTCACTCAGTCACCATGGTGATCTGAAATCTTGCTGCTGTTATTTTGCAAGTCTGAAATGTGACTTTAGAAGGTAATCTTCAAAGGTATTGCTAACTTGTTTAGAGATAGGAACTGGAGTTAAATACAAGGTTGGATAAACTATCAGTGTGCTGGTTTTGGTTGGGGTAGAGTTAATTTTCTTCATAGTAGCTCGTATGGGGCTATGTTTTGGATTTGTGCTGGAAACAGTGTTGATAATTCAGGGATGTTTTYGTTACTGCTGAGCAGGGCTTACACAGAGTCAAGGCTTTTCTGCTCCTCACCCCACCCCACCAGCGAGGAGGCTGGGGGGGCACAAGAAGTTGGGAAGAGACACAGCTGGGACAGCTGACCCCAACTGACCAAAGGGATATTCCATACCATATGGCGTCATGCTCAGCATATAAAGCTGGGGGAAGAAGAAAGAAGGAGGGGACGCTCGGAGTGATGGCGTTTGTCTTCCCAAGTAACCGTTATGCGTGATGGAGCCCTGCTTTCCTGGAGATGGCTGAACACCTGCCTGCCGATGGGAAGCAGTGAATGAATTCCTTGTTTTGCTTTGCTTGCATGTGCAGCTTTTGCTTTAGCTATTAAACTGTCTTTATCTCAACCGATGAGTTTTCTCACTTTTACTCTTCTAATTCTCTCCCCCATCCCACCGCGGGGTAGTGAGCGAGTGGCTGTGTGGGGCTTAGTTGCCAGCTGGGGTTAAACCACGACAATCAGCTTTCACTTTGTCACAGGACATTAGAATAGCAGAAGAAATTAATCTATTACAAAATAATCCAGAGGGGAAGAAAAAAAAATTGTAACTGTACGTGCACAGTGATGGACTCTAAATTAGCTGTTATGCCTTGGGGAAAAGATACTGAAATCCTTCAGATAGTTCTCTGAAAATGGCATCTTCATGCTTAAAAGCAATTAAGAGAAGCATAAAAGACAAATCAGATTTAGACTGCCAGCATCTGCAGGACTAGTTCCAAATGCAGAGAAACTAAAAGACGTGGTATTTGGGAATTCTGAAAGTCAGCAGATTAGAGAATTTTGCCTTCAAATAAACATAAAATGTCTGCTTCAAACATCAGAAAGTTATGAGTATTGTAACATCTGACCAAGCATTTCAGCGTGCACAGAATACTCAGGAGAACTTCCCAAGCCTTCAGTCATCTATCTGTTCACTTAGAATTGCTGAATGAGTGTTTCTTTTTACCTTTGTGTTACTTTTAATATAGCTATTCTATTAATATAGCTTATAATACTAAGTCAATGAGGAGGGATTTACAGAAATGTGTCACTAGCTCAGTACTTCACACCAGCTTGTAGCAAGCTCATCTTTCTGTCATACACGCACTCCCCTGTGTGTTAGGTCCTTTAAAACTGATCTGTATACTGAAACAGCCAGATACTTATTTTGTGTGTCAGAAATGCCTCGACCTCATCAAACCTCCTTTCTGAAGCTTCCCCATTTTTCAAAGGAAGATTAGCATTCTAAATCCAAGCTATGCTTCTATCCACTCAGTAAGTGTAACAGTGCTTTACAGCATCTGAAGTTTAGGAACTGAAAAATGTCATAATAATGGTTACTGTTGTAATCTGATAGGATTTGAGATGTTGGAAGAACTGTAAATACTTTTAGTTCGTTGAATACTAACCTGGTGAAAATTTCGAAATCAGTGATTAGACTCTCAATTTAGAATCCAGAGATGCTGAGCACATCAGTGAAAATCCAAATATACTTACATCAATGGGACTAGATAACCTATATGAAAAAAGCAGCAGATTTGCAGCAGCAATCAGTGCAGAAACCGCCAAAGTATTTGGCTGTACACCAGAATTAAGATCTGTATCATTTAATTTATATTTGAAATGAAATGCCCTGCTAAATTCTTTAGGATGGCAATGATGAGGTAAATAAAATTAACAGTGGTCAACAGGAGCTCTTGTATTTAAATTTTTAAAAACTGGAATTCTTTGTTTCCTATAACTGAGTTATGTTTGTATATGTAGCTGTATCATGAAATGGAGACGAGAAACTTGCTGGGATAAGGCTTTTAGCATCTTAGAAGATGTTATATAAAATGCCATATGAAATTCAAGATCAATTCATTCATATTTTGGAGAAAAATGTACACGGGTRGGAGAGATATGAACAGGAAGCCCAACCATTCTTACCTTAATTAGCAAGCACAGGAGTTCTTGTCCAGAAATTATTTAATCAGTGATCCATGAAGTAGCCACCTGGCCTAGATAACCTCTCTCTTGTATAAGAATAGCTTCCCCACAGAAATGGGAGCCGCCTACCAGGAATGCAACTGTTAAGATTTTCACACTACTGCTGTCACCACAGGAAAAGCATTTCCTCACAGGTACGTGATCCAAGTTAATTTCCTGCTTGAGCATCTGGCAACTTTTAAGGGGGAGAGAGGGGGGAGACTAGGACTGCATTGACACCAGCAGTGTGAAGTCCAGCCTGCTACAGCGTGAAGGAAGAAAAAACTTTGACCCGCTCAGGTTTTCCACTGACAGCCTCCTACAGATACTGTCTTAAACACTGAAAAGATTAATGTTCTTAGGTTACCTGGGGAGAAACTTCAATTGCACACTGAAGGATGACTGAGCTTGAATGTAACCTGTTTTTGGAAGCAGCTCCATGTGCTTACTCAATTCTTTGCATACTTCAAACTTCAAACGCAGCGTGGCTTTTGCTCTGCAAACAGATCAGACATGCTTAGGTGGCTTTGAGGCTACCCGAACTGCCACCTCAGCAACATTGGCTC
Source organism: Phoebastria nigripes (assembly GCA_035582835.1). Lineage (NCBI taxonomy): Eukaryota > Metazoa > Chordata > Aves > Procellariiformes > Diomedeidae > Phoebastria > Phoebastria nigripes. The sequence continues at coordinate 2,432,651 of JAYKAV010003044.1, read as the reverse complement.
TTGGAGTTTGGTCCCCCCCACCCCACCCTTGCATCTCTACTCTACGTTACGATTATAACTATTCCAAGCTTCCTTTGAAAAGGAAGGGCATGTAAAACTGCTACAGCAAAATCACACAGTTGTATTCTCTTTTAAGATAAGTATAGAAAACAAGATTTTGGAAGTACTGTAAGTAAACCCAGCTGTATTTCAAGCAATGTACACAGCTGATTGGAACATAATTATCAAAGTGCAGCACAGTGGTAAGTCAGGTCAGGAGAAAGTCAAAGCCAAATTACTGTGAAATATCAGCTAATTATTTGCTCCTAACATACATTGCCTCTATCTGAATCAATAGGAATGACTCACATAAATGTTTGAGACACCTAATTGGTCCTAGCTGCAGCACAGACCCCACTCAAGATGGAAAAGGAGTAGTCTTCTTGTAATGCTGGATCTAGGTTATGTAACTATTGGTGGTGGGAGGGATGCCACAAATAAAAACCTGTTATTCTGTCTGAGAAACAGAAAAATGAAGACCAGCAACCCCTAAGTGGGGCCAAGGATACCTAGATGCTGCCTAAGTGGCTAACAAGCACTTAATGTCCCAGCCTGTAGTCAGAAGAATCGGAAGAGTGAACCTGAAAGAACGTAATACACCTAAAACATCAACATGTACCCAGTTTGTGAATTCCATTCATCCTCATTATCATCATAATTATCTCAAAACCTCCAATACCAAAAATTAAGCCTGTACAGGTAGGAAAAAAACCTCAAACTTGGGGTGGGGGGCTGTCTTATGCCAGAAATGCACTGAGTGCGCTGCTGCTTTTGGTTTTTCTCCCCAAAACCATGGTGACTTCTTTTAAGTAATGTGAATTCACAGATCTCTTGTAACTTCTCCTCTAACAGCAGAGATTCTAGGGGCTAGAAGTCATAGTGTGGCTAAGCTGGGTACTGCCAGTTCCTCTGCTAAAACTTGTGATCAATTTGCCCTATGAATGGCATATTGGAAGCTAGGAAACATCTCACTGTTTACTGAATTCTGGCCATATTATAATACAGTGATAGCCATACCCATGCTGGGACCATACCCTGCTTTGGAATTTTATGCCTATGTGCAAAATTGCCAAGCAATTTACAAATATTTCAGCTTGTCATTTTCCTTCTCTTGGACTGGTTTACAAGCTGTCAGTCCAGATGGTCTGCTCTAAATCAACAGCTATAGCATGCGGTACTGGGAGCCTGGAATGATTTCTGACTGTTGACAATCCAAAAGAACTATATACTACTTCATTAAATCGGTGCAGATTATAACCTGCTAAAGAAATTACTTTTCAAAGTGATTTATATTGGACAGGATTCTGATAAGACACTTTCACCCTTTACGCTGCTTATTTATGCTTCCTGATTACCGTATTCTATGTGACCAGAAAAAAACCCACCCAAAACTCAAACCAAAACCAGTATTAACTAACATTTTGCAATTCTACAGAGCTTGCTGGGGCACTTAAGTGCCAGAGCTATCTAACTAACTTGAAAACTTGATCATCTACTTATGCTACAGACTACAATGTCATAGATTGCAGCAGCAATAAGATACAGGCAAGTTCTTTCCTCTCTGCTTCTGTCAGATATTTGTGTGTACTGGTGGTGAACAAAAAGCTATTCTAATACATCATCTCCCCCAGGTCTGGGTCAGATTTTGCCCCGAAAATCTATAGAATTCTCTTGCTACAAGTTTTAGGTATTTTTATTTCTTTTTCTTTTTTTCTATAAATAGTTAGGGATTGGAGCAGAAACTTGCAAGAATATTCCTGAATAGCAGGATTATTTAAGTATCTAATTAACATTTAATTAAAGAATCTGTGTTCTAGAAGTTACGTTAGTAAGATTTCACATCTACTGGATCTGAACTTTAGTTCTCACTAGCTAAGGCATTTCAGCAGTTGTTAGACAAGCAAGCCTTCTCAGCTGGGCTGCGGTAGCCTTACCTTTGGTCTCCTTCAGTGAACGGTTGTTACAAGCATTAGTTCACAGACAGCACTGTAGTAACTCTTTAGCTGATACACAGTTCACACGTAAAGCCGTTGTAACAAACTATTATCTTTGTTTGTATGTTGACAGCAGTTTGGACGCTTCTTTGCTAGCCTGATAATTGTCCTTGGCTCTGGATCCTTTGTGCATAGTTCCAGACCACAGACCTTAGCAAGACTACCTTTCCCCAGTTTTTCACTATTGCAATTAAAACACAGCTACTTACTAGTCTAACCTAAGAAATTGTTCTTGACTGATAGTAATTTATAGCTATTTTCAGCAGTTTAAATTCATTCTGTGTGGTTTGACATGTACCATGTAACAATGAGGAATCCTCTTTCTGATACACACTACAGAAAAATTTCAAAAGCTACTAGAGGAAGAAACTTCTCAGGCACCACATCTAACTGAATGATGAAATCTATCTACTTTTGCAGGATAAAAAGTCGAGACATGATATTTCTGCACATGAAATACTTTGAATTTCAGCCCAAATGACTGTATAACAAAGACAATTTTTCCTAACTATGAAGAATTGGGTGATAAATCAAAGACTTGATTTGCCAAGGTACTAAGGACAGTATACTACATATTAAGTGTTCTTAATTTAGTGAAACTTGGCAAAGAATCAGCAGGATTTTTCCCTCAGTTCAGAAGTTTTGCCTAAGCAATTTGACAGCTTCTATCTTTGGGATCTCCTTGAAATCTTAAGTTTTCATTAGGACAGTTATTCTGCTTCTATAGTCATAAGTTTTATCCCTGGGTTATCTAGACCAAGTAAAATCACTTACATAACAACTTGTGCTTGTCATATCTGTAAGCTGAATTTCTGAGATAACAGCTTTACTCATTTCTTTCCAACTGTGAAGAATCTCTGCAGTCTGTAATTCTGCTAAGAGGTTTAGCATGGATGCCTTGTACAGAACCAATCTCTCCCCCACCCTCCCACAAACCCACCCCAATCCTATTTAAATAGAATCTAAGAAATGCAAACTGTTAAAATAAGCATTCAATAATGACTGTATTAGGTAGAGGGAAGACACCCTGAGGTAGAGGGAAGCACCTGAAGACAATTAAGAGAGTAAAAGTTCATGTAACCACTCTCTAATACCATGAAACATCTGGGAGCCAATGAGCTGAAATATTATCTTTATATTACAGTGCAAACAGAACCAGGCTTCAGACATTACTGACTCGGACTACAGAAACACCCAGACATTTTTTCCCCTGTAAATTGGTATTTGGTCACTATCTGTGTATTTACAAGGTATCTGTCACTCCAGTGCAGTGCTTCGTGCCTACATGGGTTAGGAAAAGTTGTACCCTTCCCATTTTATAGTAAATGCAAGAGGACTGACATGATTTGTCCAGCATTGTATCCCAAGTCTGGAAAGACTGGTGGTTGACCTTCTCAATAAAGAACAGTTGGCATGAGGCTGGCTTCCAGATCATAAGCTTCCCATGGACCTTAATTAAAGGTAAAATAGCTGAGAAATAACAAAATATTATTTCATAAAGTTTCCTGGCTGAATCAATTATACCCAATGTGCACTTAATTTTAGACACAGTTATCTCTCTAGTGTTTAGTGTGCAAATTCCACATGATGAAACTCTGTGGGCTTGCTATTCCCTAGGGACTTTACAGTTATACCACAGAACAGGTACAACATAAGGAATCTTGTAGGAGTGGAAAGGCATGTATTAACCCAGATACTTCATAGCTACAGCTGGTCTTGGGAATCTGGGATTGTAGGATACCCAAGTCCAATTTCCACAGAAGTGTGGAACTCAGAGACCTTGTAATCAGGATGTCCTCCTGAAAATGCCAAGGGAAAAACCAAACTGTTGTTCAGCTTCCTATGATGACAAGATGGGTCTGGCACAATGGAACATCAAGACATCACCTAGTGACTTAAGATGTCATTATTTAGCTATAGAAGGCAGCTGATAATGAAAGGGTAGCTCACCTGCTTTGAATGACAATGCAATCCTGATAAAGTCGGTCATACATACAGATCTTTAAATCAATATTGGGATTGGGCACCCAAACCGGCACATCAATAGAAACCCCAATGGCACTAAAGCACAGCTGTTAATACATAAATCAAGAGTGCAATTATTTTTGTTAGTCTCAAATTCTTACTGATCTAGACAGAGCAAGAATTTCTGCTATAAACTATAGCTGAGTAAAATATTTTATTATTCATATTGCAACAGGTTCTTTAATTAGGCAAAGCTATGAAAATAATTTGTAAAATAAAACCTAGATGTTACGGTGTCCCAGCAGAAAAAAGAATTGTACTTTGGTTTGGATTCTTTGACAGAGAACATGAAGGAATAGCATGCTGCCCATGATACTGAAAAGAAATATTTAAAGTGCACCTAGCTTAAGTGAATGTGCCATAGTTCAGAAACTCAAGAGGCTGCAGCTTGTTTAGCCAGCAAAGAAATACAGTAATGGCAGCAGAGTGCTGTACTTCCTACAGTGACCTGAGGTCTGACATCAGTGACCACATAGCTCAGACTTGGGTAAAATGATCCTGAAAGAGAGGGTACCCACAGGAGCCTGCAGTATGCACCTGCAGCTCCTTTTGTAGACTACTGCATCTGTAGACCATGGGGAGAGCCAAGACTGGCCTACTGAGCTTCTTGGAAGTTTGTCTTTATTTTTTTGGCAAGCTTCTGTGAACTGTTCCCAGGCAGAATTTGGCTTCCAATAAAGCGTGGAATCAAAATATGCTGAAGTGGTAACTAAAGTTGTCATCTCTTCCAGCTTTCACACATCAGTTTCGCTACTGCATGCTAAATAATTCCAATTCTGATATATCAGAAAGAAAATAAACTACATAGGTTGGGAATACAGAAGAACACTTTCGTATTTGTTTCCAGGACATTAGATGTTTTCCAGCATGATGTCTGATAAAATAGGAATATCAGGATTATTTGCATAGAAATTTAAGAGAATCAACTCTTAATGTTGGTTAATCATACTGCATCAGAAAGAACGGCCATGATTTACAAAGTTACCTCCCATCAAACCACACAATACATAATCATATGGTACCTCATTGTTATTTCTTATAATGTTCATAAGCATATCCTCCTCTACCTCCTTCCCCTGTTTCTAATATAGGATTCTGAGCAATTTTAATTCTTGGGAAAAGCAGAAGTAGGAGGATTTTAAACTCTTTTTCTACAGTGTTTTGAAGCAAGTCTTGCACAAAATCACTCACTGGTTTGCAGTCTGAGTTGTCAAACATGATCACAAACTCTGCCCGCACATCCCCAGGGATAGCTGGGACAAATATAATCTGAAGTTTGACTGAGCTGAAGGGTCCAATTTCACCTTCAGTAACCTAAACAAGAAGTAACATGTTTTTAATGAAAATTTGACTGTATTACTGTATTTGGCTATAAATTGTATTGAAATAAAGAAGCAGTATATACTCATACTATATTACACCTAGTTTGTAACTAGATTGAATGCAATATGCAAGGGAAAAAATCAGTATCAGTAGCTCCCTAGGAGGTTTAGTGTGGGGAAAAGACTTAGCATGACACATGGTTTCACAACCAGGCATGGTCAGAATTTTACTGAGAGTCTCTTTCTACTGCAAGACTCTGTACGACAGCTAGATAATGTGGTTTACCAAAGTGTTTCCACCACATATGGTAACTAAAACATGGAGAAGCTGTCTTGCGCTACCATTCAAAGATCTGCTCTACTAATTTCAGCATTAAGTCCGCCTGCCTTTTGTATGCATAGGTAGAAGCCATAAATGCTAGTACGAACTAATATCTGGACCCTCATACCCAGATTTTTTAACATGGCTCAAGTTTGACATTTCCCAGACATTCTTCCTGCCCCATCTTTTGTGTTGTCACTAGACTTTGTATAACCACAGAAAAAAAAAAAAAAAAAATAAGTTTAAAAAAAAAAAAAAAAAAAAAAAAAAGTTAAATTATGGGAAATGTAAATTTCTACAGAATCTTTCAGCTCAAATAAGTCATTATAGATCAAAAGAAAGGGCAAATATGTCATATGATTTCATTTTAAGAATTAATTGTGATACAGTGAAGTCCAGTGGGCTTGAAATTGATCATGTACTTAAGCATTTCCCACCAAAGCCAAAGCAATTTATTTGATGTAGGCTTAGACTAGTGAAAATCTTGTCTGTATCTCAGGATATTCATTACCTTTCCAAGCACGATTTCAACCGGTGTTTCTTCAGGAGAAGGTTCCACTAAATTATGTGCATTGCCTGTGTCTAGATCTGATCTGGAATTTAATGCATCTTGACCAAGTTGTTCTGGGGAAAAAAAAAACCACAAACAAAACCCCACAAAATGCTGGATATGTGCATCTATTCACTAAACAAAAATATCAAACAGAGCAGAAGTACATTGATTTTGGTCAATATTGCAAATCCAATAATGTATACCAATGATGTAGAAATATAGATGTCTAGAAGGAAATTTCTGTTTGGCCACACCACTTTGCCCTAGTCCAGAAATGTGCCTTAGGCACCTGAGCCTTCCACTACAGAATAACAGTATTAATGTTTCAGTAGGATGAAGTATATATCGGAGATTGTTACGTCAAGGAACGCAAATTCAGCTGAAAGCACAAACTGGGCTTTAAGAACAATTTCAGTGGGACAAAGCAATGCAGTCAGGAGGACCTGCAAAGCAAGTGAAAGTGCTGCTTCACTTTATTTTCAAAACAACTGCAATAACAAGTACCTTTTACACAAACAGTCTCCCATCAGGGCTTCAAAGTGCCTTAAACTAATGCATCACGAGAGACACAAAGCTAACTCTGGACCGTATGGCAGTAATCAACGGGCAACCACATGCTTCACATTAACCAGGAAAGAGATCAAGGTGTCATGAGATATGTCAGTGTGCCAAAGCAATGGATTTTTTAAAAATTTTTTTTAAGGTCTGAAAACATCTTTAAAAGTATGCGTTCCATGGAGACAGCTACTGTGATTTATGGAATCACTCCATTTCACAATACAGAGCCTAGATTTAAAAAGAAAAAACACCCACAACCTTTTCATGGAACTTTCAGTTTCCTGCAGTTGGAATGATCAATATCCAGAAGAAATATTAAAGAATACAGATAATAAAGAAATTAAGAAAGTCTTTCTTCTACAAGACTGGATTTTATCAAGCACATAGTAAACATTAGGAATGAGATGGAAAATGTCTGAGGAGGTTCATCTTTCTGCTTCCTTGTTCCTAGAATTACAGACTATAAAAATAAACCTGTCATGTGGATTTCTATTCTGAGAAGTGGGTATTCAGTTGCTGAGACAAGAATGATAACAATTTTGCAGTTTCTGTAAGCTAGTTGGTTTCTGTATTCTTCTGAGACTGAATTGTTGATCGCTAATGAGAAGTGAGATTCTCTGATGCTTTTGATATAATGGTGTCACCACATTATTTTTAGTCATTTTTTGTGAGGCAGCATACAAACAAATATAACATTACTACTAGAATGATGAACTACTTAATTTACTGAGTAACTTTGCAAACTGAATTCCACAGTTCATTACAGGAAACTACAAATGGATAATGCTTAGCCTGGGAAACTGCACTGTCAATTTTCTAAAATAGTCATCTCACCTGTGGAACTATTGCTCAGGCTTGTCTCAGTCCTCTGCTGCTCCACCTGGGCTACACAGTAGGTCATTTCTTCACTGTGGTCAGGACAAATTTGTTCCTTCTCTTCAACTACAGATGTCACAGGACTATTGCTGACTTTCTTTTCAGGGACACAGTCACTGAAATGTCGAGTAACCTATTAGAAAACATAGAAAAAAAACATTTTCTGCTGTGACTGTTCATCTAGCTTGCACCAGCTCCAATTTTATCAAGCAGCTGCAAATCAGACTTGTGTTTTCTTGCAACCGTTCCATGTCATAAATGGAGAAATGTGTTGCACTTCCTAAAAACTGCACATTCTACTAGACCTTTATCAATTAGCAGATTTAATTTTTGCTGGCTGCCCAAAACAGGTCAAAAATATAATGGGAGCAACACAATATAGTGTTAGTTATTTTAAAATTAACAGAACTAAGATTTTTCTAGTGGAAACACAGGCAGTTCTATGTCAAAACAAAGTCTGCTAAGACTAGACTTCTGTTTATTAAACACCTACAAAAGATAGAATACAGAATGAATACAGACAGTGTTATTTCACAAATTCTTTATTTGAACCACGCTTTTAACGTAAGGATAGTATGAGAGTTGAAAACCATGGCAAACAGCTCAGCAGTTTCACTGTGCAAACTATTTAATGTAGTGTTTCAAAAGAGAGGTCAGCCCTTTTCTTAGAACTTAAAACTGGGTTAGATTATCAAGTAGAGAATTTTGAAAACCATCTGAGCCAATTGCTCTTCAACAAAGAAATTAAAGACTGCACTGATGGAACAAAGATGAAGTATCTGCACTGCATTTACAAGAACATGTAGGCACTTCAAAACAAAGATATGCAACCTAGTAGTGATATTCTCTCTGGTCAAGGACCTGTGAAATCTATCTATTTACGGGTACCACCTATGCAACACTTGAGGAAAAAGGAACATTTATGATAATGATGTTCATCAACACAGGAATTACAAAGYACGCGTTCCTACCACAGTGGGTGGTTTGTTGTTGGTTGGTTTGCTTTTGTTTGTTTGTTTTTTAAATCTGAAGATTTCCCCACTTTAGGAATAAAATCCACAACTTATTTAGAAGAGGAGCAAGTACATCTTCAGACTTAAGCTGTTCAGTCTTCTCAAAAATCTGCCCCACAGTGCTGACATGCAGGGACGATTGTATGCATGCTTTCTTTGTAAGTGTTTTTCACTTAAAATTATCTGCTACATGGAGGAGTACGGCTGTTAGGATTCCTCAGTTTTCTGTCAACTTTGAAATTGGCATGCTGTAGGAGCAATCGATATCAGGTCTAACACCACACATTTTCTCAGCTCTGCACCAAGTGTCTCAGTTTTGGTACGTTTCTTCAACAGTCTCTGCTTCATTCCCACCCAGGACATTCCACAGGACACAATATTACAATCATTTGCATTCATTCCACTATTGATTTGAGAGATCTTCCTTCAACTCTTTTAACGCTGTTTATTATCATAGTTTTCAGGCAACAGCCCTCAATGTAATTCTTAGTTTGACTAAGACGACTTCTTCCCTTGTAACAACAGCTTGTCAATAACTGTGACTGTCCTTCTTCAGTAGGAAATTTAAATGAACAGCTCTGAATTTTTAAAGGAAGACCACAGGCTAGTGCTCCAAATTCTCGTTACTTTGTTGCTAGTTTTGCAACAGTTGGCATTTTTCTGAAGTCCAGGAGCTGGGATTTTAAATTACTCTGTCAGAATCTCCTCTTTTAACTAAAGTATTTTTTCCTAATTTCCATGGATGTGGAGAAAATAGGAAGCATGACCTAACTGACTAAAATGTTAAAAAAATTATCATTGTTGGTTTCCCCCCTCCCCCCACCAAATAATTGCTTTTAAATTTGTCTTGTGATATTTGGGGGTCTAACAGATTATATTAAGATATGCCAACCCAAGCATAAACAAACTACTAAAGGTTGGACCAGATGATCTTCCAAAGTCCCTTCCAACCTGAGCTGTTCTATGATCCTGTATGATTCTACCACACTTTGCAAAGCAGAATGTTTCTATCAATTCAGGGAAATGCTTTTGAACCTACCATTCTTCCAGGAGAAGATTTTGCTGTTGCTCTGCATGTACTACTGTCACCTGCTGACGTCTGAACTTTGAATCTTGTTCCCAAAGCTCCACTGTTTGTCAGGTTGATGGTCTGTGAAATTGTCTCTCCCACCACATGGCTGCCAAAGTCAATGAGCTCTTTATCTAGTGCCAGCTGTGAGAAGATAAACCATTAATTACTACTGTCCTAGATAGTCAGTAATGTCAATTGAATGAGCATCCACCTTTTCAAGAACAGGACTTTGAAGTTCATCATTTCAAAGATGGTATCAAATAACTACACGAACTGTGGGTATCCTTTTGCCTTTTTGTAGAAGCCAACTCATCAAAACAATGTCTTGTTAAACTGAGCCACTTCCACTTCAGTCCACTGTATGACAATGGAACAAACAGGTTAAATTCTGTTCATAGTAGCAGCTTGCATAACTCTTCAGGTAGTTATTCTGGAAGTAGGTAATATTTACACACCAATTCAACATTGTTGCTCTTGTGTTACAGTAAAATGGTTTTACTAGCATCAAGCTGAGAATCGTATAGTGACTACATATCAGTTTATAACACATCCTGTCTTGTTTCTTTGAGCTACCATGGTTTACAATCAGTTTAAAAAGTAATACACTACTTCATATAGAATTTTTAATGACTTTGTAACTGGGTATATGATAACGAAAGGCTTGTAATTCAAGTTCAAGCATCAAAAAGACAAAGACAACTTGGTTGCTTGCTAGTATCCTGCTTACAGCTGAACTCTTCCCACTTTCTTTATATCCCCACAGGGCATAAAGAACGGGAGTTCCTGTGTGTAATTAGCACACAATGGTGGTATGAATTCTCTAGGTGAAGAAAACTACTCCTCTGATCAAAGATTAATGTGCTGGCTTTCCTACTGCATTGTGCATTCTCATCTTCAAGGTCTTTTAACTGAAAACCATCAGAGTCCTATATACAGCCAGATTTAAGTATGCAATATTGATGTGATACCATTCTAGCTTCCTACAAGTGCTTAAACTTAAGCACATCCTTAAATACTTTGCTAGATTGCTAATATAATGATTATACTGCACTACCTTTCAGTTACTTCCTCTTTTCTATTTTTCAGTGTAACAGCTTATTCTTGATTCATTTCCCCGTGCACCAAAGTTTCAATGTGCAGTCCAGTAAAGAGACGTTACCTGCAATCTTATTCATTAATTTACTGAAACGTCGTATCACAAACTCCAGGAAGACATTCATATGTCTAAAGCCTTTTTAAAATTATTTTTTAATTTTTATTATTAAGTATGCTCCCAGTATATCCCAAATTTTGCATTTGCCAGTCTTATTCTGATACTGGGTGTCTCCTTGCATAATCTTTTTCCTCTGGCATTGTATATTCTCGTCTGTAATTTCTGTTGGCCTGTAAAGCCAAAGCTGCTCTTAGCTGTGAAGGAAGTAATTTAAACACAAAGTTGTTGCTTTTATCAAATACTTTCTTCAAGTTAGCTCATAGGAGGTTAAGGTGTCTAAAAAAAGTTAGTGCTGCCTGTAGTTTCATCTCTTAACAGTAAGAAAACTATGTTCTTTGCTTAAAATTCAGTATAGAATTCTCAAAAGATTTTGAGATGCTGAAAGAAAGGAGAGATTATATGCTTTTTATAAATGCCAGAAAAGATAGAAAGATATTGTGACATTTTGATTTTTCTCTACATAGAAAATTAAAGTTAAGAATAAACTACTGCAGGTCTGGGATGGAATTTCCAAAAATTACAAGGATAAAAAGATAGCTCATTTCCAGCCACCATTTCTCTTCCCTCCATTCCCAATGTAACATTGTGTCATCAATTTCTAAACAGAACTACTTCAGTTAATTCCACTCTGAAGTTAAAGTTACAGTTCATGGTTAAGTAAATCCATTAAGATAATTTTGTATAAATCTCAGTGTAATCTGGGAAGCTAAGGAATGAATCACTTTCTGGAAAGAGACTCTCCATTTAAAAGGAAAAAAAGAAAGAAATATAAATACCTCTTGCTAAATATTTTCAGTAATGTTTATGCTATCTCACATTTTCTATTACTGTTGTTATACTGACTCTAAACATACTTCAAAAAAGTCACTTACAATGCATCTCTTGGCTGTACATTTCAATGGAACAGAAAAAGAACCTGTCTGTGCCATAAACATGACTTCTCCTTCCAGAGTTTCATTTATCTAGAAAACAAAACAAACAAACAAAAAACCCCAAACAAACAAAAAAAACCCCACAAACCATCAAGTAATTTGCAAAGATTTAGCCTATGTAGTCTGATGAAAAGTATTTTCACTCATTCTTTGAGTAACATATTAAAATGTATCTCTACAGATTCTATGTTTCCATTTTAAATCAGTCTTCAGTAACTGCCTGGCTAACTTTAGCTAGGCAACATTATAAATCTTTTCGTTTGGAGCAAGTTTCAAAACATACTCCAAGAATACTTAGTAACAGGCATTTTTCTAAAATGTGCCCTTAGAATATGCCTTATTACAATTTAACAGAGCTTGAACATGCACACAGTTGTCCAAGTACAACAGTACCTTTTCTAGAAGTGTAGTTTGTTTCCTTGCTAACAGTTAAGAAATTAAATTAATGATGTTTTTAATCAAACTAGTGGATTATACTAGGACTCTCATCATTGTGTAACTTAGCACTTGGGTGCACTTACCATTGGCTTAAACGTTACCACTATTTCACAGGACATTCCAGCAGACATTTTGCCAGGTGGGTCAAAACTATGGAGACAATTAACATAAAACTCCAAATTAAAGCTATGTATGAAACATCCAGCTCCTATTCTGGTAACAATGGCAGATTTTTTAAAATTTTTTAATTTTGGATTGATTACTTAGAAAAATCAGAACGAGTGACAGATTAATGAAAAGCTACAGAACCCTGCTGCAATTGTAAAACTACAAAGGCTGATTCTTTATTGAGGTCTTACTCAGAAAGTCTTAAAGTGCTTTTAAAAGGCAAGAATTATTGCCTTCATGCTACAGACAAAGAGACCGTAGCCAAACAGGTGAAGCTGAGGCTCAATATCACCAAGAACAGGGTGGACCAATCGCCTGTTCTAACAACTAGGAAGCAGCCTTCTTCCATTATCCATTTTGAGTGTTGCTCTCTAACATCTCCCCTGTCCAAACAGGAAATGAAGGGGGGGGGGGGGGGGGGGGGGGGGGGGGGGCGGGGAGAAGGTAGCTGCAAATGATTAGAGAATGTGCTGCTTGCTGCAAACTGTATCAAAATTATCTTGAATAGAAACTGCCACTTATTTCAATGGCTCATTTCATGGTCTCTGTGATGCAAGCAAAATGCCCATCAGAAGACAAGAAATCTCACAGCTGCACTCTAAATGAAATTATTAAGGCACTACTGGAGACCTATTCTGCCTGACAGAAACAGAAAGGAAGCTAGACAAAATAGATAACTAAATGTTGTTAGCCATGGGAATACCTAAGCAAACTGAAACACAGAACATACATGCTAATCACAATTTTATCAAAACAAAATTAAACCCAAACAAAAGCAAGATGAAACATTTTCAAACAGAAAAGGGAAACTGTTCAGAATTCATGAGCTTAAAATGTGAATAGGGAAATAGGCATCTGTATACTGACCTTCAGAACAGATGACTAGCAGTTTCTCCTGAGAAAGACTTTAAGGAATAGCTCCTTCTATTTCAAATGTTACCTTGATAAAATATTTACAACTTAGAGCATAGGCTGCCAAACACACAAACGCACACAGAACCACTATGCTAAGAATAGACTCCCATTGCATGGAGATGTAATAACGCTCATTTTAACCATTAGAATATAGCTTTTTATTAGCAAATATAGTGTCTGTCACTGACAACAGTTCTCAAGCATTATGTCTGTAACTGCCTGTGCAAGTGATTTAGAGGACAGCTGATACCATGACAGCTTAGATGTACTGGGTATTTTCAAAATACTTGGTAAAACTATTTTGTAACAAACAATTTATGTATGGTTCTACTTGAGAAGAGATAAGCATTATACAGTGTAAGATCAGTGTCTACAAATCTGATCTGTGCTGTTCAAATTATTAATAACATGACAATGAATAATAAGATCTATAGATTATTTTTGCTAGCTATATCTGGCAAATGTATGGGTAACCAATTTATTTGAAAAAAATTAAATTAATTCATCAGGCATTGAAAAATCATGGACTCATTCTATTCACAATACTTGATGTTTAATTTCTATTTGGAGAGTACTTTAAAAGGCAATTATATCAAGAAAAGACTTAGGCCTTTCAGAAAGGGTTGTTTCATTTTTGGTCACAAATCAGAGGTGCTGATTTAAAAAATGTAATTGTCCAACACACTAAGGGGGGGGGGGGGATCAATCTTTGAGTGCAGGAAAAAACCTCATTTTGTCAGAAGATTAGTAGCTTCAGACTTTGTAATAGAAATTAAATATGTATTATAAGTGGGTCAAAATTAAATCCACTTACATGATTTCAAAACAAGCGAGAAACTACATTCATATTCAGCCAAGCACCAGAGCAAGTTTAAAAGCTTAAGTGCTCTGCTGTATTGTGGTCAATTATGCATCTCCATTAGTCTGTGACTAAAGTGCTAAACATCTTTACCCAGATCTTCTACAGCAGCTGGATTCAGGCTTTATAGCTCTCAAGTGATGACACTGAGTCAAGAACTGTAGGATGTCCACATTCCAATGTACTCTTATAGGGAGCAAGTGGGCAAGGAATGGCTTAACTACGCACCATAATTTTTCTTATCAAGCTAGCTAGATATTCCAAGTGCAATCAACCACTACGAAGTGGCAGTGGGTACTGAGCTGTAAAACTATCTCTGGAGTATGAAATCAGTTACTGTGGTAATACAACTTGTTTATTTCACCGGGGTATGATTAAACAGTCACAGAAATGGTTTCTTCAAGTCAGTCAGCCATAAGAGTTGAAACCTTAACTTTTTATGTAAGCCAAATGAATTCACTCTGATGTCTCCTATTTGTCAATAAGCTTTGCTTACACCCAAACAAGAGCTTTAGCATTTTTTCACTTTTAGGCAGTCTACAATAAATTTTTTTTTTTGTTTCACAGAGTTCCAAGTAAATATATTATTTCCTTGGCTTCAGTTTTTACATAAAGGCAAGTTGTGAAAAGTAGTATTTTATATTTTTAAAGGCTTGAAATATCTCCAGAGAAAGCTAGTCTCTGAATTATTCTTAAAAAAGAAACATTTTGGGGATACTTCCATTTGTTTACTTATAAACAGTCAAATAAAATTATCGATACAGTTAAATTGAGATTAATTTGCAATCTCTCCCAACTGGACAGAGTACTTCATTATATAACCTGTCATCAGGATTATATGAATGGATTGATGGGAAAGACCACAGGATTTCAATTTAAGTGCTCTTTGCTCTGAGATGGATTCCTTTATTTCATCAGCTTCTTCACATTTAAACTTCGGCAGTAATGTGGCGATTAGTGTGAATCATGCTATGAAGAATGGCAGCTGGTGAACGAGGTTTGCCTAGGCTTAAAGGCCTTTGAGGTGGCCTAGAAAGAAGCTTGGGTCCTCTTTTACTTCTTTGTACCTACAAAGAGATCCTTTTCCCACTTTTAAAAGGGTCTGACATTTTTGGAAAAAAGCTTTCTACTTGTTCAAGGCTGGCAGTTACCACGGGCCTATATTGCTTTCCACAGATAAGGGACTGGTCCCTTGCTATCGCCACTATAGAAACCAATGCCATGCAGCTCAGGTTCAGTAAGCCTCTTGCTTCTCAGCTCCGAGACACAGTTCCTTTCCTCACACACAAGAATGGAATATAATAATTCAGATGTATTTACTGAAATTATTTAATTTGCTACAGAATTTGGTTACATCTGCTGTTGTGGTACAAAGGTAAAACAAGCAACGAGTCTACAGTTCATTTTACTTACTGAATACTGATGAAGTCCTTGAGCCATTCGCTGATTCCCACTAGTCTGCAGAAATTAACACTGTAGGATGCATTTATCAAAATGATCTTCTTTTTGTAGATTTGACCAACATCAAAATCCTTGGAACACCAAACATATCAGGTGGTGTGAATTACAGGAAGTAGGATTTACACATGTAATGACAAAACCAACTACTTTTACCATAGTTGTGCCCACAGTCCCTACTGGGATCACAGGCCTGCGTGCAAAGTATTGTATAAACCCATGAAGCATTGCCTTGCCCCAAACAAACCCTTTTAAAACACAGAGCCTATAAAGCCAGGAACTCATGCTTCATGGATGGGGCAACATTATCTGGGTTTGTGCACAGCTAATGCACCAAGCTGCTCTGTCTTTTCCTGCAGTGAATGTCAAAGACATTATGTCACATTCATGGACTAATAGAGTTGTTAACGATTTAGACTGTGTGTGGCAAAGAAAATACAGATTTTTTGCACAGAGAGCTAGGTGCCGCTGTCTTCCAATGGAGGTCTGCTGTTTCTGTGCAAGGCACAGGCTCCCAGCTCCTAATAAAACTAGAACGCCATGAGGGCTGTACACCTGGGCACATTCATTAACACACAGASAAGAAGAGTCCTGCAGGCTGACTGGCAGCATGTTTCTCTGACACAGTCAGAAGACTTGTCTGATGTGCCACACTAGCAACCTTTTGAAGTACAGAGAGGAACTAGGCATAGTGTTACGCTTTCTCACAGGACACTTGTTAATTACAATACAGAGATAAACTGCAGCTCASTTTCCTCATGACCAGTACAATATCATGGCCACTTGCAAACTGAAATCTTAACTGGACTGTAGTCACGACTTCTTTAAGGACATTATTTTATAGTAATAATGTATGTACAAACAATAAGTAAGTAACAGTTACGCTGCCTTTTAAAAAGCAGTCAACCGGGAACACAGTCTAACAAGATGTTTCATCAATTGCTCACCTTTCTGACAGTATTTAAATTCCCCTAAGTAAAGGAAGTATTTTATAATTTAGACCTAAGTAGTAAAACTAAGTAGTTTATTTAATCTGACTATAACTTACCTAAGAGATTGCTAGAGAAAAAGGCAAGTACTGTTTCAGGTTTGACTAAAGACCTATTAAAGACAACAAGATTTTTTTTCTTCTTCCCAGTGCAACAGAATTTTGATCAAGACATCGGTATATACATATAGTAGATACATCCATCATCTTTATAGATCCGATGCAGAATGGCCACTAACCTTGAAATGAATGCAACTTGGTTTACTATAGAAAGTACATCCCTTACATTCAYGACCAGACACTATTTGCTTGTGAAAAATTCCGGTTTGGAATTGCTCTGTTTTCTTCTCAGAAATTTTTTTCTCTACCCTTGTAGCCAGCTGCTTTGGATCCATTTCTTCTTTGGATATCTAATAAGGAACATCAGTAAAAACCACCATGACTGTAAGTAAGTGTGATCACAGAATCCGTAGCTTAAAGTAGAAAAGTCTGCGAATGGAACCTTATAGTATCCGGCCAGCCTTTGTCTGTTTCTCTCCAGATCAAACTCAGCCTCCCAACTTCTATACGAAGAATTTATTTTATTCTCAGCTGTCTGTTCTGTAGCTTACCATCATGCCACGCTATGACATAATGTTTTTAATGCCAGTATTAGCTCTTGCGTGCTTACAGAGTTTTTTCCCCTCGACTTCTTAAACAAATACTCATTCAGAAAAAAATCAGCTAACTTCACTGGAACATTTCAGTTATGGTCCAGTCTTCTTTCATACAAGTATATGAATATGTACTGACATTATTTCTTTTTGATTGATTATAAAGTCTCCTCTTAAAGGTCTTCTACATCTCAAAAAAGCAGTATATGCAAGTATACCTTGGAATAACATTTAAGATCTTAACTACACAATTCAACTCGATAAGAGTGTATTATTTACTTCTGTTTAGAGTATAGAATACTACTACTTTGCTAGAAGATACGCTTTTCTTTGCCTAGTATGGTATGAAAAAAGTTGTTTCTACATAAAGCAACCTGTGTTGCCATCTCAACAGAAAGTCACGTTTAGTTTTTTTAAACTCAAACAAGTGAACATGATGTGATGTATGTCTTCACATATCTCTGAACTAAAATTGAAGTATTGTTTTCTCTTTAAGAGAACAAACACTACAAGAATAGTGTCAAACAGCAATTACTCTGATTATATTCTCACATCTGAATCTCTACATCTATGTAATAAAGTCTGCATTTTAACTGCAAAATAGATAATTACTGTTTTTAAGCAAGGTTCCTAAAACAGCACTTGCCAGTGTCATTACTTCAGATATATACAACTACTAGAGAGGCAAATGAAACTTTTCTAGTCCATTAAAATACTTTTATGGATACTGTCAAAATTTTGTAAAGACTAACTTCACAATGAGTCAATTACAAAAGCGTCTCATCCACATTTTTTTTTTTTCTTTTCTATTTCTAATAGGAGATATCACAACATTTACCTTGTGCAAGTCACATTCCTGACTCCAGAGTCCCGGGAACTCTGGTTCTACTAGGGTCTTGTCCCTCTCTTTCTCATCTTCACCACTTTCACAGAGCACATCATGGGGTATTTTTTCAGAAATCTCTCCTACAGAAGCAGTTCTCTCACCAGCTGAGGAACAAGCTGATGGAGACCACCACGACTTCTGTGAAAGAACATAAGTTTTGAAGATACAGTTAAAAATTACTAGAGGACAGTTACTTCAACAGCTAACAGTTTCTGAGGAGATCTTTTAATACAGAAGTGACAGGTCTATAAAGCTCAGAGGCCAAAGATGACAACTTAGGTCGATCCCTTCTTAAGACACTGAATACAGACAAAATCTTATGTTAAAAGCATCTATATGACGCTAACTGTACACTGTAGGAGGCTAGAAACTAGTCCTCAGGCATGAGAATACTGACTCGTTTTTGCATGTTTTGTGTATCACACGATGACCAAGGACTTTGTTGTTTTGTTCTTTAAGGACATTATTTTATAGTAATAATGTATGTACAAACAACACATAAGTAACAGTTATGCTGCCTTTCAAAAAGCATGGAACATTGTATTTCTACCAACACCTCTCCCCCACCCCTTTTCTTTTAAATACCTAAAGATTGCATGAAGCCACTAGATTCATCAGGGAATTCAATTCACTCCACCTCCATTTTCCAGGCCAGTACTCCCTGGAATACTGTGCAGATTAAAAAAAAAAACATCCAGGAAGCTTATGTCTAGAGAGAACCACTGTCTCCTTTCTAATACAGTGGAAACATTTCTCTTGTGCTGACAAACTGATCTGAATCCTTACTCAGGGATGAAGGCAATTAAGCAGGAAGTGAGGGTACTTTGCATGGGTTTTGATGCCTGTTGCGATTCATGTGTTCGAAAATTCACCTCTTCCAAATGCCCTTAAAAAACACCCCACACCAAACAGGACAATGTCTTTATTCATACAAGCATCAACAATCAAGAAAAGGGAGACTAACAGTCATTAAGAGATCTAATGGAAAAATTACTCCGCACTTGTTCTGTACTGTCTGGTATTTGCTTGTAGCCTGTGCTATTCACAGGCAAAAGAATTCACTGCCCTGCACCTTCGACAAAAAATAAATCTAGAGACAGTTAATTCTTAGGCCTTTGTTTACCTGTGATACTGCTCCAGCTGAATGTTTGCAGGTCTTCTCAATGTATTGCCATGTTTTCATTCTCCACAGTAAAGAATCCTTACCACCACCCTTAATTGCCTTAGTACAGGACTGACTTTTTTTCTGCTTGTGAATAGAGGCTTCTTCTTGCAAAATTCGAGAAACAATCTCAATTTTTCTTGATTTTTGCTGTTCTCTAGAAGCTCTGTAATCCAATGTTGTAAGAAATATTAAACCAACCATGGTTGTTTACCAATAATACTAACTACAGTCCAGTTTCTGTTGAGCCTTTAAGCTAAATAGCAAGTCTTTAAATTGAGTGCAGTGGTAATTTGTGTCAAGACACCAGGCGATTCAGAGGCTATTTATACATTTTTGCAGGCTAAATATACTCAATTACAGTGTTTTAGAAGTTGAGGAGTTGACAAAGCATACCAGTCATCACTACTGAAAACAAAGGTTTTAAATAATTTTCCTAACCCAGTTGGCTATTTAAAGAAAACTGCCTATCTGAAATCCAGTGGATTTAATGAAGGGAGGAAGAATGGTTAAAGGTAAGGACATAAGTACTGAACTTGGAAGATATGAATTCAAAGCTATGTATGACTACAAATTCCATGACACACTGGGTAGTGTGACAACAGTGACAGTAGATAATTTAATCTCAGTTTTAATACCAGCAGTTTAATAYACAATTTTCTGCAACAAATACTATCCACACTAATGATCACTTTTAATATAGTCTTTCACCTCTTCAGCTAATCCATATAAATAATTACTGATTCTAAATAGGAGCAAAGAAAATATCACCTCATTTAAATGTAGGCTATTGCCTACTGAAGCACTTGAATGTCTGAATTTAGCCTCATTATGCCCCACTGCAGCAGATAAATGACATTGTATTTATAATGTATTTTTGGAAAATCGTGGTACAAAGAAGTTAATCATGGTTACAAAGACATAGGAATGGTATACGGACTCCCAGTGCTATCTGCCTTAAGTATAAAGCTATTCTCGGTTCCTATGATCAGTTCTTTAAGAATCTTTTTATAGGTGACATACAAGTTAATGACATAATGGTTTTAATGACTAAAAAGTTATTTTCTTTTGCATGTGGTTCAGAAATATATATTCAGGCTGAAATACACTCAGAGAAAACTGAGAATATCCCTTCACAGAAGAGGAGAAAAGCAGTACCTGGGAGAAATAACTAAGCAGTTCTTCAGCAGATTAGCAGGATGCTAGCTCAAATTAGAAGAGAACTGCTGTGAGAAACATGACACAGCTAACGTTAAGACTAAAACTGTGACCTCCCTTGGCCTGCAAAGGGAAACAGTGAAAGGGAGAAAGCAAGCAAGGTGAARAGGATTAAACTTAAATAGAGTTGGATATTTCCAGCAGATCTCTACGAACTGATATGATTATCTTATTAACATGATTTTTAGAACATATTTAGGGATAGCAGAAGTGGTGTTATGCAGCTATCAAGACTGGAGTTTTATTTAGTCAAAACTTAAGACTTACTGAACCTTTACTTATTAAATCTCTAACAGTTGCTACAGGTTACTGCCTTTGTAGCAGAGCCAGCATGCAGAAACACATACCTCAGCCACCCTCTGTTTGGTACCTTAGCTCAAATTCATCTTCGTAAGTGGTTAAAAACAATAACTAAGCTTTGCACTGGAGCAGATGAGATACAGGCACATTCCTATCAACTTTACTATAAAGGCAGAGGAGTAATTTCAATCAAAAAAAGCACGAAGGAGAGTACCTTGCTTCTGACCTTACTGCAGCGCAATCTTCCAGAGATTGTCTCTACAAGCCTAAGAAAGCTATTCAATTTTTATAGGAACAGTGTTCAGGAAACACAGTGTTCAGGCATCCAGTTTAGGTTCACTGAATTTCCCTTCTGGAGTAGTTTTATCTTCTTTGCACTAATCACAGAACATGGGCTCCTAACTTTGGTTCTCTGAATAATACCTAAGCTAGAAGTTCAAGTTGCTTAAAACAGGCGATACAAATATCACACATACAGAGTATAAGAATGAGTTCGCTCCCTTGAGACAGCATCATGGATGTTATGTTTTCAGAATCTGATTAAGAGCTCCAATATATTCCTGCATCAGTAAGCAGCTGAGAGTTTGATATAGATATGAATACTTACTGTTTCTCTTTTTCATGCTCTAGCAGTCGTTTATGGAGAAAAATTTCCTTGGCAACATTGCCTCCTTCTGCCAGGATAGCTTCCCTCATTTTCATCTCCTGCTTCTTTGCCTCAAAGGCCATTGCTTTGTTCCAAACCTGTCGATTTTGGAGTTTTTCCTATGAAGCCATACGAAACACAGTTACATATTTGATTCACACATTAAAGAATAGAAAACAGAGAATCTAGTGTTGGTCCCCTTACCTAAGTATAAATTTGTGGTAGATTTCTCTGAAGTAGAACTTACTGTTTTTAATATACACAGTAGTCATGGGGTGCAGACAGCTCTGACTAGGTCAGGGCTACTTCTTTACTCTTCTAGCCTGCCCTTGAAATGCTACTCAATGAAGCAATGTGAAAAGATACCGTTCTAATCAAATCAGTATTAAATTAAGATCATTCCCTCAGATTCTACAGAACATAAGCAGAAGAGCAAAGTAGCATAGCTCAGAAAATCTTGATTTACATTATTTAAATTCTTAAGTAACTGGTTTTCTTCCATGTTTTCTCCATATGAAGTATTTCTGCACTGGGATCCAAATAACTGGAAACGCTTCTGGCCAAGTTTTCAGAGAACTTATTTGTAGTATGCATTATTTTCAAGAGAGTTACCCTACCCGAACAACTAGATTGTTGACAGAATAAACTCCATAAGTAGAAGTGTCAAAATCTGCCCATACAAATCTAACACCATTACTCCTATAGTTAAATTCTCCCCAGTTTCAGGAGAGATTTGGTCGGTGATCTGACAGCATCACACAACAATTCTGCAATGAAAACTGAAACTACTTTCATTAAAACCTAGCAGTCTAACAAATCAATTCCTTCATTCCCCATCTAAGCCACAGCAGCAGTACCCTATTGGAAGTTATGCTGTTTTTCAGGGAAAGCACAGCTTGTATCCTTCTCTCCATATGCTCCTGAGTTTTCACTTCTTCCTTCGCATTTTTTTCATGAATTCTGTAAGCAAAGTAAAATCTTTCAGGCTTATATCCTGGAAAGCTTTTAGTATTAGAATGTTTAACCTGACAAGTAGTAATTGTCAATGTCACCATTCTTCCTGTAAGCCTCTGTGTTTACTATGATACTGGGTGTGGGTAAAGTGGAACAGTTGGAAGACTCTTCTATATTCGGTACCGTTCAAGTTACAAGTGCCAACAGGCTTTCAACTAGTTTGCTCAACAACTTTTTTTTATTTTTATTTTGAATATGAAGAATGTGTTCCACATTATGACATATGTCTAGTTGCTAAAATAAAGTAAGAATTCAGGTGTTGCTCATATAACCAATATCTAAACAATTACGTAGTGAACTTTATATGAGCCAACCACTTGTACCCACACTAAAAATAAACCCTAGAAACTCTAAAAGCTAGAAATATGTGGGCATGAATCAAGTCAGAGAGTATTCCAGCTAATATAATGGTAAACAAGAAAAAAAATTAGTAAGATCGATATATTTGATACATTACTCAGGAAAAAAATAAATCTTATTTGGGTGTTTGTTTTTCTTAATTACTACAAATTTGCACATGCTATCTAATGAAAAATAAACCAACACAGAAACAGTACAATTGTTTCAACCATTTTTTCAATTAAGTCCTGATATACAAGTAAAATTAAGTAACAAATGTTCACACTTTCTTTAGTAGCAAAATAATTCAACACCACAGTAATTATATAAACATAAACCTATGAAGAAAACATTTAATTTACCATGAACCAGAAAAGAATAGGAGCACAAAGAAATGGCCTAYCAACCAATTTTACCAGACAGCAAGACAGCTTTTTTACCACATTTCAGAGGGACTATAGAACTGCAGAGTGCAAGTTTCAAACCTGGAATTTAGTTATACTACTTCAAACTACTTCAGTTAATGACACACACACACATAAAATGTTTCAAATCATTATTAATGCCTACAAGTAGTCAGATCCCTCTGCATCTCATCAGAAAGACAGTCCCTTCAGCTACAGGGAATCTGAAGACCATAATAGGACAGTAAGCGGATTTTCTTCTTTCCAAGTCCTTTTGTGCCATGTAAGATTTGAACGCTTCACAGCACCGGTACTGTGGCAGAAGATTTCTAAGTGTAACAGAAGATACACCTAGCAGAAAAATGATTATTTTTCAAAGACTAAAGGATAAAGTATTGTACACCAGAGAATGTACAATGACAGAAAAGGAGTGAACAATAACCTTGCCATGCTTTTTCTCAGGAAGCATACTGCTTTTTCATGGTTCCTTTTGGCATCTTCAAGCATTCTTTTATGCCTTTCTTCATATTCTTTCTGGGCTTCCTCTTCTTTTCTACAAAACACAGGCAAACCAACAGTTGCAGCAGGACTAAGGAAACCTTGATTGCAACACCATGTCATCTAAGGGTGGGGTTGGGAAGTTTATTTATATGTGCTGAAATGAGGACATTAGTCTCCCCCCGCCCCGTACAGTCTCTTGTTTTCACAAAACCTATAGACAAATGGATAAACTGGTGTCCTCTTTCTCTAAGAAATCTCGATGAACTTGATCATAAGTTCAGAAGGTCCTGGAGGCCAACAACAATGCAGACACATGCAGTTAGTCTGATCTAATAAACTTCATTTCCTTAGACAAAAAGCATTCACAGTTTTTGTCTTTAGCAAGTTTATTTTCATATATCAGAAATCTTTACCTGCATAACTGCAAGACTGTGCGCAATTCTTACTTTAATTCCATTTGCTCATAAAATGTTCCTGAAGCAACACCCAGCTAAGAAACACAATACCACTGGTATTTGAATTAGCTAATCTTCTCAACACCCGAAATAGTGAATTGGCTAAAAATAATACAGAGAAAGGAAGCAGAGTCTGACTTATAGGCGCTTACTTTTCTCTAGACCGCCAATTTTCTTCTCTTTGCAGTGCTGCTATTTTTTCCTTCCAAATCCGCACTTCGGCTCGTTCTTGGTATTGCATCTCTAGCTCCTCCTCATCTTTTTTAAGTTGTTCATGGAGGTTTTCGTATTTTCCCTGCTCAGTTTCTATCTGCCACATCTCAAGCCTTTAAAACAAAGTGTGAGCTGTTTTCACTGAAATACTGACATTCTTTCACTTACTTAAGGTTATTGAGTAGGTACGGCTCTATGGTGAAAATGAAAATCTAGCCATGTTTTATTTTATTTTTTTAAATTATATTGTAAGTCATACCCTGTTACTGACACAGGTATTGTACCTTTCAGACTAAGGCTCATATCTAGTAGCATATCTCATTTTAGAGACATCAAAAGTACTGGTCAAAAAAAAAAAAGTAAAAAAATAAAGCTCAAGGTTCTGTTTCTCAAATTCACATTTACCCAGATGAAAATATGAAAAAAAAAGAAAATTTAGAAAAATAGCTTTTTCTTCAACAGCAAATAACTTCAGGGACAGGCCATAGCTTTTATTCTTCTGTGTTTTGCTGAAGGAATTTAGATATGATAGGGATACATATAAACAGATTAATATAGTTATTGCTAATAACACAATAAACGAGTCAAGCATTTTAAAGCTATTACACAACACTGCAGCAGAACATACTGTATTCTGGTTAATCACATCTATAAGCTCATGCTTGTGTTCTTCCTTTGATGTGGCAGAATTAGTAGTTGTACCTCTGGTGCCAAAATATAAACACACTCACCTGTTGCCTTCTGCAAAAGACAGTTTTATTCTGTCTTATACAAATAAATAATTTAGTATGTGTGAACAATCAATTACAAGCAGCAGTATTAGCTTAGCATAAAAATACACAGTGCCACTACAATGTCTCCATCATTCTCAATTTCAATCTTTTCCTTTGTGCCCTATAAAAAACCCTAAGAGGCATAAATTAGAAGTGTTTATGCTCATTCGGAGACAGACAGGTCTACTTTAGTCCAGCTTATTTTCCATTTAAAATGAGACCTGTTTACGTCCACAATGTATGCACAACTCCAAATAAAATCAAAACTTCATTTATGTGTGCAAAACTAACTCAGGAGCTGAGCCACAGCAACCGATTTCCTAAGCAATGAACTGTTCAGGCTAAAAGTTGCTCTCAAGATCCTTTGCCTTGCAGTCAACCTCACATGACCTCAAATTATGTAGTTCAGTATTTAAAAGCAACTTCTGTAGTGATTAACTTTTGAATCCATTAAACAGCATATGAAGACCATAATAAAGATTGACTCCCATCACACTGTTTTCTCACTCCCTCACTTACATGTTTTCTTTTAGTGCCAAAGCAATTTTCAACTCAAAATCCTTCTCTTTCTCCAGTTCAGCGCACAGTCGTCTGTGCATTGCCTGAAGGCGGGACAAGGCTGCGCTGTTAATGTTAAAAAGAAACAATCAGAAAGAAATTGGAACTAATAAAGGTTAAAAAAAAAAAATCCCGCCCCCGCCACCCCCCCCCCAACAAGATCAGCAACAACAAAAAAAATAGCTTTGAGGCTGAGATTTATGTATTAGAATTCTACTAATTTATGCAGTCTCTTATTTAACCTTCTAAGTGCCCATTCTTCATTCAAAGGCATAGCTTTCTTTAAACTCTCACACATTGGTTGAAATTTACAGAGGAGTGTATTTCAAAAGCACTGACCAGTAGCTTAACGTGACTACTCATTTCTCAAGCTGATAAAAGTAGTATTATTAATGAAAATAAGTTTAGGCAAACCTAGACTGATTTTGCTTTTGAAATGGCATTACAATATTCCATGTACTTTGCCTACAATGGCAGCGTCGCCACACAGTTGTTTATTTTCCTTGGTCATCTCTACCCAGGAAAACTAGTAGACAGTATACTACAGAATCAACAGACAGTGAACTGACTATATTCAACATAAACTCCCTTCCTCAAAATGAAAATTGGAAATGGATCTTCTACCTGCAGTTACTACTCTAACTTCAAAATTTTTGTATTTGGCATCAGTAATGCTAATGGTAGGTAGTATTTTCATTATTGCCAAAACATGATGCCTTTGAGCTTCATAAGCCAGAAATTTATCAGGTCTTCTTACTCCACTATTCACTTGCYAAATGTCACAGATTGGGAGAATTGCTATTTTTCTGCATATCTAGACCTCACCATTCGACCTGTCATAAGCATAAAAACTTCTACAATGCTTTTCTGTCTTTGTTGGTTTTTGTTACTGTCTCTTTGAGATCCTGAACAGGGAGTACGAGCACCCATCACAGGGGTCTCATTAGCATTCGACTCACCACTTTTGTTTAAGCAGCTATTCCATTTTGGCAGTTAACCTAGCTCTATCATTCATCGATATACTAACTTGAAGATTAACTCAGGTCATAAAATGCAGCTGCGAAGTTTGTTCACAATACACTGGTCCCTGGTACACAAGCCACCCACTTCTTTCTATTTAAACCAAATGTGAAGAGTACAGTAAATTGCCTCCCACTTTATAGCAAAAGTGTTTCAGAACAGCTCCTGTATGCAGGGCTACTCCTGAAAGGCATTCATGCATTTCACAACATAAAACAAACAGAAAAAGAAATGGCATATATATATAAATCCTGATTGTAATAGTTACCAGAAGCAAAACCATGACCTCTAAAACTGCCATAGCACATTGGTGTTGGTTCATCATACCGAATAGAAGTGATTGAGACCCTGATAAACATAACTGACAGTAGCGGGCTAGGCTGTTTAATAACCTGTTGTTATTTTTTAAAATATATGCCTCTTTCCTATCCATTCCTAAGTTTCCACCTCTTTCTGCGCTGATTTACCTAACAGAACACTACCTCCAGACCAGAAAGCATAGAGATCAACGATTCCCAAGCCAATGCACCATTATTCTTTATTTCAAAAGGAGGAATTATTGCTGAAAATACGTCAACCAGAAAGTGACTGCAACATTAGTGTTCACCAACACGGGAGTGAATACATTGCTCTGCTCACTAGCTGAAAGTGCAATGCCCTTGTATCAGAATAGCCTTCCAAGCTAATGCAGTTACATCTTAACCTGAGAACGGCAATGGGTTTCATCACCGATCTATTAACATCTTTRATATATGTGCTTAAAAATTCTATCAACTGTTCAACAACATGAAGAGATGAAAACAGGAAAGTTTATCTCATTAATTACACAGATAAACATAACGACTGCCTGTAATCTTTGGTATCCAGAAATACTCTCTACCTACACATTGCCAGCCTCCTCCTCTTTCTCTATTTCAGTGTCTACATACTCCAGCTGCTTTTCTAGCATCTTGATCTGCAGCTGACAGGTACTCAGCTTGTCTCTGCAAGAAACAAACAGATTATTTATATTTGATAARTTCTTTACTCTTTCCCATGAAACTCTGCCTTGGGGAGGCAAGATTCACAGCTAGGATTCCTTCAGCCCTCCCAACTCCCCCCCACAAYCCCACTTTTTCTTTTAAGATCTTATTATGAGGCTCTTCAGAAGCCCTTGGTAATTTCAAGCATTTTCTCTAAAAATCCAGAAAAATGTAACAAGAGTTTATTCTGACTTCATCCAGAGTTCAGATATTATCAAAAATGACAACAGCATAAACAGCATCTTTTTACATTAGCCCTCTTCAGATATATTTGCTGCTAAAGAACATCTTTGTGACCTTAACATAGCACAACACTCATAGCAGGTGCTTATCTTAAAGCATGTGAGTAACTTCACCGATTCTAACGTACCATTTCCATCACAGTTAAGAAAATGTTTACAATGAATTTTCCACTTGATGTTTCCAACTGACGGTTGAACCAGCAGGATTGTGCAGACATCACTGAAAGGAATTAGAATCTAATTCTCCCAGACCAAACACCTCTTCTTTAACATTCATTATTGTGGTTCATTTTTTCAAGTGTGTAAATAATTTTTATCCTTGATCACTAATTCTTTACAAGGGTTTGGGGATATATTGAATATATTATATTAAACAAGTGTTTGCATCACGTAACTTCCATGAAAAAATTCTATAAACTCTAATATTATAACAGAGACAGTATCCAGTATTTGATGGTGATCTATGCTGATTGATTATGTTCGCTTAAACACTAACCTGGCTTTTTGGACCACAAGTTCTTTTTCTCTGGCTATGTTGTTGAGCTCTTTTAGGTTCCTCTGTAAGGTTAATATGCAAATTCTATCTGTATACGTCATAGTCTGAATATTATTAATGTCGCCCAAATAGCGTTCCAAGCTTTCCCTTTGAATTGAAACACACAATTAACAATGAAAACATAATGAGAAATTGAAAAGTTATGTGAAGTTTGTACACCATMCACTTATGCATTTGTGGGTTAATTGTTTTCTGTTTTATTCTAGCAGAACTGGTACAAATATGACCAGTATAAATACAGAAAAAAATGAACATAATCTGTACAAGAAGTTTACATGCACGTACTTAGACATCCAAGTCTAAAAATCTTGGCCTCATGTTGAACATTTATACCCACATTTAATGCATTAATTATATGTCTTTGTTTTGAAATGCCTGTGGTTCCTCTTGATTATACCTAGGGTTTGCAAATTCTAGTTTTCCTGAACAATAGTTTAAAACTTTAAAGGGAACATTCTAAACTAGTTTAAAACATATTATATACAGCTGATCAGTTTGTGGGGTGAGCTAATCTCTCTTATCATTTTGGTCTGCTTAAACATATAGCAAGAAGAGGTCTGAAGATTTGGTGGGGTTTTTTTGTTTTTGTTTTTTGTTTGTTTTTTTTAAGACCATTTTGGTGTATTTTGAGTTTCTCTATTGATAATGGTAATGCTGTCAACATTTACTGGCAGTAGGCATGTGCGCTATGCAACTTCCCACGTACATATATTAATAAACATTATCTGAGCTTTTCATCGTGCCTTATAACCCTATGCCAGGGCATTCCAGGGCAGAGATTAACAGTCTTGTCAAAGTAAGCCAAACTGTGCTTTGGTCTTTGTGAATAGAGCAGCAACTACTTAAGGCCACATTCAAACCACCAATTCCTTTTCACGCATGACCTCTGTTACATGTAAATTTATTTCTTCAGGAATAAATCCACTGTACCACCTACTTGTAAAATCAACGTAGTACTAATCTATCATCATACCAAGTCTGTGCTAATTGACTTTACACAGTAGTACAAAACTCTGTATACATTAAAAAAATTTACAATCCAACACTCATATTCTTCAGCAGACAAACTTCTCTTTTTCCAACAGCTGCTGATGTTCTACAAGTACAGAGGGATATGAACACAACACTACATATTACTACAAAGAGCTGGCTGGGTTTTAGAAGAAGTGTARATTGGTTAGTGTAGCGCTCCTTTGAGGAGAGCCAATCAGCCCACGTTAATGTGGTGCAATCATTGTGTTATATGTACATACCTACAATGGCTTCAGATTAAAAAGTGTCCAGAGTCTGTCTTTATCTTACTCAGCTCATTGTTTTAACAGTAGTAACCAGTTTAATTTATTTTTAGTGGAAAGGTCTATATTGCCTATGACTAATTTGACAAAAAATGCATAGTTGAATTAACCAAACCTTCTCTTGAAAAGGTAATTTAACATTATAAAGGAAATTACTGTTAGAACTGGTAACAAAACAACAAGTTATTTACATGTTAGAATCAAATTGGTCTCGAACTCCTTCAGAAGCATCCTTGTTTCCCATCTTGCCACCACCAGCCAACTCTTCTTCAAGCTTGTATTCTAACAGATATTAAAACAACAGTTTAATAGAGACTTTGAACTTTAAAATGCAAAGCTCTAGTATACTTGCTGTCAAGTCAAAACATGGGGAATCAGAGATGACATTTTATAGCATTACTGCAGCATATAAAAAAAAAAAAAAAAAATCACATGGCAGAACACACAGGACTACTATTGTACACCTGCAAACCAAAACAGGAAAATGCTCTCTGCTTTCATTATGGAAGTGTCACCAACAATCCAATGTATGTAGAGAAAAAAAAAAAAAAAACAAAAACATGGGCGGGGGGGGTGGGGAGGCTAATGTATTGACAGGTTTTGGCCAACAGTTTAATTTGTTTATCTTGCACTACCTTATCCTACCGTACTGTGAAGACAGAAAAATTTTTTAAAGTATTTACACGATCAAGAAAATGACAATGAGAAAAGAATAGCCTAAGAATTCTTTTTAACATCAAGATCAGTATTCAGCACCACACCATACATGATAAACTGTAAAATGGTAGATATGTTGCCTCGCATAATATACTGAAACATACTTTTGGACACAATTAGAGAAATTGGCTGCCTATTAATAGGTATCTGGTGCCAGTTTAGATGTCTTAGGGTATCCAACATCTTCATAGAGTTGAATCTCTGAACAGGAAGACCTATGCCATTCTGGAGCCAGAGGAGAGAGTCTAGAGCACTTCAAGTGGCACTAGATGCCAATGTATGAGCAACTGAATCAAGTCCATACTGTCAAATATTAGATTTTTACCATCAATAACTCTGAATCAAAATGCCTTACAGAGGTAAAAAGTAGAGAATTTACTGCTACAGAAATAATTGGTTAGATTTGGATTAGTTACAGCTGTGTAGTGTAATGCTAGAGAACACCTACTGGAATCATCGCATTTACTTGGAATACCATTCAACCCTAGAACTGCACTGCTCCCATCTACTAAATTAGAAGACACATTAATGTTAGGTTTTTTGTGAGTTATCAAAACAATTCATCATTTTCACCTTCCCAGTGTTCTTCCACATTAGAGAACTGACCAGCTTTTTCTTCTTTTTCTTCCTCTTCCAGAAATGGTAGAAGAGATTTTTGCTCTTCTTCCTCACTATAACTGATCTCATTATCTTCCATACGGATAGTTCTTTCAAAACGACCAGGCTAAGAAAGAGAAGAGCACACGTTTTATAGATATAATCTCCAAGAACTTGCAATAGTAGTGACTGTATCTCGAGATGAATTAATAGCATTCAGTAAATACTTAATGCATGTGAAATAACTGGATACAATCACACACCTTTTTACTAGTCACACATTTTGAGTATCAACTTTAATAAATCTCTTATAAAAAAGAAAGGACACTGCCTTTTTTTTTTTTTTTTTTAATAACAATCAGTTCAATAATAAAACAAACCTTCTGAATGTATTTTATCCACTTAGGCAACCACTTTACCCAGAATGATTAGGGAACAACTCCAGCAAACACGACTTGCTCTTGCATCTTATGCCGTTCTCCAGTGTTAAGTAAACTGTTCTCAAATGTTGATACAATTTATTAGAATTCAGTAAATTCTATATGTCATCTAGAATGAGTTATTACCACACGGTTGAGCATTTCATCAAGATCTTACTCATACAGAGACTTGTACATATGATTAATTTTAATGAAGGTGGTAGCTCAGCTTTGAGTGCATTTATGTAAATCCTTCTGCAGAACTCAAAAACATAAACTAGAAAAGAGTATCTATTTTCTCTAGTCAAGGAACAGAGAAAATGCACCATGGAATTTGAAGTACGGAATAGACTAACTAAATGGTAAGAACCACCTTAAAACCAAGACAGAATTCCTACACTGGACTACGGTAGATTTAAGGATGTTAGTGGCACTAAAAAGTAACACAAACATAAATAGAGCTGCCAGTGCACCAGCAGTAGCCCAAATACTTTCTGCTAAGCCACTGCACTGGAGGTAGTGCAACTCCAACACAACAGAGCTTTGGGTGAATTAGGCCAAAATCTACCGCATGGTAGAAGGCCCAAAGGCTTCTATGAGGAAATCACAAGCCAGACAGCGAAAGCCACGCTGCTGCCACGGTTCGTCACGTTACAGAGCACCCCATGGCACCTGAACCTCGCGTTGTCAGAACCACCTCGACACTGGGTTCACGCCGCATCCCAGCAATTCCACGCGCAACCGCTCGGTACTGGGCACCCCTGCACGGCCGCGCTCCAGCAAACCGCCAGAAGCCCGCCCCGGGGCGGGCAACGGGACTGCGGCAAAACCTCCCGCACCGGAGCACCTCTCCGCTAACAGCCGCTCAAGGGTCAGCCCGTCGAGCGAGCCGGGGCCGGGGCCGGGGCCAGGCCGGCGGCCCATAGCGCTGCCCCTCGCGCGGGGCCGGGGCGACGAGGCGCCGCGACGGGGACCACGACAGCTCCCTCCCGCGGAGGCGGGCAGGGCAGGGCAGGGCAGGGCAGGGCAGGGCAGGGCAGGGCAGGGCAGACGGGCCGTTCCCGCGACCCCCGCCCGCCCACCGGCCCACCGTCGCTCCGCACGCCGCGGCCCAGCCCACCGCCTCACCGCCTCCTATCTCCGCGGCTGCGCCCGGCGGCCGTGGCATCCGCTGCCACGGCAACGGAGCAAACCACCGCCACGGCGCGGCAGGGGAGCCGGAGACAGTCCGGGCCCCCCCGGAGCCGCCGGAGGAGGCTGGCGCTGCTCGCGCGGCGCGCCGTGCCCCCCCCCCCCGTCCCGCGGGTTGGTGCGCGCCGGGGCGGGCGGCGCGGCGGGCCCTGGCAGGGCGGCGGGAGGCGCGCGCCCGGCGGCGGTGCCCTACATTGGCAGATAGCGAATGCATTCATCGTGAGCAAATTCCTGGTTCTAAATTCTCGCTTCTAAATTTGCACTCTTATAAGCACGCAGAATTACACGATGTAGGGCGGGTATTCATGGGTTTATTCAAGCCAATGAATTACAAAGATTTGAACCAGCTGAGCAGTTGATCGGGKKTTTTTTTCTGCTTGACGATTATTTTATTTTTAGTAGTGTAGGTTAAAATATGAACTACTATGAAACGCAGCGTCTTTCCGGTTTTGATTGGCAAGATTTTTTACACATTTTTGTGAGCTTTTGACAGGTTCTCTAATGCATAAAAGGATGACTGATACTTTAAAAAACCAGTGGCATTAACGCTTCCATTGCATTAATGTGAGTAATTACACAGGCGGGAGTACTCGTGACACCTGTTCAGCCTCTCTGGGCATCCAGTTCGGGGGATTTCAGGTCACTGAAATCAGAGAAATTTTCAGTGAACTTGCAGCTTAGTGTTTATTCTACATACATTTATAAATTTTAAGCAAGTTGGTGGCACTATGATTAAAAAAAGTCTTTTTAGTGAATTCACATGACTTTCTGCAATGCAGAGGTCATACAGATTTGAGGTTGGAGTACACACATTTTAGAATACTGAAGATTTCTGAGTTTCAATCCAGAATGAAGCTGTCTTAAATCTCTTTTCAGAAATAAGCCTGTACTAGTCTGACAATAGGATTTCACCATTAGTTACTAATTAAAGGTTATTACAGCAAAAATCATGTGTACTGATCAGGCTGCCCATTTATAATGTCACATTCTGAATGCTTCCTCTAGCTTCGGCAGAAACTGCAGGGTTTGAGGTTCCTTGTAGCACTTTAAGAGTCATTACAAGTATGCACAAAATCACTAAATGAAAAAGTATTTAGATGATATTTCAGTAATTTACATAGTAAAGCTAAATGTCTGTATTCATAAAACATGTCTCAGGTGGAATACTCCGTTCTTCAGAAGAATCTTCGGAACCTGTGAGTTTATCATAGAATCATAGAATAGAATCATAGAATAGTTTGGATTGGAAGGGACCTTTAAAGGCCATCCAGTCCAACCCCCCTGCCGTGGGCAGGGACATCTCCAACCAGATCAGGTTGCTCAGAGCCCCGTCCAACCTGACCTTGAATGTTTCCAGGGATGGGGCATCTACCACCTCTCTGGGCAACCTGTGCCAGGGTTTCACCACCCTCAGAGTAAAAAATTTCTTCCTTATATCTAGTCTAAATCTACCCTCTTTTAGTATAAAACCATTCCCCCTTGTTCTGTCGCAACAGGCCCTGCTAAAAACTTTGCCGCCATCTTTCTTATAAGCCCCCTTTAAGTACTGGAAGGCTGCAGTAAGGTCTCCCCAGAGCCTTCTCTTCTCCAGGCTGAACAACCCCAACTCTCTCAGCCTTTCTTCACAGGAGAGGCGTTCCATCTCCCCTGATCATTTTCGTGGCCTCCTCTGGACCAGGTCCGTGTCTTTCTTGTGCTGAGGGCTCCAGAGCTGGACGCAGTACTGCAGGGGGGGTCTCAGCAGAGCTGAGTAGAGGGGCAGAATCCCCTCCCTCGACCTGCTGGCCACGCTGCTTTTGATGCAGCCCAGGGTATGGTTGGCCTTCTGGGCTGCAAGCGCACATTGCCAGTTCATGTCCAGCTTTTCATCCACCAGCACCCCCAAGTCCTTCTCGGCAGGGCTGCTCTCAATCCCTTCATCCCCCAGCCTGTATTGATACCAGGGGTTGCCCCAACCCAGGTGCAGGACCTTGCACTTGGCCTTATTGAACCTCATGAGGTTCACACAGGCCCACTTCTCGAGCTTGTCCAGGTCCCTCTGGATGGCATCCTGTCCCTCAGGCATGTTTGCTACCATGTGTTCAGTTACCAGATTTTAGCTCTTAATCGGTAATTAACTAGGTTTCCTTTCTATTCTATTCCATGGATTACCATGACAAAGTTAAGGAAGGGTGCAGTTCGATTCACAGAAGAGCAGATTCTTGTCCCCTTACACTTGGCACTACGCCTAAATGACATGCTAGAGAAATTCAGCTATTCAAAGATTCAAAGGGATTCAGTTATTAAAATATTGGGACATCATTCTTTAAGCAGAGCTCTATACCAAAATACACACTGATAGAGATGGAAGGCATTCTCAGATTTATTTAATTGAAGATGTTCCTCAATTGTAAGCAATATTTCTGTATTTTTTTATAGTTGCTATGAGAAGTAAGGTCTTTTTTTTTTGATACCATGCATATAAGCACATGCTGCTAATCTAAGTATTTGTTTCCACTGGCATCCACGGTATAGAGTATATATTACTCACAGTGACCAAATCATTGTCCTACACTTATGCTATAGGTCCTCATTCTTTAGAAATATATGGACATTCTTAGCTCTATAGATGGTGGAATCTTGATTTTATGGCATCTATTCATATTACATAAAACAAATTACATACAGACATTTGCAGGATTAAAGCTACAAGATGTAGGCTAAAAATATGCAGTGATTAACTGTATAGCTCTCTCTGCAGATCTAGAATAGATGTAACTGTTGTTAACTCTGAACCTGCCAGTTCTCAGACTCCTATAGTCAGGATGTAAAAGATCCAAGCATCATTTGTTCCCTCAAGAAAACACTTGTAAGAACACCTGGTAATATCACTGATTTTCAGTTTCTTGTGATATTTTTATTCAGGGTATTTATTCAGTCCCGGTTTACAACTGTTTGAACAATTTTCATAACAACAACAAAAAATGATAACTGTAGTTTTAGCAATAAATAAATATGAGTTTAACCTCTAAGTTTCCTAAAAACCTAACCAGCACTTAAGTCAAAAAAGAATAGCTGATCTGTAACTTTGCTGTAAACCATAATGGATTATAACCACTGCTGCAGCCAGAGACATGGCATTCGGAGATGACTAGAAACTGAATTGTCGTTCTGTAGGAAATGTTGCCGTAGTACTCACTCTGAACTGGAACAAAGTTCAAATTGCTAATACAGCTTAATACAGAAATACCAGATGTTTTGTTAAAGTTTTACAACAGCCCCCTTCCAATCAGCACCAGTCATTTCAGAGTGCACACTACCAGTTACATCTGACTGCACGATTTCCCGGCCACTGGTCATGATTTTCTGTCAGGTGAATAATTTGTCACTAGGGAAAGGCAATCTAGATTTTTATCTTCCATACGGATGCGAGAGGAGAGAAGATATCTGCAGTTCCTCTGAAGATGTTAAATTATGGCTCCCCAGACACATCCATATCTCCCAAACCACAATTTATGTCTATCAACTTAAAGTCAGCAAATCTATTCCAGCTTCCAGCTCCAGGAGATTTGCAAAAAGGCATTGGTTGATGCTGCTCTTCAAGATTTTGTAGGCACTGACCACCCATGATACATCTCTGAGAAACTGGGTTATGGAGTGTGCATGTATAAATTAAAATCCTGCTGTTTTCCTACTGTGAAGTTAAATTTAGAGGCTACTTTAGTACCACCTCATGATCAATTTGAAACTTAGTAGAACTGGACAGTTCAGTTTGCTATATGGCTACATATTGTGCTTCTACAGGCGGTTGGTATTTCTTTTCTGAACGTTTCCAAGGTGACAGTAGCTCATATATAGAGCTTTCTAGCTTCTAGGCAGGAAGACATGCCAATAATGGAATCTTAATTTTTGCAGTGCGGTTCATATCAGATCACATAAAACAACTTCTCTGCCCCTATTCCATGACACGGATCAACGTTTGGCTGTAAACAATGGCAAAACATTGATAAGCATCTTACCAATGAGTCATCCTTACAGGTGTAGTAAGAAAGAATGAGAGGGGCATTTGCTATCAGAGCACTCCACAGAGGAATGACCAGGGATGACATCAGCTGGGAGTGCACCACTGAGAGCAACACATCTGGAGTAAGACAGTCATCTCCAGTCCTGGAACTAGCCCTGGCTCAGGGGCAAAGTGGGGAATTTCATCCCAAAACTGCTGCACAGAGAAGAGGAAAAGAGGGCAAAGTGTCTGGCCACGCTGCGCTTCGTGATTATCAAAAAAATCTACGCAGACTGAGGGAGGAACTGGATGTTCTACAGAACATTTGGAAACAGATAAAAACTAGATTTCTCAGCCAGCGCTTTAGGTGAAAGGAAAATTAATGTTGTGGTTATACTGATATTTATTAAATACAGATAAATTTGTGTTGGGGCCATGGGACATCCAAACAGTGCAAGTACAGTACAACCTCTGAAATGAGCTAAATATTTCCACCATGCAATTGCTACTGATATTCCCAAATCTCATTTATAAAAATAGGCATATGTGTGTAATTTATATATCTAAAGACATTTGGTGACATTGCCACAACAGTCTTTCACGAGCAGTTTATGTGGAATTGTGGGAGAGTGAAACTAATTATCCGTGTGGTACATTTTTTGCCCCAAAGAATTATATGTGACAATATGACATCTTTACTTTGCTGGCAGTAAAACCACCTGTCCTGTTTAGAAAATGATCTATTAAGAATATCAGGTAATGCGGTGCAACTTTAAAATAAATTTAAATAATGTCCTTTTGATATGCTCTCAAAATCCTGCGGTCATAAAGGACTATGAAAACTTGTTATCTGGCCCAAATCACTGAGCATATTTCTCYTCAATCCCATCAAATTATGCTCTCCAATAAATTATTTTATGGTAGCAATTACAAAAGTATGGATGACTATGATCAGGAGAAAGTCACACCTGTTACGTGTTCCAGAAGAAAAATACTTGACATCTTTTGAAATGTGGGTTTCTGGTTTTAATTATAGTAAAATATTACTTCAAAGTTGTGACCTTTGCTTACTACTTGAGAAAGGGTACTTCAAAAATTAGTAATTGTTAATATAGTAATAATAACAACTAATGATTTAATAAATAATAATGTTTAAATGATATTTACTTGTAAAATTGTCCAGATGTGGGCAGAGACCATCAACTTTTGATAGACTGAACTGGTCAGACAATATGGAAATACTGACCCAGGTATCACATTTGTCATTATTACATTGCTTTGCCAGATCTACTACAGCTTTATGTGTACAACACCAAAGATGAAAGTTTGTTCCAAACTCTCTAACTCTGACCTGACAACCTGGTCATGTTGGAGCACGGCTTAATCTCGTGCAGTCTCTGATGCTCCATCTGAGCTCCATATGCAAGGTCAGATCATAGGATGGGTATTTTCATAAAAGCTAGCGCCTGCAGCCATTCGGATTGAGGAGAGGTAATGATTTAGTAGAGTGACAAAAAGGCTTAAGAAAAATTTAGTCTCATGGGCCATCTTTTTAAGAATATTTGACAGTTCCAAGCCAGTAGCTAAAGGAAAGCTTTAGTTATTTTCAAGAGGATTTAGATGAGTAAGATTTGGGGAGCTTATTTTGTTTTGTTTTGTTTTGATGTTTTAATAGCAATTTTAATTGTTTTTTAATCTACTTCTTGAGCAATTTTAATCTGTCATTGACAGTAAAGAGTTTGGGATATTCTGCTAGAATTGTAGGAAATGAAATATATTGTTGATCATTATTATTTTATCCCCTCTCTTCCCTTTGGCTAATAGGAATTATTAATTTTGAGTGGGGGTGTACATATATATATGTGTATATTTATATATAAGAGCCTATTTTGCTTAAATATGTATTTGTATGCAGAATCAACTGAGAACAAGGCTGAATGACCTAGCATTTGTCCTTCTTCTATATAATATAGAGGATATAATTAAGGCCCATATACATCAAATGTAATTTATTTACCTGAGAGAAGTTACACATTTATTTTAGGATTTTGTGGGAATGGATCTTAGAACATCTCTTTTTCTGAAGTACAGACACAAAGTGGTAGCTAAATCAATCCTGTGAAAATAACAGGAGATTTTGTTAAATCCAGGCACTATTACGGTGGTGATGGAAAACTCCCTGTATATATTTCTTTCATTCATGATGACACTATTAATCCAAATCTGTAGTATAAAACCTTGATCATTCAAGATGATTTCAGCAATTGGATAAACATCCCTGTGCAATGCCCAGTGAAATGAATGGGACAGGTAATTTTTTCCAGGGATAATCAGAACCCTGATAACATACCTTGATTACCAGATTTTTTCAGAAAAATTATTAAAATCCTGAGGCTAAACATATTCCCATCACAATCGCATTGAAGGTTTTGTGGGCAGTCACTGGTTTTGGCTGTAGAGCTGCTGAAAAAGGAACATAGTGGTAGAAGGAGAAGTAAGAAAGAGAACTAGCTTAATGAATTTAGAGAAAATATGTAGGTGATACTCTTCCTCTTTTTCTTTTTTGCAATATCAGAACCACTGACAGCAAAGAACTTTTTCATAGGATCAAAGTGAGTAAGTGCTGAAAGTGTAGTTGTTGTAGAAATAAATTCTTTTGGTAATGATTCTTTTAGAGGATTGCCATTGTATTTTTACTTGTTTTAATGGTCAGATTTGTAGCAATGTCTATCCCTTTAGAGGGTATGTTGCCATGATGTACTTATACCAACACACAAATACACACACTCACACACTTATATATGTGTAATATACATATAAAATACACATATACACACACTCATTCTAAATGTACAAATTGCCTTGTCTGATTTTTGCTGTTTTTACAGATGTATGCTGAAGTCATAGAAAACTGTTCTTTTTTACTAGTAAATTAGATGACAGCTGTCTAGCCAGAGAAAACCAACACCAAGGAACTCTCAGAGTAGGTACAAAGCTCATTGGAACGCCACCCTTAAGAGTAGGAAAAATATGAAAAAACGTCAACTGAAAAGATCCTGAAAGGTGTA
Organism: Phoebastria nigripes; assembly: GCA_035582835.1. Taxonomy (NCBI): domain Eukaryota; kingdom Metazoa; phylum Chordata; class Aves; order Procellariiformes; family Diomedeidae; genus Phoebastria; species Phoebastria nigripes. The sequence continues at coordinate 2,392,675 of JAYKAV010003044.1, read as the reverse complement.
AATCTGTTCTATTACACAGAGAGACAAAATCATTCTGTTCTGTATGTCATCCTGTAAATTCCATTAAAAATCTTTTGGTTTCCCTCCTCCAAAAAAACAGTTTTCATGCAACAATCCAACTACTTGAGTTTAAATTTAGGTCTTTTCCTCCTTAGTGTGCATTAGCTGCAGGCATGACCATTGAAATGTGCAGAGGAAGGAAAAGATCAAAAAGAAAACAACCCCCCACATCATTCTTACATGCTTATGACATATGATCTTATATGTGTGTGTATGTACATTTGTGTATGTATTGTGTACATCTGTACACAATCTGTAGATAATCTGTACACGTATTCTCCTCCTGGATCACACGGGGCCATTATTCCCCTCACCCACCACCCCTTAGTTGCCATTTGAAATATTGGTGTTAAATAATAATACAAAATTAAGCATACGAAAAGATAGATTGAACACTTTACCCCGGGTGCATCCTTTCATTTGATTAAGGTATCTGCACATTCATTTTTGCTTTACAATACAATTTCTTTAAAATGTCTCCTTCACAGTGTTTCCTTTGTGGGTTGGTTTTAAAATTGTCATTCTAGATTGAACAGCACCAAAAAGCAGAGGAGGCGGAGGAGGAGAGAAGAAATGAGAGAACATGGAGGAGAAAATCGAGTTTGACCTGCAAGTAAAGATGAAACCAAACTCCCGAAAAGCCTTCTGGCCGGGCTTCCCTACTGACCCTCTTGCGATGAGTGACGTCCCTTGAGAGCAAGCAGAGGTCCCCGGGAGTTTGCAAGGCACAAAAGATGGAAACGTGCACGGCGTTATTGAGTGCTAAGGATGTCAGCCCCCGAGCAACCGTGGGATGGAGTATTGCAAATGCAGTTTCACAGCTCCGTGCCTGCTGAAGTAACCTGAAGCGTTTCACTTCAGAAAAGCCCCTTAGGAACCTGAGCGGCGAGGCAGAAGTTTGTAAAACCTCGGGTCTGCCTCTTTCGGCTTTGTACCGCCGGTCTGGGACAGCTTTCAGAAAGCGAAGAGGTGGCAGTTTCCCCTCACCAGAGTCCCCCCTATTTATATTCCCTCTTCCCTTGGAAAGCTGCTCGAGGACGGGCTGCAGCTGCGGCCGCCCCGACGTTGTGCAGCCGGGATTTGCACAGGGAGGGACGGGGGCGGGGGCGGGGGGAGGCGGCAGCGTGCTTCCAGCACACAGCGGCACTCGGTGCCTGCAGTTCACATGCCCTTTTCCGTGCCGGGTAAACCTGCTCTTCATCCCACTCCGAGCTCACCCCGGGCTGCCCGCCTCTATGGCTACATCGCCTTTGCCCTTAGCTCGGGCTGCGTCTCCCTCCTCCTCCTCCCTGTGATTATTTGCGCAGGACATGTCTAGTACCTCCGGAGCACTTCTAGTTTGCTCCCCCCCGCGCTCGGTGGGATTAAGCTATCATTTTGGTGGTTATTTTCGGCGACCAGCCTTGCACCCGGGAAGACCGGCCGGGGGAAGAGCGAGGCGCTTCTGAAAGCAGCGGAGGAGCCGAAGCGGGGCGGCGGAGCCGRGCGGGGGTGAGCCGGCGAGCGCAGCCGAGGTGCCACCCCACAGAGGAGGAGAGCTGCCCTGCTACCTGCTCCCTATTCCTGGCTGCCTGCATGGCTCCCGGGCACTGTAGAGATTGTGGGGGCTGCCGCTGCTGAGCAACAATACACTGCTTTAAACTCAGCCTCAACTTATCACCGCGAGCAAGGATGGCAACACTACTGGAGCTTTGGAGCTGCCAAGAGAGCCAGGGAACCTGGGTTTTGTTTGCCACTGTCTAATAAATGGGAGTAAAATGGAATTTCTTACCTGGGTTTTTCCTGCCTTGGTTCTACTGTGCACCCAACAGCACAGGTGTATCAGGTAAGAAAGCGCCTTATCGTTCTTTCTTAGAGTGGCCTTAAACAGCTGTTCTTTCGGTGTGGCTGGAATGACAAATGCCAGGTCTGGCTGTAGCTCCCACTCCCGCTTTTGCCCAGGGATGCTCTCCATTTAAGGGCTACAACTGCTTTGAGTGAGTGTACAGTAGAAAGAGGGGTCTTGACTGAAGAGTTTCCTCAGTGTGCCCCGTCTTTTTTTTTTCTTTCTTTCTTTTTCTAGCAGAGGATGCACTTCTGCCAATTGAGCAGCAGTTTCTTGGGTTACTCAAGGGGTGTGTTTTTAACAGGATGCCTGTGGAAGCCTTTTCCCCAGGGCACCTACTCTAAATTGGGGGCAATCACTTTTTGTAATGGCACTGCATATCCCAGGCTCATCCCCTTAAACAGCTCTGTAGGGGGCCTGCTTGAACATGAAACTCTTCCATAAAACCCAGCACAACCAGTGGGGTACTAACTGAACATCTTTGCTTAGGGCCTCCATAGGCACAATTAAAAAATCCAAAATACAGACATTCCTTTCTAACGGGTTCATTAAGTCTCCTGAACTTAAGATAAGATGAAGAGACTGGCAGAGATCTTAGAAAAAACGTTTGAAGAACGCCAACCATTTCTTAAAATAATAAATTGTAAAGATATATGTCTGCAATTCTCAGTCCCATTTATTCAGAAGGTGTTAGCTAGGCAACCAGCTATGTTCTCTACATATTCTCTGCAGATCTGGAGGCTGTATGTGGAGAAAGCTTGCCATGATTATGCAATGAAAATAGAAGGGGGAGTAAAAAAGAACTTGCTGCATGTAAAAAACATGCCTACATCATCCAGAGCAGAGATGGTGTGGTATTAAAGGGGTCTTCCTACTTCTACTTCATAGACGTTATTGATAGCTTCAGAGGAGTATAAGAAGCAAAGTGATAATTGTAGTAAGACATAACATTGCTGTTACAGTTTTTGGTATTAATTAGTGAGATCTGATTTTTTCACTGAGAAGGAAAAGGATCTTGCATTAGAGGAAGTGTCAAGTCAACTGCTCTTATTCAGGACTGACATAATGATTTATCCTACGACCTTGAATCTGTTATCCAGGGTCAGATCCTGACACCCCCATGCTCTGAAGCCATCCAGTATTACAGTGAAGGCAGAGAAAATACTGCTTATGACCTAAGGGCATCAAGATCTTGCCCATAATTTCAGTGATCCTGTTTCTCTATCTGCACTTGGGCTAGCATTAAGTATTTTGGTTGAAAAGTGGTGTTTGAGTATAAAAGAAGAAAAAAAAGAATTTTAAGGAAGAGTCAGCCTTCTCAGCCTCTGTCTTCAAGGTCTGTTTCTAGGCACAGCAACTGCCAGGATATGTGCAACCTCTTAATTTGTTGGATAAATTATTTTATTTTTGGATTAATTACCTAGTTACTGACTTTCTTCCTCCAGTTACATAATAGTGATGAGTTGTTTGTTAGAAATATAKATACTTGTGGCAGAGAGTAAGGCAAGGCAAATTCTAGCTTGTGAAATTCCAACTGTTCATTTTGTAGTAGTTTTCCAAATATGCCAAAGTGTAAGAAAGACATTCAGTGGTCAATGAAAACTGGTCTGTTTAGTACAACAGTTTTCTGAAGATTCAGGATTTACTGTGGCTATGGCAGAACATTGTTTAATCTTGTAAAAAGTGASTAACCTTGCTTATATGTGTACTTTTGATGAGTTAAACAGAACTAAACAAAATTTTATCCTTAAAATTACTCACACATAGATGACCTATGAAATAATTCCCCTTGTAAGGGCCCAAGAAGCACATTAACTTCCTTACTCTTCTTTCTTGGAGTTCTGTAATATGATATTACATATAATTATTTTTGGTAAGATATGCTTTTATGAAAAGCAGTATTTTATTAACACTGTGGTTTTATAATAATGGGCAAAACTGCCAATAGCTATATTTTATTGCTCTGATTTTGTTTTCTAAATGTAATGTGATTGATGGTTATGATGACAGAGGCCATCCAAAACCACTAAGTTCTCTGCTTGTGAGTTCTATGGACCGTATATTGACACGTCTAAGCAAAAACATTTTCAAAAAAGGAAGCATATTTCAGCGAGTTCTGAACTCAGTGGTATGACATAAGACTTCCCAAAGGCAAAACTACCTATTAAAATAATGTTAAGGTTTGGCAGAGGAGGGAAGTGGGGAACATGTAGCCTGCTTCCTCACAGCATTTTTGAATATCCTTTCAGGGTGCTTTAGAGGGCTGTATTTGAAGCAATTTCTCTGTCATGTGTGCTATTTGACTGAAGTGAATGAGCCAAATTCAGCCTAAGTCAGCACATCCTACTTATGCCAGTGCTGTTTTCAGGTAAACATTTTTAAAAAGTAGTATTTTGTGGTCTGCTTGAGACAGTGATTAGTGGCAAGAAATTTGGCATTTATATGATTGACAGCTCTTTGGGGCAATGACTGTAGCTTCCACTATTTTATCAGAGTTTGATATGCTGTGGATGCTGCAATAATAAATGTGTCATAGTGAATGAGATCATCTGCTGAAACACACTTAGTGAAATATTTCTTCATCTGCGTGGTGAAAGACTACTATTGATAGGAGTTTTGGGATGTATGTTTGTACTTTGTAATTCTTTACTGAAAGAGATTTTAATTCTCTAATTAAAAACAGGTGTATCTTTTATATTTAAGATTCTACTATGTTAAATGACGTTTATATATTTGCATAGAATTGTCCTTCTGTTGTGTGTCCCCCTCAGCCTTTTCTTCTATTCATGGAAACAGAGCAGCTTTAACACATGAATATATGCAAAGAGTGGTCCATTTTCTGTAGCTTAAAACTCACAGAGAGGAAATAAGGGCTTTGATGTTCAAAAGGTTGCCATGAATTAAGCCTAATGCTTTTTCAATTACATTTCAAAATACAAAACATATTTACAGTGAGCTTCACTTAGAGTCAGGAATGGCAGATGGGAAGCATACACATACTGCTCTGGATAATCCCGGAGTTTGACAGAGGCCAGATTGTTCACTGACCTTGCAGGATATTCCTTGTCTTTCTCCCAAGAAAAAGTTTTCTTGAGTAGCAATGACATCTGGGACATTTGCCCCCAAAAGATTATCTCAAAGAAAATGAAATGTACTCCATCCCAGTCCTTAGTATCAGTCAAACTGGTATTTCCATCTACCAGGTTAAAAGATTCATATAACAACTACGTCAGAGTCCCAAAAAGAATCAGGTTAGCAGATTTAAAGAAGAAACAGGAGATGCAAAAAGTGATTTTCCACATCTTACTGCTATACGTTTGTCAAAAGGTTAGCACACTCTCCCTACAAGTGTGACCTAAAATCAGTATCTCATTGGCCACTGACTTAAAGATGCTGCTGAGCTTTTTGCACTGCTGCTAGAGCTTTTGGCACTGCTGTGCAAAAATAATATTGCTAATGTTATCTCTTGTTCAGCTGCTGTAGTGCACTCATTCTCACAGAACATACAGATTGCCTCTTTCCTTGGTGTAATTTAAATACTTAGCAGATTTTTTCTAGTAATACTGATACATTTCTAGCAACTGTTTTCAAGCAGTGTTCTGGAAGATAGTGAAGACAGGCTAATACCTGACTTGCCTGACAAGCTGTTTAAAGATGTGCTGTCCAAGATGATGCTTCTCCTCCAGATCACTCCACATTAGTAGAATGCAATGGTCCTGCAGCAACTGGGAGAAAGATGTCAGCTCGGATAGAAAGGATTTTGGGATATACGTACTTTTTATTCTAGAACTGATAGTACTTAGCTCTGGAAGAGATGCATTTCTTTGTCATTTGAGATTCATTGCTTGGAGTTGCTTTCCCTAACCAGTGTCAAGGACAGTTTTGTTAGGCAAAGAAGAACTTCATAGTTTTGCCAGGTTTATCAATGGTGATTTCCTCTCCCCTTTGTCTCGTGTGCAAGAGAACTAACTATTCTTTTCATCGCTTAAACAGCAGTAATCTGTTTTCTACTGCTAACAAGAGCTCTGTTGAAGTTCTCATGACACTTAAACTCCAGATATGGACAGATGCAAATATATTCTCCAGAACACCTGCTTGAAATGAGATGTGTACAGAGTGAGAGTGTGGATGAAAAACCATCTTCTTCAGCTTTAGATTTGGGAATGACTTCCAGAGTGATATTAGTACACATGACTATGTTGCCATTCAGTCAGCTAGGCACCCCACTCTGGCCTGGTGCAAAGTAAAGATAAGCTTTTTGATGAGTTGTTATGCCCCTTGAATTTTATAAATCAATAGCTTAATTTTACACAGTCCTTTTCTTACTAAAACAAGCTTTACAGCAGCTTACGTCAGGAAGTGAAGTTGCTGAATCAACTAATAGTAGTTTCCTTTCTTTTCATCTTTACTGCTTACACTATGAAAAGTTAATCCCTTCCAATGCGTCTTTTCTATGCTGGTCTTCCTTTTTCAGGTACAATAAATGAATAATATTTTAGGCCATATATAATCCCAACTGCTTATTAAGGATGAATGAAATTCTTCTACCATCATTCATGTAACTTTAAAGCACTGGATCTGATGTACAGAAGTCTAGAGGAATGGCCCAAAGGAGTTATCACAAACTGGCCTGTAAAGTGCCATGAAAATAAAGGTCTGCTTTCCGAAGTGATCATTTTTGTCTGAGGACTGCTATACTATCTGCAAATATTCACACTTTTGTCTTCACCAGATAAAAAAGAAATGAAAATATTATAGGTAGAATAATATTCTTGAGCTTGTTATTTCTCTTCTCCCTCAATATTCTTGAGGGACAAAAAAGAGGGGAATGGGAGATTTCTACTATGCTGGAGGACCTGGGGTGACTTTAGACGTAAAGAGCACGTATCAGACGGACACAAGCAGAACTTGGAATCATTTACACCATACTGAATCATACACCCAAGCATACAGCCCCTGCTACATTAGTTCTTATGTCTGTATTATTTCCCTTGCTCCATCAGCCTCCGTGTCAGTCTGACAAAATGTAATTTGAAGAATATGGCTGTTTAAAGTGATAACTGGGTAGTTTAGAGGTAAAATATACGTTCACAGAATCACAGAATGGTTGAGGTTGGAAAGGACCTCTGGAGGTCATCTGGTCCACGCTCCTGCTCAAGCAGGGCCACCCAGAGCTGGTTGYCCAGGACCATGTTCAGACGGCATTTAACTATCACCGAGGAGGGAGACCACAACCTCCCTCAGCAACCTGTCCCAGTGCTCGGTCACCCTCACAGTGAAAAAGTGTTTCCTCGTGTTCTGTTCAAGCAGAACCTCCTGCGTTTCAGCTTGTGCCCATTGCCTCTGGTCCTGTCACTAGGCACCAGTGCAAAGAGCCTGGCTCTGCCTTTTTTATACCCTCCCTCCATGTTTTTATATATATTGATAAGATCCGCCCTGAGCCTTCTCTTCTCCAGGCTAAACAGTCCCAGCTGTCTCAGCTTTTCCTCATATGAGAGATGCTCTAATCCCTTAATCATCTGCATGAAAAAAGCCTAATATTAGCAAAAGCTTTTGGTAACTCAGTGATAACTGTTTGTAAATGAAACCGTAGGTTATTCTGATTCACATACTCTCTTTGAGTGTCTAGGAGCCATTCGGTGAGCACCAGCTAGTGTGTAAGAATGGCAGTAACTGAGTAAGTAATTTTGTTGCCTGTTTCAAAGAAATTTAAAAATGAACCAGTAGTATAAACATCAACAAAGTAAATCTAGGCTTAAAATTATTTCAGCTGTAATACTTTAATAACCCCCACTGGTATTAAGTGCATATAGCTCCACTAACTTCAACACATTTGTTACACTGATGATCTGACCCTAAGGCTTTACTAATAATAGAAACAAGATTGATTTTAATTGTGTCATGGATATTTAAGTAAAACTCCCTCTAGATTGTAATCTGCTTAAAACACATGGCAAGCTACGGCCCACAGTTTTTAACCCAACTCTTGTCATTTTAACTTCCTTTTAGCTCTATGGCTCTCCTTAATGCCATTAGAATAGAATACTGACACAGGATAACTGCTGCATACTGTAAATGCTTCTTCAAAAAAGATGAGGCTCCTGGGGATAAGTTCTTGATGCATGCAAGTAGCAATACCTATTGTGAAAGGGAAGCAGCAGAATTTGTTTTTATTATTTTTCGCAGGTTGAGTACTCATAAATATACATGGTATTCTAATTTTACAAAGACTTGTACCTAGCACTTTCGTACTATTGTGTATGTAGGAAGCATAAGCTAGATTCTCCCATCCTCACAGATCAGGCATGCAAGATAGGTCACTACAGTGTAGTCACCTTTTGACTTGCTTTCAAAACACTTTACAGAACTTGGCTGCAGTTTTAGTAACAGGAGTCAAAAAGCACCATCTTCTACTGAAAAGGCAGAGATTTTAGGCAGATATATTCATTCAAGCATATTCTAGTTATTTACGCTACTTACGAAAAGATTTAAAGTATCATTCTTTGCCTATAAAATATATTTTACTGATTAGGAATACCATTATGTATCTATGGCTGAGACTTAAAAGTTACAAATAAGTCCATTTTTAAACAAAATACTTTCAACATAGTCTCATATTCTCTAATCTGCCAAGGCCTTAATTTAAAAAATTTTTTGTTTTCTGTATTAACTGATAGCCTTAGTATTTCCAGAAATAGGGTAGTGAATGTAAAAGAAAATAAATGAAAGAATTTCTGAACTGCAATGTTTGATGGTATGGCAGAAGAAAGCCAGACCTTAGTATCTGGATCTTGCCAAGTATTATGAAACTATAATTTAATTTCATTTAAGTAAATACTGACAGTTGGATGATCGAAAGACCAGCACATAGGAAACAGCAGTCTGATAGAAAGAAGCGTTAATATAGTTGATGAGACCCAATAAAGAAGGAAAAAACTCTGTCAACATCTGTTATAAATCTTCAAAGCCCTTGTCTAAATCAATTATGTTATTCCAATTTATGTAGCTGAAAATATGGCTCTGAGTCTTCCAAGACCCTTACTCAGAAGAGATATAGGAACCRGAGAAATATCTGAGATAGTAATTTGAGATGAACATACAGCAGTGTGCTCATGGCAAGGAAACACTATAAATGCAATTTAATATATATCACCAATTTTAACATTTTGCTGTGAACTAATGAAGTTTCACTTTGGAGCAGTGTCCCTTTGCTTTAAGGTCACTTAAGCTTTGACAACTCTGTTAATGCAAGGTTTCAGTGTCTCTGCTGCTCAGAACTTACATTTATACATTGTAATCCCAGAACTCCTTCCTTATATAGTTGACTCCATACATGTGGGGCAAGAATTTTATGACCAGGGCAATCAAAGATTTTTCTTTCAGTCCCCTGTGAGAAGAAGAGTTAGTTATTGTAGGATACTCTGCTACTGTGCTAGCAGTGACCGCATGTGCTGAGCTGAATGCCCAGACTGGCATATTTTGGAGAGAAAATCCATGTGCTTTATGTGGGTCAATGTTGCATGAACACTCTAAGAAAGTTATGCAAGTACCAAGGCAGAATATGTTTATGGTATATTACTCTGCAGCCTTTCATCGATATTTAATGAGTTTCTCTTCTGTTACTGGTGATAGATATCTCTCAAATGCCATATTTATTGCTGGACTCAGYGGAAGACGCTAAAACAGTGCTCAGACAGTTTTGATATAGTACTTGCATTCAGATACAGGCCCTCTCAAACCACTGGCAAATTTTCTCTTTGCAAATAGTTGTGGTAGACGTTGTCACAGTTCTTCATTTATCTATTCCTGTCATGTCAATCACAGTGCTGGCAAGAGGAATTGTGTGAGCAGGCACAGATCTGCTTCAAATGATGTCTGCCGGCTCAGTTTAAGCAGTTAATGAAGACAATATAAGCTTGCCTTTGATGATAAGAGATTATGGAATATCCACATAACTGCTTGTACCAGGAGGGTTGAGGGGCTGGCATCTGCCAGGTGGTGGAAAATGGCAATAAGAAGCTGTGTTAATGTCTTCAAGGAGCATCACTGGATCAGAAAGAAGCATTTGCCTTACACCTGAGAGATGGAGCCTTATTTCTGGGAGGGGGACTGTGGCATGCTGCACAAATCAGACAGCAACACGTTACCTCCCAAACAAAACCTACAGCCTGTTTGGTGGCTCACTCAGGTCCCAAGAGTGACTACAAAAGGATGCGTGCATTATGGCATCCCACGCTCCTGACCTGAGGACAGATGGCCAAACACCCACTCTGCCTGATGCTGGCAAGTGCAAAACAGCACAAGCAGGTAAGCTGGGGCCCTCCCAGCATGATGGAACCATCCCTATATGCCCAAAACTCTGGGGCACCTGTGGGAAGGTGGAGCGGGACAGAGACATTTCAGTGCTATGGATACCTCACTTACTGCTCAAGACCATGGACAGGAGTAGCCCCAAATCCAGGACCATAGTCAGGGCTCTTGCCCCTGCATTTCCAGGATCACAGAGCACACCTCACATTCCAGGAGAATGGTCAAATCCTTCAGGCTCACCACTATGGGCAGCTCCTCGCACTGCAGAACCATGGGCCCCTCTCGAGGTTTCTGGAGGCTCCTGAGACGCCTGGACCGTAGACAGCCACCTCTTTGGCTCAGAACGAGGGAGAACTACCGGGGCTTTTGGGTGCCATGGACAGCACCTCCCAAATTCCAGCACCACAGCCCGCTCCTGCCGAGGTTCGGGTCCGGCCCATGGGCAGCTCTGTGCCGGGTCGGGGCCGTAGGGATGCCCCCTTTGGTGCTTCCGTGCTTTCAGCTGTTCGCTTTTTAAGAGAGATCTCTTTTTTGACCATATCTTCACAGTTTTCAGGTGTTTGTACACCTTCTATTAGCATTGCTTTTCATATTTCTGAGGCCCAATGGTACTTTTCACAGTATCAAATGTGTTAAATCCAAATTCCAGCTGTGTAATTTTTACTGTTTTCCCATCACATTTGACAATATACCAGCCTTCTTGATCTCAGCTGTTCCATAGTGGTACTAGGAGCTGTCACAGCTGCTGTGTCCTGCTACCCAGATAGCTGCATTTCAGCATCCACAGATGCATTTTATGCAGTATACAAAGTATGTTGGTTTCCTTCATGCTTTCTTTACATTTCTAAATCTTTTTTTTTCTACTTTTTTTTTTTGAAAAGAAAAAACCTTACAAAAGTATGTGCTTGTATTTCAGAAAGAGGCCATAGTCTTGCCTGAAATATGTTTTGATTTAAACAGAAATATCTGAAATGGTTTTCCTATCTATATACAGTATTTTTCCAGTAAATTACCAATACAGCTGATTATACTGTAGGTGGTCTCCAGTGTAAAAGAAGTCAATGTCTTACATTTTCTGTTATTTTTCTGTTTGTAAACATGGCCAAGTTTTAAAAGATACTTATTCTCTTTACCTAGAGCTATGAATGACATCGGAGATTACATAGGTTCCAACATCGAAATATCCTGGTTACCCAACCTGGATGATTTAATGAAAGGGTATGCACGTAATTTCAGGCCTGGGATTGGAGGTGAGACTTTGAGGGTAATGTCTCTTTTGTTTCTTACAATCCCTCTACCCTCTGATGTTTATGTGAACTTCACCCTCTATGTGATTAAAAGGTTGTGGTTGTCTATCACTTGGATACTGGAAATAATAACAATCAACAATTCGCTTGATCTTGAAAAAAGACAGACTGTACAACAGAATTAGCAACACAGTCTTCTTGCTGGTACAGTTCTTAAATCACTGATTTCTAAGTTGAAGGAATTTTGGATTACATTAAGTGGCAATAATTTTTGCATTTGCTTGCAGTCATGTTGTCTGAAACTAGATTATGTGGTTTCCAGAAGGGATTCCATGATTTTCAGTAGTTGTGATAGTATCTCATGTCCTTTATCACTGAAGCGAGGTGTTCTGTTGGAAATTGAGGACGCATCTGTAAAAGATTTAAATCTCTTGCTCTAAGGTAGATTTTACTTGGAAAGTGTACTTTATAATGGAAAACACTTTTATGAATTCACTCTGTATGAAAGAATTAACAGTCTTGGGTCATCTATGTTTATATAGGTACTAAGATGATGTAAATCACCCCATTCAAACATTTTTTCTCAGGTCCTCCTGTTAATGTTGCTCTTGCAATTGAAGTAGCCAGCATTGACCACATCTCAGAAGTGAACATGGTACGTTATCAGTTAAACCTACCAAGTTGTGAACGTATGTACTGCAATGACAGAAAGTGTAGAAAACTAACTAAATAGAGAGACAGTTAATCCCCAGCATGTTTGGAGTGGACAAATTACCACAAGAAGATACTGCAAAGAACAAACGTTGTATTTTAAGACACAGGCAGTCTTTTCTGGCAGACACTGGCAATTACAAGAATCTAGCCATGTATAATTCGCTGAGATTTCTTACTACAGTTAGCAAGGTTGGATCTGTGCAGCACTTACTAACAGAAAGCCTAATTTTAAGCATTAACTCCAGCTTCTGTTCAAATTCCTTTCACCACAGATACTTCCAAAAAGAAGCTACGGGAACAATTGGTTGTGAGATGTCCTCTTTTTTGTGTAAAGACCTTTCAATAAAGCAGTGGAGTATAACAACTTACAAGTCACATAAACAAGCATAGGCATGAACTAACTGCATTTCTGAAACACAATAGATTTAATTTTAAAACCAAAACTTTGACTTTCCCTCCATCCCTTCCCTTCATTACAGATGCATAACTTCACCTGATTTTTTAGTTTTGCTTTAAAAAAACTTCAAAAACGAAAGTTGTACTTGTGGAGATAAATAAACTGATTTTCTTCATTAAGACATACACAACTCTTGCAACATATTATATATAAAATGACATTGAATCACTTTTTGATATCTTGGGTTTATCCATGGTAGAAGCATATGACAGAAATTAAAATGCTTGGGCAGCTCTATGGTTGACTGACTATAAAAATACTTATTTGCACAGGAAACAGTTAATACATCTCTAGGCTGATACAATGATTTTTGACCAAGTCCCAATGCATTATCACTGTGTTTGTTTAGCATCACTTTTTAATTGGGATTTTTCTTGTCATAGGAATATACCATGACAGTATTTTTGCACCAGAGCTGGCGAGATGACCGTCTGTCTTACAACCACACCAATGAAACTTTGGGCTTAGACAGCCGGTTTGTGGACAAGCTCTGGTTGCCAGATACTTTCATAGTGAATGCCAAGTCTGCCTGGTTCCATGATGTGACTGTGGAAAACAAACTTATCAGACTTCAGCCAGATGGAGTCATTTTATACAGCATCAGGTGAGTGAGAAAGAGTGCAAGTGTACTCTATCATGTATTAATTTTTTGAACAGACTATTAAGTAATCACTCAGTTTACCTAGGATGATTTCCTAAAATAATTATTAATTTAAAATGAAAGAAAGTACTGGTGACGCCTATCAGAGATCCCTTTGCTTTACAAGGATTACACTGCCAGGAAGGTATCTTTGGCAACACTAACACATTTTCCACTGCATAATCACTGATCACTTTCAGAATGTCCTTAATGGGAGATAAGCATCTCATAACTGTTTGGTCACCAGGCAAGGAGATGCTGAATAGAGAGCAAAGATTCTGTTCTCCACTCTCTCACTATTTTCAAAGGGAACTGTGAGCCTGATTTAGGCTCAGCTTCTCCACCTTTCAAACAGAGAAAGTAGTATTTCCTCACTTTGGAAAAGTGTTCTTGCTAGAACTCAGTAACTACATTTAAAGTTAATTGTGTAATGTTCTAAAAATTAATGAATGTGCACCTTTGAAATTGTAAGTCCAAAGCCACCCTTAAGGTATTGGTAGTGATTTTGGGGACAGTGGAAGGGAGTAGATTTGACTCAGAAAAGTCCTTTTTATCATCAGAAGTGGCTGAAGTGTCCTCCAACATTGGACAAGCCATTTGACTTTTCTTCAATTTCCCCCCACCTTTGGGTTCCCCATAGACTTAGTAAAGACAACAGCCATAAGGATTTTGAAAATAGTTTCCCGTATTAATATTAAGGTTTCAAAGTTTTCCATTTAGTCTTTGAGTTCTGAGGAAAAGGCTCTATCTGAATGCAACTAACTGGTGTTCACATTGCTTGGAACAGGATTACCTCAACAGTGGCCTGTGACATGGACCTTTCCAAGTATCCAATGGATGAGCAAGAATGCATGTTGGATTTGGAGAGCTGTAAGGGCTGAGTACAGTGTTTCATATAATCTGTATTTTGTTTAAAGCCTGCATATATGGTACTTAGCTTGCTGGAGTTTGCTGGAATGATTCTGCTTTAGTCAATGATGTAAGGGGTGCCTTAGGATTTAGAAATAAAGGGTACAAACATGAATCCCTTCATTCTCTGTGTTGGGCATTAGACTACGGACTTTTCAATACCAGTTCAGCTCTGATCCAATTCAAAACTATAGGATTTAATTTAGTGGAGATGAACAACCTACAGTCCTGCTGACAAATGTCTGAAACTTTGTGCTTCATGTAAAACGTAAGTGCAATTATGACAGTCACTAGCATTACTGAGGTTTGCATCAAATCCAGTGAGAATAAGTAGAGAAGCCCAAAGGCAAAATTTGATGTGCTATTTTTTCTTTATGAGAAAACAGGAAAAAGAAAGAATTCCCTGCTTTTAATGAATGCCATTGTGACTAACCCTTACATAGCTGTTTAGCTTGCCTAGGCATTCCTGTATCTGTTACACATAAATCAATCAGAATACTGCATGGATTGGCTTAAATTCATTTGTACTCACAAAGGACGGTGAAGAATGAATTTATATTTTGTTCAACCTGTATTTTATCTATGATCAGCATGTAATTCCCGTTAATACTTTTGAATGAAATTCACCACTGACACAAGCAGGGGCCACCCAATCAATGGCAACGAATCCGGCCTTTTGTGGTTTTTATATCAAGGAGTCTACGGGTCCTGAGGGTTCCAGAGATTTGTGAATAGCGGTTTCTGAGCAGATTCACTGGCCTATTGATGCAAGTTTCTCTTTTTGTTTTTTAGCACTGACTTTGTTTTCTAGGCAATTAACCACAATACCATTTTATCCTGTCAAAAATAGCAATCTACAGTTTTACTTATGTAATCACCAAATGCAGAGGCAGCAGACAGTGAACCAGCAATCAATTCTCTCTCCCAGCAAGTTCTGCAGGGAGTTTTGGTAGTGGTTGAATTTTTTAATTGAATTTGAGGGTTTTGATTTCAGTGAAACAAACATGTAGAAATAAAGCCTCTTTAAACAAATGAACGGTTTACTAGCAATTTGTCCATTAACAGCAGAACTAGCAAAGATCAATTTCCTATGGATTTGCGTATTACATAAATCCCCTCATACATATGCCCCCCTTCTCTCATGTCCCTGGTGCCCTGCGCCTCTCCCTAGCACTTATCTTCCAGCTGCCACCCATGCCAAACTGCATTCATTAATAGGCTGATATATGTGGTGATTGTCAAGCTAGCTGGTGCATCTCAGAATGGTCATGGGTCTGAGTTGTACTGCTGTTCTCTATCTGGATGCACAAATTTGATTTTCTGTTCTCTACACACCATTTCTTACAAAACTTTCAAGAATCTAGCGTCTTCGAAACCTTTACCATTTTGTCATTTTGTTTTGAAAATATTGAGGAAGTTCAAAAGCTGTTAGGAGGAGAACTGACAGAAAAACACTGCATAGGCAGTTTGCATAGGCATTGTTTTCTGATTAAACTACATTAAGCCTGGGGGAGGCCCTAACAGTTGTTTCCAAGAGTGGGGATTCATATGAACAATTTGGCTGTATACTTCACTTCCATGCAGTGTCCATTTGTAAAAGCACTGTCAGGCTTGCAAGGGGAGATACAGAGCCAACAGGACGCATACTTTTTGAGGATACTGGGGGAATCTCTGACAAAGGAAATCTGTTTCCCTGACACTGCCTGACCAGTACAGAATACCTATCTCATAAAATCAATGTGTGAACTTGGAGACAGACTTGCAGTACAGAATTACACTCTGATCTGTCTTCAGTAGGATAGGCATAGATAGATTAGATTTAGTAGTTATTTTCTTTTACAAACAGAAATTTCTGTGACTCTGAGATCCAAGCACAGTGCAGGGGTAAGTATGCTAATTTCAGTGCTACAGTAACAGTTACTCTACTTTAAGTGAGTTTGCAAATGAGCTTTTTGAGAGATAATTTGAATATTTCTCATGACACTGAAGTGCATTGTTCCATACCACATATTGCTAGTCAGTGTGAATCAACTTGGATTATTCTCCCTCTAGGAAAGCTACGCCAATGTGACATTGGCAACATTGATGTTGCCAGGACAGTGAATGATCCAGACTGAATCACAGCATGTTTGCAATGGGACCGATGAAAATCAGCGTAGCAGAGGAATTAGAGGACTTCCACGACGAGTCCTCTAAGTTCTTAATTTCTTCCTCAAACTTTGTGGTTATTCAGCTTTCTTTTGGCAGATGGCTACTCTTCAGAGGACATCGTCTACCACTGGTCAGAAAACCAGGAGGAGATCCATGGGCTGGATAAGCTGCAGCTTGCTCAATTCACAATTACCAATTACCAGTTCACAACAGAAATGATGAACTTCAAATCTGGTAACAGGATCTGTCTTCAATTCAGGGACAGTATCTGACTTTTTCCTGCATAGGGAAACCTCCTATATCTATAATAGAAAATCCTTCTTCTTTAGTAACTAATTTAAGAATCTGTCAAGTTTCTGATAAGAGTTTTCTTTAGCTTACACTTGCAAAAAATGCCAACCTTTGCTGAGCCTTCATGTAGCCACTGTAGCATATTATGTCCTTTAGCTCTGTATGTTTGACAAAATACTGCATGGAGTAGCCAGACAGTGCTTGATAAAAAACACTGGAGGTATAGTTCACATTTTCTTGACCAAATTTGCAACTTCGGATAAAGAAAAATTTCCATTAGCCCTGATGTTATGAGGCTTATGACGTACAGTCAGATCATTCTAATTCTATCCAGTAGAAGTCAGTGGTGTGTATGCGTATCACTGGGTTTATTGCAATGTTTGTAAAAGATTGGAGTAATTTCTTTCCTGCTGATTTTTCATCCTCTTTCATGTATTCAGATTCTCATTTATGCTGCACATCTCCTCTAAGCTCTTTTTTCAGTTTGAAATTAACTTGGCCTTTTAAAAAATCTAAATTTAGTATCTGGAGGACTTTCTACAGCAGATGATAAGACAGTACACATTTTGAAGCAATACTGTTATTTGAGAAGACTCATGATTTTATTTTCAGATCTGGCATTGATATGACCTGAGACAAATCATTTGACCTATTCTTAGCTAACAGTGCTGATGAGAACTGCAGTACCTCGTGCAGGGTTTATGAAGACTAATTGAACCACATTCGAAAAAGCTTTTTGTGATACTTGTCCAAAAGATGTTTGAGAATGTAGATCTGTGTCATTATAGGAAATGTTATTTTGAATATCCGTTTAACTGTGATTCACACAGAATCTTTCTTTGTCTGCTCTTTTTTCCAGCAGGTCAGTTTCCCAGGCTCAGTCTCCACTTCCACCTTCGGCGAAATCGAGGAGTTTACATCATTCAGTCTTATGTTCCTTCTATCTTACTAGTGGCCATGTCATGGGTATCCTTCTGGATCAGTCAGTCAGCTGTGCCTGCCAGAGTGTCATTAGGTAAAATATGATAGTTTGGGGAACTAACAGGGAAGGGTATGCTGAAGTTGTAATTATGGTCTTTAATAATCCTTATTTTCCATGAAGGTACATTTATGAATACTATGTTTACATTTGCAGAAGAGAAGGTCCTTTAAAAGATTTCCTTCATGTTTTAATTTCTGTCATGCTATCAGAGCAGCTGCCTCAGTAAAGAACAGAAAATAACCATCTAAAGATGGTTAAAAGCAATAGTGAATGTGAGGCAGATGTATGAAAGAATTGATTTGAAGGAACTGGGACGGTGACAAAAAAATGCTCCTAGAGCTTGTGGATCTGTTTGCCTGAGTAAGGGTTGCAAGTCCAGATGCAAAATTTTTTGAGGGTTAAGTCTTCTGGTTTTGTTTGTCCTGATCTAGAACAAAACCAAGGATAACATGTTCAAAGCTGCCTTAGTCATACAAATGCACAGTTTTTTACAAGCTCCTCTGTTTTGAAAATCAGAAGCCACACTATTAAGGGGCTCCTGCTGTGAAAATATTCCTCAGCTTCAGATTAGTAGATACAATTATAGTGTATATTATGAAACCTAAAGTAAATTTTCTCATACTACACTGCAGGTATAACTACTGTTCTTACTATGACTACACTGATGGTCAGTGCCCGATCTTCACTTCCACGAGCATCTGCCATCAAGGCACTTGATGTTTACTTCTGGATTTGCTATGTGTTTGTCTTCGCTGCACTGGTAGAATATGCATTTGCACATTTCAATGCTGACTACATGAAAAAGCAAAAGAACAAGATAAAGGCAAGAAGGCAGAGTGGAGAGGTCAGTAAGCATAATACTGTGAATAACTGCAAAAGCAAGCACCCTGCATTATGACCTTTTTCTACTTTGGAAGCAAATTCTTCTACCCCTTTTGAAAAAAAATCTTTAAGAATTCCTAGTTAATTCTTTTGTCATGTTAATATGACAAGCAACCAAATGCAACTGCTAATTTCCCCTTGCAGCATGGTTAGCACTAAAGACAACATATTCTTACATGGTTTGTTGCTGTATTTAAGATAGGAAATGCAGAATAAGAGAGAATGTGTAAGAGAGGCAAAGTATGTCTTGAGCCAGATTTGTGCATCTTTCTTACACTTTGAGAATATATTTAGACCCTTTGATATTTGTCCGGTTCTCAGTGTAAGTTATGGTAACCTTGAGTTGTTCCTCTAGGGTCAGGGCAAAGTCATTATGACAGTATTACATGAGATGGGGAAGAAAGGCCTTTTCTCAGAAGGTATTCTTTAGTAGCTGCTTCTGCTAACACTCTTTTAGTTCTGATGCAGCATAATAAAATGCTGTCAACAAAACAAAAACTACTAGGCATGTAGTCTTGAATGTTGTCCCCTGGAGATTACATTTTTTACACCTAAGCTGCCTAAGGTAAATACAGAAATAATTAGCATGGATATAAGTTATGCAGATATGAAGTCCAGTGAAACTGAACAAAGGAGTCTGTAGATGAAATTTCTTCCAGGAACTCCAGATGGCTTTGCTGCTTTCTTCATGTACATACATGCGTGTTAGTGATGAAGCAGAGTGACTTCATTAAGGAACTTTTTTTTTTGACAATTCACAATTTGTAGTCCAGGCCTACATAGTACCTTGGATATTATTTATGATTATTATTACTTCATTTTATTAAGCTGTAGTGGATACAACTGATCCATATTCATTTTCTGTCCCACCTCCACGTTCTCTCAGCTTTGACAAGAGCCTGTTGACTTTGGCCACAGAATAGGATAACTGTCTCCTTAAAGTCAGTCAATTATTTTCAGTCAGGAGGGCCTAAGCATGCTGTCTCAATGCTGCCTTGGTGATTCAGAGCATGTAAAATTACAACCAGAATTTAGACATGGTGGCACAGTATTTCAGCAGTCCTTCTGCTAAAGCAAGTGATAAATACCATTCAGCACATCTCATAGGTATTTCACCATGTCAGTATCATGGCTAGCTTGGATGAAGTATGCTACCTTTGCCCTATAAATTGCTATTATAGGTTCTCCTCTTTCCTTTGCAGATAAACGTGAAGAATGCCATTGTTCTGTTTTCCCTTTCCATAGCTGGTGTGAACCGGGAACTGGCCATTTCCAATAGGCAGCACCGAATTCCCAGAAGCCTGCCCGGATCATATGGCACAATAGAAATAGAAACTGGAGAGACAAAACAGCAGCAAGTAATGAAGCTGGATAAAAAGAGTGGTCTTAAGTCCCTCTTTAAGCCCATTGATGCTGATACCATTGATATATATGCCAGAGCTGTGTTCCCTGCAGCCTTTGCAGCAGTCAATGTTATATACTGGGTTGCATACACAATGTAAAAAGAAAAAAAAAGAAAAAGAAAATTCATGTGAAGAGCTACAAACTGAACAATACCTACAGACTACAAAGCCCTTGCTGAAACTGTATTGATCCATCTCTTCTCAAAATATTTTCCAACGAGCTCGAGACATTTCTAAAGTCAAGAAAGTCCTGCGATCAATTCCTACTAAAAGCAACAATTTATTACCGATCTGATTTGGTACAGTAATTAACTGTACTCTGCCAAACAATCCTTGCTCCTTATTTCCTGTATTACCATGAGACAATTTTTCATATGTACATATTTGCAGCAAAAGTTTAAATCTTAAATTACCATGGTTTTCCTCCACTTTAAGGGTTGATCAGTAATGAAGATTTGGCTTTTTGCACTCAGATCGTTTCCTTTTTTGTAATGGAAGAGCTAATTCCTCACTTCCACATGAGTGATTTTCTGCATCTGGCCTTCTGTGGGATGGTCTAAGTTTAACAGTAGTGGTCAAGTTGGAGTTTTTAATCATAAAAATCTCATGAACAAAGTAAAAGGGAATAGAGGGGAGTGGAGGCTTTTTCTTAAATTATTATTTGTCTTGGATAAAGTATTGAAAACATTTCAATGCTCTTAGTCACAGCATGAAATAAAATATACTACATAAAATTCTACTGAATTGTTAATAATGACTGTATTACATTTCAGATCTAAGTTAATGAAAGTTTAAACACTTAAACACAGTAATGTTTATTAGTTTAATAGGCCCAAAAATAAACAAAAGTCATTTAGAAACACAGGGAAAGCTCAGGCTTTCTATGTTGGATGGGGAAAAATTTTAAAGGTGCTTGATAACGAAGGAACTCAGACTCCATTTTCAGGAAGGACTTTAGAATTCGTTCTGTTAATTTTCAGTGAGAGTTTACCATGTGTGCCTCTGAAAATATCCTTTTTGCATCTGTCCCTAAATAGCTGAGTGAAGTAAAAAAATGTCATAAATGGCTTTAAGTTACTCAGTTACTTTGGATATTTTTGCCATTTTTATTCAGAGGCTGACCTAATATGTTAGGCCTCTTCACTTCCATTATTTGGCAATGAAATTTGTGGGTACTCATACACACTCCTTAATTTAGGACTAGATCCTCTCACCCAACTCATGCAAGATAACACTTCGTTCTGTAAATAATTCCAGTGAACTCAGCAAATGAATGCAGTATTCACAACTAATACAAGTTTCATAATTAATCTCTAAAAAACTCCACAGCAAAATATTGGGATATGGATTAGAACAACTGAAATATTGTTAGTTTAGGAAGCCAATGTAAGACACTTCAAAAGAGAAATTTTTTTTGAGGATTTTGTTGCCTTGAAAGTGAGAGGTTGTTTCAAATATAGAGATTGACACAAAAGAAAATATGAAATGAGAGAGGGAGAGAAAGAAGGAAGCAAAGCAAGTGGCTGAAAGCTACGATGGAAGGGAGCATGGGGAGGTGCGAGATTAAACAAGCCAAAAGATGTAGATAAGAGAAGAGTTGCACTGGGCTTTGAAGATGGGGATCTTGAACACAGTGGCTGATGATTAATAGTTGCAATTGCAATAAGGATGAAACAAGCATTTAATCACAGTGGAGTGTGTGCACATTCCTCCTGCCTTACTTATCTGTGACATATGGTTTGATTTCATATGACCAGCACTGAAAGATAGAGCATTTTAACACAGATTTATAACTTAAAATATGATTTGTTCAATATCACTGAAGTAAGAGAATGCTCTGAAGAAAAAATAATGATCCTGAACTGACCTATAATAGAAAATATGCTCCCATCATAAGTCAGGCTTAGGTTCACCTCAATCTTTAGTTTCTGTTATAATGGAAAAACTATTTGCCAACAGTGTGCTGGAAAGTGCAAACTGACATCAAGCTATAATTGTTCCACCAAGTTCTCACCAGTCTAGCCCTCCACTGAGACACCCGGATTCTGCTCCAAGATCTTGCCACTGACTTGTTGGGCAATCTTAGTTAAGTCATTTCACTGCATCATCTGCAAAATTGATATAATGATACTGATTTCTTTCCTATATCTTTGAGTTTTACAGAAGAAAAACCCTTCAGGAGAGACAGAAACTCTTATCCTCCAACTAGGTAAGTGCATCCAACTAGTACTTATGTGGTGCTATTTAGCGTAGTTTCTGAGACTCTCACATACTGAATTAAAGCAAAGTATCACTCAACTTTCACCTTATCCAGAAAGCTAATGAAATTCTGCATCTCCTTCAATACATGCAGGTAATCAGGCTTCTCTTTTTCCTTCTGCTTCTCCTCTTTCTATTTTATTTTTCTTGGTGTTTGTTCCTGATGTTGATGAAATGCTACATTACAGAAATACATCATTTTTTTTTCTAAGTGTGTTTTTGGTCATAATCACTTTCTCCCAAAGGAAGTTCAACTCCTCCTGCTCTCTTCTGAATCATTCTTACTGTTTTATATAACGATTAAGTGCAGAGTGGAATAAAAACAGCAGAAGCATGACTTTTCCTTATTAAGTTGTTGCTTTTTCCATGATCCTGTGTCAGGTCCTTGACATATCTTAACTCCCCTTTCTACCTCTCCTTTCAGCTTAAAACTGAGCTTTTTCAATTTACACCTGATCTAATTCTTGTCTGGCCTCAGAAGCATCGGAAGTTTAAATGTAACTCTTGGGTGATGCACTTTTATAGGCAAGGCAAGATGGTAGGCAAGTCTGAAATATTCTGCTCAGCACTTTGAACAGTACTACACCCTTTAGAAAGGCCATAGTGCCTTATTCTTCTCTGTTACACTTGCATAAATCAGAAATGATCTTTGTTTTAAAATCAGTAGATTAACTACTGCTGTGAAAGCAGAGTCTAACCTTTTTGTAGCCTCCTGGTTTCTCTGGCTATTAGTTTATTACATTGCCTGTCAGGGTCAGTATCTGCTGCTAAGAGTGAAATTTTTGACTAAATCCAGATGAAGAAATACTCACAGCAAGTTCCTGTGGAGTGTAAATCACAAGGAAATAATTCATGATTTTGGAATTAAAGTTATTAAAGAGTAGAGAACAAAGCATTGACCTAGTCCCTCTAGTGTGCAGTGGCTGGTTATTTAGAGTAATTAGCAAGAAGGCAGCTGCAGATATTATAAAGGCAGTGTCTAATCTAATTACTTCAGCAGTAATAGTTTGTAATTGTGCACCTGACATAACTCCGTACTGAAGCCAACTGAGTAATCACATGGGGTTGTTGGACAAAATTAGTTGCTTCTCCATCTGGGAGACAGTTATAGGCTGCATGCCCTGCTGACTTCTTCAAAAGATTTATTCAATGAATTTTTCTGAGGTTTGACTGCAGATCTTCAAGGTGCACAGCTCAGTTGTGACTGATCAAAGTAAAAGGTGGCAGCAATCTTTTTCTTAAAAAAATCCAAAGCCAGAATGCTAAACTCTCACAATGTTGTAGACAGAAGCATAAATAAAGGGGGAAAAAAATCTCAAAACATTGCAGGCAGTCAGAATTGTGCGCTGTAAGGACACATATGGCAATTGTGTCCATTCCAGGAATGAGGTGACTCAGAGGGGAGAACAGGTGTTTCACCTACCGTTACTGCACTCGCATGAGTAGCAGAAGACAAAACACCTCCATCATGAAGAGTGGGATTTTCTTAAATCTGTTTCCAGAGCCAGAAATAGGAAAGTCAGATGCCATTCAAACTCCTTTAAGGAGAAACTTCAGTACCGGAKTATGGTGTAATAAGTGGAGTTTTGCATAAATTTGAATCTTCTGTACTTTTGGATGTGCTTTACTTTTTTTTCCCTGTTTAAAATCATCATACTTAAAAATCATCAGACATTAACATCTAAAGACAATGCCCTATTCAACTCTAATTTCATGATGCCCTTAATAAACAGAAATAAACTAAATTTGATGTCAGTTGAATGCTGACTTTGGATGGGTTGTACTAGCATCAAGGAGAGCCAAAAAAAAAAAAAAGTATGTGGCATCAGAAGGCAATTTAGAGTACTGCTCTATGGACTGGAGTGTCTGTGATAAAAAGAGTGGGATATGTGTTAATGTAATAATTCTAAATGTGAAGTGTTAATAAAATGTAGATATACAGAAATCGGAGCTTCTATAAACGGACAAAATAGACATTCCAACTATTGAACTGGAAGATAAAATGCATTAGAAGGAAAATCAAGATAAACTCAGAGATTTCATCCCATAATGAAATCCTGCCTATTCAGTGCCCAAGGGCTTGTAAAACTCTACTTTGGCCTTGACAACAGAAGAGAAAGTACCATTCTGTATTCATGAGTGCTTTCTGCGGGGCACTTATGCAGACTACTGTATTTATCTTTAAAAATAGCTGTTGCTGCCTCAAGAGGCTGAAAACAATTGGAAAGCACAAGATGAAGAAGAGCAAGATACTGCATGATTTGTTTGAAAGTAGTGCTGGCAGTGACAGCACTATTAAAAGGTTAATATACAGAAATGTCAGTCCTGTTTCTGGGTAAAAATGAAAGTATTTATCCAAGTTAAAGTAAAAGCTCTCACATCAGTTCTTAATCGGTTTGCTAATCCAATGGATAATATAGTGAAACCAATTTAACTCAATGAGGCTTCTACTGTTGGTACAACAAAACACTTAAAACGATTGCTCTGATTTTAAATACTCAGAGTCATTAACCTAAGAAAGCACTTCACATTAGGAGGAAAGCAGCACCCCTGCACATTCGTCTATGAAGCAGAATAGATAACAAAAAGCTTAATGAAAGTTACTGAGAATATTTTAATTTTTAAAAAAATCTGAAGCAACTCCCTCATGCCTTCTTTATTATAGCAGCTTAAAACACTTGCAATGGTTTTAAGCTTGTTTGATGTTATAATACTTGTGCAATATATGTTACAAACATATATAGCTAATTCTTCTTAATGAAAACCGAATAAAAATTTGGCAATGAACATGTCTATTTGGATGGATTTGGTAGCTGAAATGAGAAAGGCACTGTCTCTTTCTGCCTTTATAGCTTGTGTCTTAAATGAAATGAATTTGAGGATCTAAGCCTATCGTTACATAATGCATTAGGGATCTGTTCTCTCCTTATAGCAGCTTTATGTCATGGCTATTCCTTTTACTAAGTCCTGCACAGTAAAAACAAATCTGAGAAGACAGTCAAGCCCAGGCTGTCAGAAAATATAGCACCAACAGAACTAATCAGATGTTATTGGGAGTTCACTGTTCTGCAAAAAGATTGGTCCAAAAAAAGAAATCCAAACATCCCTCATTTCTGAGGTATCTGAAACCTCTAGATTCACTCTAGATCACTCCAGATTTAGGACCAACCAATACATAGGACTAATTCCACTGAACGAAAGATTCCTTTAGCCCGGTGTCCAATCTCCACCTTTTGGTATAAAGTCTGTCATGGAGTTGCTGAGAATGTGCATCTTTTACTGAGATCAGTACTGCTCAGCACTTACAAGCATTGTTCTTTGTGTTCTCAAGTGGGCAAAGACAGACAATATTACAAACCAATGAAAAGTGCTTTTATACTTGTAGGTCTCATCTACACAAAAAAAATTGTACTGATTTAACCAAATTAGTTTCACAAGCTCCTTTTGTCAGTACTGTCATTTCAGCTCACACAGAAGACAGTACCCAAACTAATGGTAGAACTTCCTTGTGTAGACAAAGCCTATGAAATTTCCATGAGGGGATTTACCAAAAATATTTTAACTTATCTTTTCAGAACTGTTTAAATGCTTAATTGGAATACTTTAAGACAGTAAGGAGAAAGATGCTCAGAAAGGTAAAGAATATTTGAAATAGGTAACAAATATTTTTCAGGCCTTGAAACTAAGTTGTTCAACTATAATTAGCCCTGCAACTAGTCCAGATTTCACCTGACAAGAAGAGGATTTCCAATAGTGCCTTACAGATGCATTAAGGGACAGGGGATGTAAACAAATATTTACATTATAAAACTGACTGTGCATTCTTTATTTCCTGATTGCTTTTAAACAGTTTTTATATTCCTGTAGTAACCATAAAACATTAACCAATAGAGAACAATTATCTTCTGGCTAAGGTAAGAACATTCCTCATACAGTTTGTGCTCCTTGGGAACTTTCATAAACAAAATATTGCCTGCTATGCCTCCTTTGCATTAGGATGCAGTATTTTATTGAATAGAAAGTTAACTCTACAGTTACATTCCTTAATTTGTTGGCTCAGTTTACTTTATTGCAAATAGATGGGAGGTTGGTGGTTTTGTTTTTTGGTTTGTGGTGGGTTTTTTTGTTTGTTTGTTTGTTTGTTTTTTAACTACTTGATGTAAGAAGAACTAAAGGTAAGGAAAACCAGTCTTTCAGGACCTGAGAGTCACAAGCTCGAATGTTCATGTTCACAGGATCCATAACAAGTTCAGCGGAAAGCCTGACACTTAAAGAGCTAGTGGGATCAGGCTCCTACCATGTAACTAATAATACATTATACAATTATTTATTAAAAGAGGTCCCAACTAATACTACAGTTCCTAGCTTACTGGGATTTTAAAGATACGTTTGACAGATAATACTTATCCCTACAACTTTAAAAACTCAACTGGCAAAGGAGTAGCAGAAATAAATTGTATATCCCTGCCGGGTAAGTAAGGAGGAGACACTGTAGCAAGTTGGTCAGAGAAAGTTGAATCCAGAGTAGCTTTGCGAATTTAACAGCCGTGAAAGGAATCCAACCTCTGGAAATGTATCCCTTTCTTTAACTCTTGCAATTCTTCTATTTCAGTTGATACTCAGTTATCTTTCCCTTTTTTTCACTTGAAAAGTATTTCACACTTTGGCAAAAAGAGGAAACTTTCTTTCTCTTTGGCGCTAGAACATTTTAGGCAAAACTAATATAATCTCGTCACACAGGTATGAAAAACAGACTAAAAGTCTCGGTTTACAAACCATTGTACCTTCCAATGGGTATTACATAAAAGGCAAGAAACTCAACTCTGTGATCATTTCATAAGTTAACCAGCATGCTCCCACACAAACACACTCTTGCTCACCCGTTTCATTCTCTTGCACCACACACTGGTAACCCCATATATGCAATAGAGAGAAAAAGATAGTTTAAGGCATTCCTCAAATTCTCCACACTCTTAAACAGACTCTTCTGAAGATCATAATTTTGGCCCAAACACCTTTAACATAATCAGTGGGTAACATAAGTTATTAACAAATACCGGTTTGCATCAGTTGCTTATTGGGTAAGTAATCTGAACAAGAGCAGCACTGGGAATTACCTTTGCTAGCACAAATATCACAAAACTCTCAATTTTCATACATTGGGTTACCAGATGGGGTAAGGAGGACATTTTTCTTTACACAGTAATAAATAATTGGCCAGCTTTAAGGGGTAGGTATGTGGAACAGGCATAGTTGGAAGTAGCAAAATAATATATAGGCCATTGAGCTATTCCAGTATTACAATTACTACAGTCTTGAGATTAAATAAAGACTAAGTGATGAAATACAAAGTAATCCATAAAACGTCTGGTGTAATAGTACATCCAGACTGTTCTACCTTTATTGTTACATTTCTTTCAGAGTTAGACAAACACAAAAGATCTATTTCTGTACATCTTAAACTTACCATGTTTTTATACATATATTTAAGATTATCCTAACCTCATTTTTTCAGGTTGTGTGTGCAACTTTTATATATACAAGCTCATATGGGTGTATATATATATAAAAGACAGGAGGATTCTAGATATTGTTTATAAACTATAGTGCATATTTTAAAATTGAACATGTACTTTATAAAGAAGAAACATTTAATATGTTAGCTATGATTATTTTCAGATTGCCTACAATGGTGTTTCTGTGCATGCTTATTGAAGGATCCATCAGGCACTTCTTGGATTTGGAATATTTTGAACTAAGAATGTCTGTCTTTCAATCAAACTGAATGCTGGCTGGACCAATAATGAGAATTTAGGACAGCACAATTAAGTCTGGTCCAGGAAAAGCAATAAAAAGAGGATTCTTGAGGAACCAAGGTGAAAACTTGATCCTCAGGGTTAAGTCTTTTTTGTTTAAAATTTTCACCATTTTCTTCCATCCTCTGAAATGAAAATTGCATGTCTTCAATGGTAGAAGCATCCATTTTCTTTCTTCCATAGTTTCTTTCACTGTTATCTTTCAGAAGAGGGATCATTGCTTTCCAAAGGATTAGGACCAGGTTATGCAGCAAGAAGAAAGGAGCCCCTGTGATTTACAGTGTATTGTGTGCTGGTGAACACATACAAAAGGAAAGCGGGCAAAAATTGTGTTTCAACAGAGACAGGTTGTTTAAATATCCTGAAAAAATAAATACAGAAGCATAGAGGTTTGGTTTTATTTGCTTTTAAACATATGTAGCTTGGGCTACCCATAGAATTCTTTATCCTCCTGGCTAATGTGGTGTCAGCAAAAGTGAGTTAGCTTCTGGGTGCTTCTATCTTATATAAGAAAGACAAGTAAGGGAGGTGTTGACTTAAAATAGTCTTGAAACATTATTCATTTTGTCTATTTTAACATGGGCTAGAAAAACTAATATTCAAACCAGCAAGAAAATCTGCAAAGAATTACCATGGTGATTTCTGATGGTATGTAGGATATATGCTTTACTCCAGTTTATGTTCAAATATGTTAATGCTTTGCCTTATAATTTTTATCAAAACTTAGCGGCATTTGGCCCAAATTCATTCCCACTGGATTCAATGATTTCACTGCCATTGATTTCAATAGATACAATAGCTTGTTTCTTGCTTGGCAAAAAAAGAGTAAGTAGGCTGAAGGGCAGCCTGCATGTCTGCACACTATCTGCTAAAGAAGACATTCTGTGGGGATGCATTTTCATTCTAGAGTGACATAGAACTGGTTACTCACATTTCATATATATTTGAAGATAGTAGCCGACTCTCCATTTATCTGTTGTTTAGTTCATAGTCTCAAATCATCACTCTAATCCCTACTAAATCTTTAAAAGCTTGGAAAGTTGACAGGTCCTAATACAGCTGAAGATCTTAAGTCACTAACTCAAGTAATAACAGGATACCTGTCTTCTCCTTCTACTGAGGTAGAACTAGTACTGATTGCCCCTTTTTTTTCCCAACAATTGTATTTAAGAACTAGTTGTCATAATGATGTCTTAATTGAAGCATTTAGGAGGGAGAAAAAGAGAAGGATTTTTTTTGGTCAACCTTGTCAGAAGTACTTGTCACAAGTACTTTGTGGATAGAGCAGTTAAAAAAAAGAAAAAGTAATTTCAGCAAAGAAAAGGTAGAAAACTCTGCAAGTCCTGCCACCCAGTCACCAGGTTTAAAAACTTACAACTCTGCATCTTTCTGTCTAAATTTGTAAGAATAACTTTGCGCATAATCTATTCTGTCAGGAGTCCATATAGTGCAATGATTCTTCAGCAACCTTTAGTAGTAGGAACATTCCCAATAGTTTCAGTCATTTAAGCAATGAAGGTCTAGCTGAGCCACTTGCTAATTAATTACACAACTTTATGTGTTCACTGAACTATCAAAATCAAAACAGAGAGCTTTTCTTCCCTGTTTCTTACACCAGTGGAAAGGGGAGATGTAAACATCAATATAGCAACAATAGCTCCCAAACTACAAGGACAGTCTTCATCTCTGCTGAATTCCTCACCTGTGAAATAAAATGAACTATAACAAATACGTATCCTTTGATCTATGCTTCTAAAGAGATATATTTCTTCCAAAGGAAAGCGTTTTGTAAGCCAGAGATAGTGCTCTGGAGATGAGACGGATAAATTGGCAGTGATAGTGAGCTAAGAGCCTCCTAGCTGCGACTGATAATTCATGTTACGCTCTCAGTCCAATAGCGCCTTTGCCTCCCACTCACATCTTAACCAGCAGACCTGGAGTGTTTCTCTCAGTAATCTGCAATTCTCCTACTCCTGGAATGAGTGCTAAGTAATAGCACCTTAAACATTAAACTCAGTAGTCCTCACTGGTTTAAATAGCAGAGCTTTTTCCCTTTAGGATCTGAGATACATGATGATAATGGTTATCGGACAAACTTTCTGAACTAATGTATAATTAAGTCTTAAAGGGGAAGACAAAGCACTTCAAGAAGAAAATCTCAAAACAATGAGCAATCTATGAGCATGCCTGTTTTAGTCAAACACTGATCATCTGATGGTACGTTGGCAAAACTAACTTTGAACTAACTTGAGACATTCTAGCAGATTTTTGCGTGTATCATTAAGTTTCCTTGAAAAATTATCTTTTATTGCCATAACGGTTCCTTAGTGAGTGTGAGTATCCTTTTCAGTCAAGATCCTTTGGTTCCTCAAACCTTGGGATTCAAGGGTATCAGTCAAAAACAATTTTGTGATCTGAACTACAGAAGAAATAAACCTTGCTAGTCAATAAATCTTCTTTTCTGTGACGATTCTCAGTTATTTTTTATGTGATATCTTGTTTCAGACCATTTTCCATCTGATTTTACAACCCTTTCTCCATTAAATGAACATTTTAATATGGTAAATATCCCAATGCAGACATTGCATAAGTGCTTTATAAATATTTAAAGAGTTGCCCCACTTGTGATTTAACTTGTTTTAACCAAAAGTACTATTCACAAGAATAAGCCACCATATTTGCTTACTAACCCAACTGCATGAACTTCATATGCTGAAATACAAAACATGGCTTACTGCATTCTACTAAGCAAAAACATTCTTTTTAATGGCTTTAAATTGGCTAAGCTTTCTTTTATGCAATCAAAATACCCTGCACTGTCTTTAAATCTCTCTCCCATTGTTTGTAGCYTGGATTCACAGACTCACTTTTTTTGGATCTGTACTTATCTTTACAATACCAACTTGTACAAGTGGAAGCACATAGTATGAATGGGTAAGCATTAGGATACTCCTTTTTTTCTTTCTTTCCGCAGCAGCTGTCGCTGGCAGAATAACAATAGGTTAATATAAAGCACAAGCACTCAAACAGATCTGTACATCAAAATGTGAAAAAAGAACTGCTGAGATTATTTGCAAAGGGAGGTTGGAGCTATTTGGAAAAGTTAAAATGCTTTTCCATTAGACAAATGCATCTATCAGTAGATCAGAAAGAGGCAAATGCACAGTGGAAACAACAGGCACAAGAGTTAAAATATAATAAAATTCAATACACACGATCAGTTTCAGATGCAGTAGGTACCTTCCAAAAACATCCATTACTTACAGATTTTAAGCAGGATGAGTAAAGGCAACAAGATAAAATTTCTTTCTGTCTCTTGGTTATGCTGAAGTCCAGCTTGAAGAGAAAATGGTTCCCCCTGACCTAAAAACAAACAGAAAAAAATTGTACATTGTTAGTTTTTTCTCCTGGTTTTGTAGATATTTGTGCCAAAATACTAGTTAAAAGTACTACACCTGCAATATCAAATTATTTTTACAGTATTCACCAAGCTAGATAACTTTTCAATCCAGAAATATTCTCATTTCCTCCTGGCTGTAGTGTATGAAATTATATTTGACAATTAGTTGTTTCTTTTGAGTGGTGCATGTAGATAAAATGCTCTGAGAGATTTTGGAATATTATTCCTTTCACTGAAAGGGTTAAAAGACACTACTTTCTTCATGTGAAGCCTGGAATAAATTATTTTGGTTTCATTCTGTGGATTCAGTGAGGTATTTAGGTGCTTCATTTTTTTAAGCATGCAGGACGAATTATTCTCTGAATAATGGCCCAAGACAGCAAGGAATGTATATCCCTACAACATAGTTTTGCTATGCAACCACAGCCTGTTTCTTTCAAGACACCAACTAAAAAAGGAGATAAGGAAGCTTACTACATTCTTGTTAGAGGCACTAAAACAGTTGTACTGCATAGTCTAAGAGTTTCCCAACTCATTAAGTAGCAAATGTTTTTTAGAATTTTGAAAAGGAAAATACAGCTAGAAAAACCTTGCACTGGAGTGAGATTGATAGACATTAATACAAATATCTGATGCCTGAGGCAGTACTTTAATGCTATCATTAACCCCAAATAATTTTTTTCCCTTTAAACTAATTTTTAAAGAACAGTTCTCAACAGCCTGTAGCATTAAAATAAAGAACTAGCACTTAAAAGCATTGTATATACAACTGTGTTTCCCAGACAGTTGCCTAGGAATATCTTGCCATCTGCTGGAAATGTGCAGATATACATGCTTAAATAAATACAGGCTTCAAAGTTACTGTCAGAGACAATAGTACAATGAAATAATGAAGGAGACATTAAGTTTGGAAACCAACACTCTGGGTGTTCATAACTTTTAGTCAAAAAGACAATTCAATAACGAGGTAACATCAGACTACTAGGCTGCAGCAGTTGAAATACCAACATTAGATTCCTTAGCAAATCAGTGTTCTCCAGTGCCACTATAAATCTGTGGCACAATTGGATGCTGAGGTTGAATGTAGTATTACATGTGTGAAGCCAGATGATCACCATGGTCATATCTGTATAAAACAGGAGTAGCTCCACTGTAGATGAGGTGATGGGATAATAACACAAGCTAACACAGAACCTGAGATCCTGACACATTTCACTAAGAACTCTCTGCAAATTAAGTATGTCCTCCTTAAAATAACTTACACTTGACTTCAGCAGCTCCTGGTTAGTATTGGCTGCTATTGATCCTGGTTGCTAATAAGCCACACTGACTTTTAAAAAAAACAAAATAGAAAGGCAAATCCGCATGGCTATTTCCAGCAGGAGGGAACTCTACCTTCTTTCTTACCAATACTGGTCAGGAAATCACTATTATCCCACCTCTTAAAAATTCTTCTAGGCCACGTGACAGAAATTTGTGATTTGCCAAAGCTCATCGTATAAAGAAAGGAATGCATGAATGCAAAACTCACATCTTGTTGTGCTGGATATGATAGGACTTATTTTCAAAACAGAACTGAAATACTTGGAAAAAACTTTTTTTTTTTAAGCTTTCTCTTTCTCTAACAGATCAGTTCACTTCATAGTCTGCTCTTCAGAGTAGATCTGATATCAAGAGATAATAATATTTTTAAAAAGAACTAAAATTTTAGATGCAATAAATATCTCATTTAAACCTGGAATGAAATAAAATTAAATTACCAATAGGAGCCTGTCAGGTCCTCAAATCTAGGTGTAGTGGACAGCAATATTACAACTTTTTATTAAGCTGAGGATGGTTTAGTAGAAGATAAAAGCGCAATGCCCTGCCATCTGGAAAGAAAAAAAAAAAAAAAAAAAAAAAAAGAAAAACAAAAAGCTCAGGAATACCCTCAGGATTTACAGCTCTAGGACAAGAGAAGTCAATTGTGTTTCAAAAACAATATGCCAGAAACAATGATCATACAATATGTTGTGCTTTCAAACCAGTTACAACCTTGTTAGCTAATGCACAAAGCAAAGCTGACATTGTCTCCAAAAAATGCCATCTGCCCACAAGTGGGAAGCATCTATTAAGAAATTCAAGTGTTTAAACAGTCTTGTGATATAAGAAAATACAAACCAAGTCAAAATAAGACTTCTAAAATAAGAGCATTAGTAATAAGTGATCAACCACAAAATATCTCTGCAAAAGGTAAAAATATTATTGTTGAGATTTTCTTCAAGCACTGAAAATGTACCTAATCTTTTATCCTCAGTAAGTTGTGCTAGGAAAAAATAACAACAATAAAACACACAAAACCCTCAAATCACAGTTCTGAAGAACTGCATTACCTTTTATCTCCCAATCCAACAACTCAAGGAGCTGAAGTCATCTAACTGACGTGACAGGGAGATCAAACTCTAGCTTGCCCTGAAAGAATTATGTTTGTAGACATATCTTACATAATGTTCTCCATTTTAAGCACAGGAAATTTGGAACATATGAAGATTTAAGGGCCCATTTTGAAACCATATTGACAGTTCCCTCTAAGATAAAATTAACAGTGGATACATGAACAATTCACATTAAAGACTGATAAATGAAACCATTTGGTGCATTTCCTTGGTGTCAGAGAAAACATCTAGACTGATGGGAATAAGTTTTGCCACTTTACTGCTACTTACACTAGTGTTAACTACTATTTATTTGTATTTTGGAAGATTGTAGAAACACCAAAAGAAGGCTCAGGGCTACACTGATGCCAACACACCAACAAATACACACCCACAAACCCCCACAAACATATTGCAAAAGTGCTAAACGGTGTCTAAAAAGAACTGGATGTAAGTATACACGAAGTAATAGCAGGAGACTAAGGATCCTTTTTTTTTTTTTTCCATTTTCAAAATACAGATTATGACTGCTCAACTCCAGATAGTCAAAAAAATCTAATAGCTGTGACACCTTGGTTTGGTTTGTTTTTCAAATTTGGTGGGTTACTGTTGCCTAATGGTGTATATAAATAGGTCAACAAAAGCCCCAAAGCAAACCTTTTGCTTGGATAGCTTATTTGCTTGGAAAACCGTTTTAAGATACACAAGGAAAATAGCTGTTCGGCCAGTATAAGCAGCATTTCCACTAGGGGACTCTCTGAGTTCACTATCCCACGCCTTCATCTGAAGAACGGGAAAAGCCCCGATCTCCTTGACACGCGAGACGGCTTTGCTTCAATCACAGCGAATTCACAGTTTGCAATCAAAAGATCAAAGTATCATTAGGGAAAAAAGAAAAACACCAAACAAAACAACTTTATAAAGCTAAGGGCATTAACTATTTCACAGACTTGCTCTTGTGAACTTGTGGTTAATTCAACAACACTAATACAACGTATTCCGTCGTTTTTCTCTCTGCCCCCTGGTCTGGCCACGCAGAAGTCTAATATTATTTATCTTTGTTATTTTATTTCCTCTTTATTATCTCGGCCGCGGTTTTCCTGCTTTAACAGTTTTGAATGAAACCTCTTAAGGTTGGATGCCATATTTGCACTCATGGGAGATTATACTCCTGTGGAAGTGAGTTTCCCCTGGAAGCAATTCTGACGGCTTCGGGCGAGACAGCCAGGCCATGGGGCGGGGTGTGTGCCGGCAGGGTAGTTGTTTTGGGGGGTGGGCTTCTTTTCTGTTTGAGGGTGGGGGTTTTTTTGGAGAGAGAGCGAGCGCGAGCTGTGCCTGTGGACGACCACGGGAAAGACCCCCTCCTCCGCCCAGCCACCCCGCAGGACTCCCCGGGCGGCAGCCGCCGCTGCTCCCGGGCTCCGCCCCTCCCCTCAGCACCGCCCCGGCCCAGCCCTGAGGCGGCCCCGCGCCCCCTGTCGCCCGCCCGGCGCGGGGCACCGCTCGCAGGGGAGCCCAGGGGAGACACCCGAGCTACCCCGCTCCTCCCGCCGCGGGCGAGGCCACGTCGGGAAGCCACAGGCCTGCGGCAGTCGGGACAACTCACTACCTCTCCAGAGGGCTCCGAGGAGGGTAGAGGCGCAAGCTCGCTGCCCCCA
Organism: Phoebastria nigripes; assembly: GCA_035582835.1. Classification (NCBI taxonomy): domain Eukaryota; kingdom Metazoa; phylum Chordata; class Aves; order Procellariiformes; family Diomedeidae; genus Phoebastria; species Phoebastria nigripes. The sequence continues at coordinate 2,357,257 of JAYKAV010003044.1, read as the reverse complement.
CAGCGCGGTAACGGTCGCACCCCCCTCTCCCCTCAGGCCCGGGGCCTCCTTCCGCCACGGCGCTACCGCGTCTCGGGAGCGCGGAGGCGCTGCACGGGCACGGCAAGGCACCGAAACTCTCCGGCAGGGCCAAGGCGAATCGCGGCAGCGGCGCGGCCCCGGAGCGCGGCCGGCAGCAGCCCCGCTAGGGCAAGGAAGAGGTGGCCCGCCTGCCTCTRCCCTCCGCACCTGTCACCTCACCCGCCGCCCTCGCGGGAGCGGCGCGCTTGCCGCTTGCTTCTCCGATTGGCTGCAGGTGTTCTCCTACCGCTTCCTCGCTCGCTTTTGATTGGCTGAGACGCTCCCACTCCCCAGGTAACGGTTCCCGACCTATGATTGGTCGTGGGTGGGCAGGATCCTTTTGGGGATTGGCTCCAGGTGAGTCGGAGCTTGCTATTGGCTGACAGGTAGGGTAGGAGGTGTTCTATTGGCTGTGGGTGCTAACCTTCTTAGTCCGCCATGTTCGGCGCGGTGGCGCCGTTGCCACTAGGGCTGGCGGGAGGGGGGTGGTGAGGCGGGTCGGTGGCTGAGCGGGGAGCCGGGGGCTTCTGCCGCCGCGCGCTGCCTTCCCCGCCGCTCGCTGCCGCCGTTCTTCTCCGGGGACCCGCCGGCAGGGAGGGCGGCGGGGAGTCGAAGTCCGATCCGAACTTCCTCACGGGACTTTGAGCAACTTCAGGCCGTGGAGGTGTAGCCGAGCACCGCTGGGACGCGGCCGGAGACGCGGGCCCTGGGCAGAAAGCGTCCCCTCAGGTCCGGGGCGTCTTCTGCTCTCGGCGGGTTCGCGGAGCGGGCGGGAAGCGGGACCGGTGGGGCCCCGGTCTCCGGGGTGGGACCTCCCTCGGTCGGAGCAGGTAGGAGGAAGGGGCAGTCCCGAAGGCTTTGGGTGGGTAGGCCGGGGAGAGCCCGCTCCGCCCGCGACAGCAGCCAGCAAAGTGYCGGCGCGACCTCGTCCCGGACGACAGTCTCGCCTCCCTGTCGCTCCCCACCCGCGTCGTGCGCAGCCCGCGTCTCCCGCAGGCCACGGGCTCCCCGCGCGGCGGGCGCTGAAGGGGGTCGGACAGGAAGGGGCTGCATGGTCCTCCTAACCAGGTGAGGAAAGGTCGGGAGGCCAATTCTGGAGTCTCTCCCTGGTACCAATGGCCCTGCTTCCCTAGACAGTGGGGCTAGGGAGCTGTCTGAATGTGTGTGTGTGTATATATGTATAAGGGAAGGTGGTGGTAATTTTGAATAAATGGGATGTTTGTCGGTCTCCAATCGTAAAGGTAACTTAAATTGCTCCTTGGAGTTCCTCTTCTGCTTTTCTTGGGTAAATTTGTAACCAACATTAAGTGATAGCAGTCTTCCATGTATATAAAAATTATTTTGAATTAAAATACTCTACTCTTTGGAAGAAAAGAGTTGTGTTCATGAATAAGTAAAGATTTCTTTGGAGTATTTTTGGCCAAGAGGGAACTGTTGGATGTTTTATTAAAAAACACCCTTAAATGCTTGGGATATTTCTGTAGAACTAAATTGTACAGRGTATTTTTAGCTGATCTCATTTAATTTCTGTGCAGGTCAATGGTCTTTTATATTTTCCTTTTGATTTCTAGCTGTTCTATGTAAAGCTATTTGTGTTTATAAAATTTGACACAACTCATTTAGTAGAGTGTGCGTATATTCATCTGTATTCTGGTTTTCTTTCTGTGCAGCTGGATTGAAAATCATCTGGAGGAGAAACGCATATTTGACATGTGAAGCTGTTCACTTCAGAATTAAATGAGTTATCTGTCTTGAATGAACTTATTTCTATATATTTATAATTTCATTTGGACTGCTAAATACAGACCATGCCTAGCAAAATGGGCTCCAAAATTGATCTGAACAAAGACTTCATCAGAGTAAAAACACACTATAGTGGGTAAGTCAGCATGTTCTCTCCTCTATATTGTGTCCTGTCTAATTTTGAAGCATATTGAGCAGGAATCTAGTGGTAGAGTAACTGTGGTGTTGCTGGATTTGTAATTAATGTCAGGTCAGGTAGGTAAACTTCTCGGTTATTAAAATACCATCCAAACTCCTGCAGCATGCTGATTGTGGAAAAGAGTTGAGAGTTTATTCTTCTCTCGAAAGGGGGGAAAATGTGCAAAACCGGCATACAGTTATTCTGGGTTGATGGGTTATTGATTTCTGTTTTGTTACAAGTGTTCGTGGTCGCAGACAGGTATAGATCCATCTCTGGCATCCAGATGCAGTTATTACATTTTATTGTATCTGCTTCATAATAAAGATATGATGAATCTTACATAATGAACTCTACAAGTTACTGCTGAAATTAGCAGAAGTCTATGAAGTACAGGTTTCCAGTTACAGATGTCAGTTTGTGACTGTGTGCTCCTTGGGACAAAACGTGTAATGTTTAATACAAGTCCTTTTCTAGTGGGGATTTTTTAGATACTATTTTAACTCACAGCACTTTCTGTCTTGGAAAATTAGAGGACGTGTTTCTTTGTGGATAGATAATGTAAGTCTTGAAATAATAAGTGGGTGCCATTGGTTTTGTCCTTTTTTGTTTGTCTTACAGAAATTTTAGAAGGAATTACTATTGGAATTACTTAGGTAAATATGAGAAGTGAGGGAATTTTGCTTAGATCGTGAGTTATCAGTAAGTTTAGATGAACCTATGCAAGCTGCTTGAAGACTCAGTTTTAAGTGATTAAAAAAAATAAATCAAACCCACAATCTTTGTTTTCCTGTTGTGAATAAATACTAAAAGTAAACTCTTGTATAGTTTGCCCTTTAATTTTTGATAGCTGATTCCCCTGCTCCCCTCCCAGTAATTTAACTAATGCAGCTTGAAGGGCAATGATATGTTAACACAGCTGCTTCAGTTATCTTTACAATGCTTATTTTTGCAGCTCTGATTGAAGACAATAATAATAAAAACAAAAGTCATGGTCCTTTATGACTTCAGTCAGTTGTCAGTAGAGTCAGGAAGATTTTATTACTTCAACATGAAATTTGGTTTTTCAGACATGTTTAATCTAATTGGTTTGCTGCCACTGAGGACCTTGTAAATTAATGTTACTTTGGTCTCCCCTGTCTTCCTCCAAGGCCTAAGTTTAACTCATTTGAGGAGTTAAATATTTGGCCTAAGTAAATCCTTAGACTTGATTTGAAGTATTTAGACTGAACTTACGGGCATTTGATAAGTGACCTGAGTCATCTTTTCTGATGTTTTACTGCTAAATAAGTAAATGTTGCTACTACTGTGGTRGTTCTTATATTGTGGTGTAGAAAAAATGCTATTTTGAATTAAATGTAATGTAATTATGGAAGTCACTCCACCAAATTTTACTGAAAACAAAGTGCYTTCTTGTTATCTACCAGGTCAATACCAAGTAGTTTGAGGTCCTGAGTTTAGAATTCTACAGCATTTGTATTTATTTGGTAAATGCCAGTTTTCTCATAAATTAGTATGAAAATGTATCTGTTTTCACTTTAGCTGGCTTCAATTTCTAGCTGAGCTGCTGACTTATACAGGTTAAACTTTTCTTATGAAAATTTGCCTAGTAAAAACATAGATAAGCTTTTAGTGTGAGAATTCATGTCAAAACTTAACAAAATACAGAAATTTGCTACTTTACTTGAAGTAAAATTTACAAGAAATCCATGTATGAAAGTAAACGGGACTGCATGCTGTGGTTCATTGTTACTGCTGCTCAGTAATTTCCGAAATGTGTTCGTAATAGTTAATGCAGATCAATTGGGTTTTGTTATCATTAATCTGCACCGTGGTTTCATTTTAGTTATTTAATAGATGCATGTAAACTGCTTTATGAACTCTGGGTGAAAGATTTGTACCATATATTTGCCATTACTAATAATTATTTTCTGCTCCATAGTTTAATCCTACACCTGTGAATCATGTCATACATAGGCTTAAGTTGAAAAGAACATCTGAACTTCAAACACTTGTGTGATGCACTTCTCTGAGATGCGTGGATATGCGTGCTTCTCTGACAGCAATAGGAGAGCTGCCTTAGCTCTGTAAGGGAAGGCACTATAAACACAAATAGAACTTAGTGTAAAAGATTTGGGATAGTTTGCTGGCAGATAGTGTTGATATAAAGTGAAAGGAGTGTGTCTGTAGAAGTCTGTGCAGAAATGGAGGAGGTGATAATACTTGTGTCGCTCTTAGAATTCATGTGTAATTATTATGATGTCTTACAATAAACTACTACTGTAGTTTCTCCTGCAACACTGTATTCAGTAATTTCCATTAGCTGTGACGTCTATAATACGTGAATTCACAAAACGAGAGTTCCAAACTCAATGAATTTTGTTTTTGTTCTTCTGATCAAATCCTGTGAGTAAGAGCTCACTATTTTTGGCATTATGGACTGTATAACTGATTATCTCAGTAGCTCCATTAAAGTACTACACTCATCTTTTGAACAAATTTGACAAACTGCAGGAAATCATTGATGTGGGACAACTTCAGAATTAAGGACAAGCTCATTCAGGTGGCTGCTAAAAAATTAAAATAATAGTACAATATATCACTTTGAAATCCCAGTTGAAAATCTAAGCATGAGGAAGTTCTAAAACATGTGGATGTTGAGTCTATCTCTGTGGAGTCCTAGTATCTTAGGTATTCATGTTTCTGGGTGTGACAGAGTTCCTAACATAGCATAGTATAAATAACTGCATAAGTAGATTGCAAAAGAAAGTAAACTTGTGTAATTCTCATTTAATTATTTCAGTTACTTAGTGTATCTGGTTTATACCTGGTGACTTGAAATCACTTCATTTAAATAGAGCAGTGATGCAGTATTGTTTGCTGTATGTTGCCTTGGTTCTAAACGGTGACACGTTTAATCTATCAGTGTGAATGATTCCCTTGTATAACTGCTCATACATAACTTACTGGTCATTAGTTCTTCATATTACTTTGTAGTGTTCAGTTTCAGATACCTGACAAAAAAGTGTCCTGTGGGATTCTTTAGTGTTAAACGACGAATGATTTTCATTTATCTGTGCCCTCATTGCCTAATGTGGCTATACAGACATTAAGATTAAACACGTAAATCTCAAAGGAACATGGACATCATTGAGATAATAATAATTTGAATAAATATCATTGATTTTGCATCTGTAATAGGTGCTATTCAGCATACTTCATCTGTGTTTTCTCCAATGTGAAGTTTATTAATTTACCTGTAGAATGGTGGTGCCATCTGTTATAATAATTTTAACAATTTAAGGCTGATTAGTATTTATCAGCTTTAGTTGGAGTTTGTAGCGTGCATAGTAGAGTATTGTCTTACTGCATAGTTTCAGTTTTTGAATATTATTTAGATAATTACTGAAAGCGTGGTTGTCCAGAGTTACCACAGATCTATAGCTACTTGATTTCATTTGTAGCTTGTGGTAGCAGTGCATTAAGTAATGAGCTGCATTTGTTAGTGACCTTGTCTTGGTGCAAGGCATTGCACTAGACCTCAAACACTACTTTGAGAACTGGTTTGGTCTCTTACTTTCATAAGTGCATAAAATATGACTTTTTGACAGGGAGATGTTCTTAAACTCAACCTTACCTGACAGCTCTCAGTATTGTACAATAGTATGGATTTACAGGTTGGCAGTTAGCGTATGTATTTCTTTTTCCATTGTTACTGTGAAGAATTAAGTTGCTGTTCTTTGAGAACTTTACAAATTGTAGATTAAAGGTACACTTGAAAAGGTAGCAGTGCTTTTAATTTGCATTTGAAACTTAGCACAGTTCTTTAAAGTGATTGTTTTAGAGTTTTGCTTACTGTAATTTTTCACAGCAAAGGCAAAATGCAAAGTTATTAGTGCATATCATTTAAAGTGTAAGTTGTAGAATTTGAGATTCTGAGTTCAGTGTAGTACCTTTCGGCTTCTGGTTGAAAGACATAAGTAGGCAAAATATGTAATATAATATGTTTTCTAAAATGACTTGTCACACAGTATGAAAATAGGAAAACTGTCTCTGTCATGTTGGGAAACTTCTGATATATTTACTGAATTAAACTAAGAGGGGAAAGAATTACATATGCCAGTAGCCATTAACTACAAAACTGTTCCCTAATTAGCCCCTAGAAGGTTTTGAAAGCAGTGAGGTGACTTAAGTCTCCTCTTTCTTCCTGCGCTTGTTTAATCAGTTGGTTTCCTTGAGTCTGTCATTTGAAAAATATTTAGAAAACAGGAGAAAGTCTAGTTTGTATCCTCAGATTTTGTTTTGCATAATCTTTTTTTTTTTTAATATTTCCCCTGCTTTGATGGTGCTGTGTGGGCTTTCATTATATCAAGAGTTATTCTCACAAATGCCTGAGCATACTGTATGGTTTACACTAGCAGAGTTTGGTATTGGGTTCATGTTCTCAAAATTCTCAAAACACTATAAAGGTAGAGCACAAGATGCAGCATTTGAGTAAGATTTTATCTGAATTTTCTTGTAATGATATCTTTTGAGAATTCGCCTAATCAAAGCTTTCTCTCTAACAAAACAGTGGATGTGAGGAAAAACCTACATTTTAAAAGGACTTTACAATAATTGAGATTTTGCTTATCTCCTGGTGGAAGAAGTACCTGGATAAAATTTAATTCTTACAAAATCTTATGTTTTTTTACAACACTTCAAACGCTGCTAGTTATAATAAGGGAACTTGACTCACCCAAGTAAACATGCATGAACATTTCTCCATACTAAAGTATTTTTAAGAAGTTAAACAGTGTGAGATGTAATCCTATTGACTTCTGGCAACTAATTTACATTAGTGGGAGCATTTTATATGAGGAATGCTGATTCTGTAAGTATGACTTTGCAGCTTAGAGTCCATAGATGGAATTGTTGGAATATGCAGGCTAATGCAGATATTTTCTGATAAAAGCTTATGTTTTCATCTCATGCAGGGACATCCTGATAACAAATGTTGATGCATCAATGAGCTATGATGAACTTTGTGATGAAGTGCATGAGATGTGTAATTTACAGCAGGAGCAACCAATTACCCTCAAGTGGATTGATGATGAAGGTATTGTACTGAAATACTCCTTAGGCATTCTTGGGTTTATTGTTCATTGTGGTATAAAGAAGGGGCATTGAGGAAACTTGTATAAACAAGTTTCATGTTGTGGAGTTACTTCTCGTTTCTAAATACCAGGGTATGTAACCCTCTATTATAAAGCAGGGAGCTTGGAGAAATGAGCCTCAAAACACCAAGGTTGATTGCAGTAGCACTTGAATTCACTTCTGTAGAAGTGAAGGCTTTGTAGAACTCTAATATTTTACTATTCGATACTTCTATGCTGAATGCAAAGTTTGTTTTAATTTCAGACTTTCATAGGCCTAATGCTGTACCCCTCAAAATTCTCAGTTTCAAATTCATGGCATTTAACCATGTTAATGGTTAAATGATATTTTTAACCCTGTCAGCTTCCAGAATGACACAGGTACTTGCGTCTTCTGAACTGTGATTTATCTCTTGAATGAGTGTGTTTCTGAGAAGCAATGCAACTGTAATATCAGAAGACTGTGTTTAACTCTTCTAGGATTTTTGTATTTTATGCGCAAGGTAGGTGCTAAGAATTCCAGTAATGATAATAGATTTTCTCTTTTTATGGTGGTTGTTCCTGGGAACTGCATGATTGTCACTGATTGTAGTGTTGATTATATTAATGGTCTAACATACCCTTTTCAAGAATTAGAGGGTAGATGTCTATCTTTAAAGGAGCATTCTACTAAATTGGCTGTTAATATCCTATTGATGTAAAATACAATGACCAAACATGAAATAAAGGTGATTTGAATTTAGTTTTGTGTTTTTTCCACTTGACTGATACTTCAGAGCACCATTTTTCAAAGATAATAGGCATTAAATAAAAATCATCAGAAATAAGTTGTTTCCCCATTGTGGTGGGGAAAAACGCCCAGTATATCTAAAGTAAGCCATGTCCAGAAAAAGAAGATGGGGGGGAGTTCATATGTGGGAAAAATAGTGTAATGTGGGGTTGATAAAATCATGTAAAAATGATTTGTTGTGTGTCTGTTTCTTACACTGTTCCTGCAGGAAAGGTTGATGTTGCCAGGTGTCATTGTTCTAAGTTCTCTTCAGATGTAAAGCAGTTTATTGTTATTCTTCCACAAATAGTTGTGTGTGAGAAACTTACCTTTTCTTTACCCTTCCTATAGGCTCTGAAATATCAATGTGATGCGAGATGGGTTTGCATATTTCTTTCTGCTGTCAAATGTGGCAGTTCTCTGCAGCCTTAAGTTAGAGCCTTCTGGTTGTTGTGAGTAGTAGTGAAATGGGGATACTTGACACTGAGTGCCTTTGCTACTTTTTTTGCTTTCTTTTGGAATGTACGTGTCTGCTTATGATTTAACAGGAGTGTAGTGTATCTGTAACTCATGATGGGCAGAACTCTTGACCTAGTAGGTTGAGAACAGATGCCATGCAATTATACAACTGCACAGGTGCTCAGTTATCTTCCTGTTGCACCTTGCCAAAGCTGTGTTCTGCAGCAGAACTCCTAGAACTGAATGCAGAAAGATAAAAAATACTAAATTGGTTTGGCTAACATTTGTAATTGTGTTTTGTTTTATTAATAATAGCCTATACTGCTCTCTTAGCTGAGTAGTGTTATTTGGTGGGTGAATGGAATTTCAAAATAATGATTGAGGAAGGAGGTAGCCTGTACTCAAAGAAGATTCAGTCCTTTTAAGATACCAAGGATTAGTATCAATTATTTTTAAATTTTACTCTTTATCTTCTGATTACCAAGAAAAACAGAGGCAACTGTACTAACTTCAGTTTCCTAACCCTCAGTTTCATGGCAGTCTAATAAAAAGTAACCTGATCAGAAGTGCATGGACAATAATTACATTGCATGTGCTTAGCTATTTGAACTGCATGACTGCTAATAAAAGGAAGATTATTGTGGGAAAGAAGAAAACCTCATGAGTTTTGAGTTGGAGGATTTTAAGACATGATTCCTGTTAACTCTTTCTTGGTTTGGATATCTGTTGCATTGGCTTTTTGAGGTTTACTTAAATTAAAACAATGATTTTTTTTTTTTAGTTGCAGTTCTAATAAGTATTTTCTTCTAGTCTTGGTTAAATACATACCTGTACAACCCTTTTTCTAATTCCCAATTCCAAGTTGTTAAGTTTGAACTAATCTGCTGTTTTGGCTGTCCTCCAATCCTCACAGGTTTTATGAGTTATCCTATTTCTGCATATGAGTGAGTGTTTCCACTTATTGTCACATGTAATTTAAGTTCATTTGACTGATTGCACAAACAGATGTTCTCTTTGAACTAACTTAAAGCAAACAATTGTGATGGCTTGATAAATAAAGAAAACCTACCAAAGAGTGGAAGAAAATGAATTTTCTGTTGTGCTTTTTTAGTGTTTCTGTTTTTGACAAGATCCAAAATGTTTGATCTGTGAATAACTCGCTCATAATAAAATCCCATAAACATATAAGCAATATGGATTGTTGATTTGCAGTACAAATAATTCTTGTCTTTCATGTTGCATTATTGCAGTATTTATAGATCATCAAGAGCAGTGGCCTTCAAAGAGGGGTAGATGCACTCCTGGGGTGCATCTTTCTAAAAAATAGTCTTATTTTTTAAAAAGATGYACCCCAGGGTGCGTCTACCCATCTACCCCCTAAAAAATAAGAATTTTTTTAAAAAACAAGAAATTAAGCTTTACTTGATTTACTGTGTGGATCAACACTGGTGTCATCACTTGGTCCATGTATCATGTGGTCATGTGTCACATATGGTGGGCAAGGTGTGCTGTGGGAAGAGTGGGTGTTCCACAGAGCTGCAGGAGTTGAGACTGACACCCTTGCTCATTTGCTCGCTTTCAGCGTATTGTGACGTACTGCAGTTTACGTGTGTCTGGTTAAGTGGATTTATGGATTAATTATCTAGTTTTAACTAAAATAACCCTCACAAAGTAATGCTAATAATGTGAGCACAAGCAGACAACAAGAAAATGGTGGAGCTGACATTTCTCCTACTCCTAAGTATGAACTCTGTCAGCCATACTACAGGCTATCAAAACAATGACTATCTAATCAGATCTGACAAGACGACAGTCAAAAAGATTCAAAATTATCAAGAACAGTATTTGAAATATCTTAATCTATCTTAATGATGAACCTCACCTTAAGTGTATGTTGTGATTTGAGATAATAGATAATGATAGGATGAAGCCATCATGATTAGCAAGACATTTAAAAACTAAGTATCCAGAACAAGATAAACCTCCACCTCTTTTTTTTTTTTTTTCTTCTTCATTGATGTTTTAAGTCTTCTGATACTCAATTTGGTACTTTACAAGACTTCACTAAACTCTATGTTAAATTTTTAGAAACCAGTTTTGAGGCTTCTTAATAGCAGAAGACAAAAAGCCACATACCATTGGGGAAACACTTGTTCTTCCTGTCATGGTAAAAATGGCTGGAATAATATACAGAAAACAAGATGGGAACAAACTGAAATGCATTCCTTTGTCAGAAGATACTGTTGGAAGATGCATAGAAGRTATTGCTGAAGGTTTGAAGAAACAAGTATTAAAACAAACTATGCAGTGTGGGAAGTTTGCTGTATGGTTGGATGAAAGTACAGATGTTTCTAACATGTCTCAGCTTATTGCATTTGCTAGATTCTGTTTCAATAATGAGATGTTAAGATGTAGTTTTTTGTGAGTCACTGAAGGAAAGATGCACCGGAAAAGATACAATCTCGACAGTAAATGACTTTATTAAAAACAATGTGTTATGGAAAAACTGTGTCAGTATCCACTGATGGAGAGGCTGATTTGACTGGAATATAAAAAGAATTCTGGGGTAAGGTTGCAGAGAGAGCACCGCACATGAAATTCATCCACTGCCATCATTCATAGGCAAGCTATTACAGCAAAGGAGTTGGAGCCAGAAGTGCACAGAGTGCTACGGGATGTCATCAATGTGATTAATTTTATAAAACCAAAAACTTTAGCACAATGTTTACAATACTTATTACTAAGTTGGGGAGTGACCATGAAACTTTTGTACCTTGCAGAGGTTAGCTGGTTTTCTTGCAGCAAAATGCTTAAAAGAGTTCTTAAACTTAAAGATGAGTTACGCATTTTTCTTTTACAGAAAGGTAAATGTTTCAAATATGTGGACATTATCTGTGATGACAAGTGGCTGTCAGTAGTATGCTACCTAGCAGTTATTTTCAAAAAAAAAAAAAAAAAAACACTTAATCCCAATAACAGAGAAAGTAACTGCTTTTCAAAAGGAACTTGTGCTATATGGAGACAGCATTTTGAAAATGGCTATTTGGAGATATTTCTATTGTTCCATCAGTACACTTAAACTTGGAAATGGAATTTTCTAACCTGTTAAAAACCCTTCCAAACAGTTTCAGTGGGTTTTGAACCCGTTAGTTAAAAATGCAACACTTTCAGGTTAGTTTGCAAGAACAGCTGATTGACATCAGGGAAGATGAAAATGTACTAACTGAATGCCAACAAAGCCTTTGCATAAATGGTGGATGGGACAGAAGAATGAGTGTTATGATTTAGTAAGTGCAGCCAATGATGCACTTCTTTCATTTGGATCTATGTATCTTTGTGAGGTATCATTTTTTAGCTATGACACCAGTAAAACCAAGTATTGAAATAAACTGAGCTTAGAACCAGATCTTTGGATCGTTATATCACARAATGTTAAACCAAGAATTTCAAAAGTCATGAAACGTGTTCAATCACATAGCTCTCGCTAAAAATATTAATTAATTTTTAATATTTTGAGAGGTAAGTTTTTGTGCCATTAATAAAAATATTTTTAGTTTTTTTACTTTAATCTCATCCTTTAAAAATGTCTGTCTTTGTTTATGTTTTTATAATATACATAGTTTATAAATATACATATTGGGGGTTTGTGCTCTAAAAATTTTAATGATGGGGTGTGCTGTCAAAAAAGTTTGGAGACCACTGATCTAGAGGTTATCATGGGCTGTTAAAACAGTATTTCTGCCTACCAGAGAGGTATTCCTGTATTATCTTCCAATTCAGATGTTTAACGTCAAGTAAAAATGTTCTCATTTAAACTGACTAGGATTTATACCTTGGAGAGGTCATCTTCTGAAATATAGGTCTCAGTAATATGGGTGTTCTGGCTTAGCTTCCAGTTCTTCCAAGAAGCTTTTCCAGTGCTTTGTTTCTCTGGCACCAACAAATTAATTCAGTGGGGTTTTTATGGAACATCACCAATGTGTCATATCATTACTTCCAAAACATACTGAAGTCCGTTCTGTTAGCTGAGAAGAGCCATCTTTGGGCTGTCTCTCTTTCAGAGCTTCAGAGAAAGGGAGTTCGTTATTTCCACTGCTTAAAGGTTAATATCCATACCACAAGTAGTTTTTAGTCTTCCAAATCTTACTAGTTAATAATGTTTTTGGGGTGCTCTTGTCTGACTGAATGCTTGCATTCCTGCATGTTTTCTTAATGTAAAACTAATGGTATATGTCACAGATAAATTGTAATAAGGTGTGGATAAGGTATGGTACTTGAGCCCAGGCCTTAGTGTGCGGTAATGCTTGTGTTTCCATTTATTTTATTCTTTTCCCTGTGAATTTCATTCTGAATGATATCTTGTAGTTTGGGGTGTGTGGGTTTTTCTGTTTTATCTATTTCAATAGTTAGGCTCTTTAGAATATGCTTTAAATTGCAGCTGGCACGTTGCCTTTTTGAGAACTTTTWAAAGTTTTGTTTGTTGAATCTGCTACTACAGAATGTGAGTACAGAAGACAAAGTCATAGAAACTAAGGCTTGATGTATCTTTCTGAGAGGGGGTTGTTTGTGGCTAGACAGGTTTCATGATTTTTTTTTTTTCTTCTCTTTGCTTTTCTTCTATTTCTAAATCTAAGTTAAAAGAAAAAATGTGAACCTATTTTCCTCAAAACATACAAGCCAACCCTGAAAATTTTAGAGACTTTTAGAGAGAAATTAATTTTACATTAGTTATATCTCTACATCAGTGTTGGTATATTTGTATCCCATCTGTAACTTTCATCTGCGTATCTTATTTTTTACACTTTTTAATCATAGATTGCTTTTCTGTCAGTCTAGCAAGAGAGACTCAACTAGAATCTATGTGTACCTTCATAACTTTTAAGTTATCGTATCATGGTTCTGCAGTCAATGAAGTTAAGGTAGTAAGATAATGGGCCTTTTAAGAAAAGGTAGATTAATTTTGAATTAAACTTAAATTTTCAGGTTACTAGGAAGTGATCTTGCTTTTTTCTGCTGTGTGTTAAAGATCTTAAGCATATCTATTCACTCTTGTATTTTGTTGTCCCCTTGCAAACCAACATAGTATATTTCTATCTACTCAGTTTTGATAAAATTAGAAGGAAAAAAATTATGTTGATATATTTTGGCTTTGATCAAAATGCCAGCTTAATATCAAATGATTGAACGAAAACCAATCCTGGAGGCTGGTACATTTCTTACTGACTAATTGAAATTCTCCACTTAATTCTTCAGTCATAAATTTGCTTACGTATTGCTTTTTTGTTAGGTGACCCATGTACCATCTCATCTCAGATGGAACTGGAAGAAGCCTTCCGTTTGTACTGTCAAAACAGAGATGAAGGGCTGATTATTCATGGCAAGTATTACACAATTCAAGAACCTGTATGCATTTGTTGATAATCCTAACAGCTTCTTAAACGTGAGATTGGAACAACTCCTTTGCCTGTCAAATAACATTCTTCTTCATGTAGCTGGTGCCCTATACTTTGATGTTGTAAGAAGGAAGTGGTCTTTTGGGGGTGGAGCCCAAAGCTGAAACTATACAGTAGGCTTTGAGAGGGCTTCAAGTTCTAAACTGCATAGATTTGTTAATGCTGTAGTCAAGTATAAGATCTTGCCAGCATGGACCCAAATTTTGATTATGTTATTTCTCACACAGAATTACTTAAAGGCTTCTATAAACTGTCTTTGTGTAAATATATTCAAGAATCAAGGAAGAAGTACTACTGAGAGTCTTTTAACTTAAAAATCTAATGTTTTTGTTTTAGTTTTCCCAAGTATTCCAGAGAAACCCGGCATGCCTTGTCCAGGAGAAGATAGTGAGTACTAAAATGTTATCAAATTTTAGCTTAATTTTTTCCATCACGTGGAAAAGAAATATATTGGAAGATTTTCATAAGCTAGTGTTACGTACATGTATATCTGTTTTGTGGTTTCTTAATAGAATGTAAAATATTTGATATTTTATCAACAGAGAAATTATATAAATCAACATTGTAGTACTGTTTTTATGTTTCTGAGGATTAATACTGGTTTCCAGTAGCTGATATATTGGGAGGAAAAGAGGTCAGGATTTTAGATACATATTTGAATGTGGTCCTTTGCTTTTGTGGTTCTTTTCCCTGCAAGTTAAGAAACCAAAAGAAGTGATGTACTGAAGAAGAGGGAGATACAGCCTTTTTTTTTTTTTTTTTTTTTTTTTTTTTTTTTTTTTTTTTAATATATAAAAAGGTTATTAATCTCTAAAAAAATCCTGTGAAAGGTAGATAAACCTCCAGAGGAAGCATGCATGATTGGTATGGTTTACCTATATTTCAATAACTTAAACTGCACAGAGATAAAAGGATTAAATAGCTGTATAGTCACTTTTCATTATGGAGGGATGTCATCAGTACTTTAGTTTGTATCTTTGTAAATGTTAAGGAAAGGAATGTGAATAATTGGGTGACAGAGTTACCAGATGATGCTTGGCTAGTCACAGTAGTATGAGTAAAAGCTAACTGAAGAATTGAAGGACCTTTGCTCTTCTCTTTGGAAGATACAAGAGCAGATAAAATTAATTGCTGATAAAAGCAAATAATGCATACTAGGAGAAGACTACTTAGTTGATCAGGATCTACACTGACAGACTGGCTAAAAACATGTAGTGCAGTAGTCAGTAGTTGTGAATAATATTTTTAATTGGAGAAATAATACTAATATACTAATAAGTACTCTATTGAGAACTTTTACTGAAATTTGGAAGATGGAGTGAGATCAAATAAATCCCAAAATATTACGCTTTAAATATGATTTTTTTTACATTTAAACTATAGTAGATGAAAGGTTAAATGTAAAAAGCAGACAAGTTTTCATATTGTGACTAGGTTATTAAAGTTGCCTTATAGAAAGAAAAAAGAGTAAATGTGCAACACTATCTGCTGTCCTTGTTCAGCCAATTAGAGAAAATAAAGACTGTTTTCTACGCTGATTAGAAGTGTTAAAGAAATCATTTTCCTTGAGACACTTACCTTCTTTTTCCTTCTGAAAATAATGATCTGCGTGGTCTATCCAGTTTATTTTTGGAATGAGCCAAGCATGCATTTGTATAGCTGTTTCCAATATACTATTTTCCATACATCTGAGTTTTTTCATGCCTTGTTTAATGTTCTTGTCTGTGTACTTTCTTGTATCTATCAAAATAGTAGCTCAGTGGGTTTCTTATTAATTTTGCTGAAGTTTCAACAAGGAAATGGGCAACCAGTCCCTCTTGCTATATCACATCATGTACAGTACTTCTACTGAATGTGCAAGCAAATAAGACTGAATTTCAATACTTGTTTGTCCATGAGTTAAAATTCAAGTGGACTCTGTAGTTATATTTTACCGTATGTTGACAATGTATAGGTTTTACTATGCTGCCACTTTCCAGTTTAGCTTAATAGGTTGAAAATATCTATGGGAAAATATTTTCAGGCTCAATTTTCATGATCATTCTGGAAAGAGTGGTCTTAGTTCTGTAGGTTTAAATATGTTCTTGATGTGAATTGTATAAAAGGAACACTGCTTTATTCTGGGACGTGAGTTATAGAAGGTGTTATGTCCTAAACTGAATCTCTTCCCTGGAAAAGGTATCAGGTTTGCATCGGCAGGCAAAAATTGAACCTCTGTATCTACAGAAAATATTGTTAGCAACAGTAAGAGTTTTGGTTTTCCCCGTATCTTGTTACTTTTCCCAAATGTTATTTTGGTAATGATGCTTTAGGATGTTTGGGTCGTTCAATGTCTTGTGTGCCTTTGACTTTTGTGAGAATTACAGTAAAAGAGAAAGCGATGGATCTGGGGATTAGCTAGCCTTAGAATGCTTGTAATCTTAGAATCTACCAGGGCAGATTTTGCCAAAGGTAAATGTAAGTGTTCGTACTCCATCATAAGTCTTCAGACTGTGTTCTGTGAAACAGCTGTGTTTCAATGAAGACAGAATGGTTGATTTTATTTAAATTTCTAACTGTGGAGTGCCTTCCCCCCCTTAATTCTGCAACTAAGAATGGAACAACCAAGTCTGGCATTACTACAGTATTCAGGGCTATTTCACAACATGCTGAAATCTGTTTTGTTTTCTCTTTTTATCTTGCTTCTAACTCGTTGGATGAAAATTGTAGGGAATGAACTCATACGGGCATCCGTGCAACTCTGCTTTCCCAATATAAGAACTGAAAGAACCAGCTGACTCTAGCTCTGCTTCCATTCCTGTAGCTCTTTAAAGAGGGAAGGAGGAAATACTCGTGTTGTACCAATCTACACTGGTGCTAGTCCCARATAGAATTATTTGCCCTTATTAGTGAAAACACAAAGCAAACTAATACGAAATACTGTCAAGAAAAATAAGCTAACTGGAGGAGAGAAAAGGCTGTTGCTTAAAGGGGTGTCTGTGCAAATAATGTGGCATAATAAAGTTCACTATAATTTAATGATCTCATTAAAAGTGTAGATATTTTAGTACAAAAGTTTTTTTGTGTTAATTTGTTAGATGTTTTAGTTATCTCAAGCCATGAGATGACCTACAGAAGTGCATAGATTAGTGTGGCTCAGATGACCTGGTTATTCTGTCTGTAGGGTATTTCTCCCTACGTGGTTTTACAGGTCATGTTGAATTGTACTTTGATTGTTTAAAAAGCCTGTTTAGTAGGATGTGCTTGATAAGTCATTTGTGGTCAGGTTTCTTATAACTTAATGAATTAATTCAGTATGTATTGCCTTTTTGCATCTATGGGGCCTGCATGGAAATCTGGTATTGTGGCCTAGTTGTAACTATTTTCAAATTGTTTTACAATAGACCTATTAAATTGTATTGGTGCTAATTTAGCATAAACTAATGCATTCAGCGTTATTGCTTGTTAGCTAAAGGCATACAACAAACATCTGCATTGCACTTAGACTGTATGGAAATGTTATTGATAGTGGTGATATAGTTTATTTAAAGTACTGTTTATTTTGACAGGACTAAAATATTGTCCTTTGTTCAGAAAATACTCAGTATGATTGAAATTCTTGTTTTATTTTATGTGGCTTTATCACTGTAGTTACATTCATAGGAGATCCTTTTAAAAAATGAGAATATTACATATGCACTTTTCTGGAGCATTGTGCTTAGACTATAAAGGAGCTTATGAGTTTKCCTCAAGTTATTTCCAGAGACAAATAAATAGTTGAACTAGTTGCTCTATCCAAAATGGGCCTCTACTTAAGTTAGCAGGCTCTAAGTGTGGACTTCTAGTTTGTTACAGAACTGCAGACAGTTTGAAATGGAATTTTTAAACAAAACTATTGAATTGCTAAATAATTTCATTTGAAATATATTGCTCAGACTTGTTCATATTAGGTCATGGAGTGACTATTTCTAATAGTATGTGATCTTCTGAATTGCAAATATTTTGCAGTGAATTTCTGTAGAATTCTAGGTTTTTCTTTCCAATTCCTTCAAAACAATAATGCTTTGGAAGAAGAGTGCAGAAATGTATACTGAATGTTTTGCGTTTAGGTTGAAATCTAATAATATAATAGCTAGCTGTCCTGGACCTTTGTGAAATTGATATGGTTTTGAGATTGTACCAGCCAGMAAAGCTTGAAATAAATGCATGTAATCCATTAATGGAATAAACCATGTGACTAATACTTCAATTCTATTTGCATTCCTTAAGAAAAGTTCTTTTTGTGCTTGAAGAACCTACCTTCTTATGTTGATGCGATGCTGTCTGCAAGATAGAATTTGCACGGTCTCCAGCGTCTGAACTTGTATTGTCTCTGTATTCCTTTTGCTCCTGAATTTTTGCACTTTTTTTTCTTTTTTTTTTTTTTGGCACTAGACCCAGCTCCCGCTATAAATGTACAGCTGCTGTTGTAGAAACAGGACCTTTTACCTTCAGCAAGACAGTTAACCTGTCCCCACAGACTGGAATGGCAGCGCTGCTATGTGGGTGAGGTGGCAGGATTTCTAAAACATCTTGCATCTCTTCCCAGATACTGAATGTGACCTCTCATGGGTGTTTCTAGCATCTGCTGGACTGGAGCCTTGGATACTTTATCACAGTGTTTCCTGATAAAGATGGCAGACTTTTAGGCCAGTCTTCTGTATTTAAAAATATTTTTACTTTTTTAGTAGATTAGCTATTCTTTTAGAATTCATACTAAACAAGGTTGTTTCTGAAATGTTTAGGTGTGTGTTTCTCTTCTGTGCTCATAAGTGATAGCCTTCCTGATACAAAGCATGGTATTTGATTGGCAGTTTTATAACTTAGTTTTTGTAGTCTCAGCTTATTTACACTGACAGATCTTGATCTGATTTATCACTCTTGGTGCTGCAGTGCATTGTGTAACAAAGCACATTCAGCCGAACAATTTCTATCGATTTGTAGGACTTCCCTAATGGAATTGCCGGTTTTATCAGAGAAATACTTGTTTTTGTGACATCAGCTCCTTGACATCCATGCCATGTTTTAGTTTGTGCCTCAGCTGCTAGCTACAGCCTCTCAAGGGAGCCAGTACCACCCGTGCCTGGATACATGAGGCAGAGATGTGAAAGGGAGAGACGGGGGTAACCAGTCTTCCATTAAATATTTGCTCTTAATGTTCAAGCTGATCCTGCCTATTGTCCTTGGTATCTAATGGTATTCAAACAGCGGCATCAGTGGAATAAAGGGAAAATGTTTCGTTTCATACCTACTACATTGTAAAGCGTAAAGAATTACATGCTGAAGAAGCTAAAGAATAAAACCTAGTGAGTAATGCATGCTTTTTCTATAGATTTTATATATCATCATTGTGATTGCTGTTATGAATTGAGGCCATTGATGCAGTATGTGTGTACGTGTGGTGCAGTAGATAATAGAACTCAGCATTTTGGTTATGATACAGTTGCTTTGCCTACCACCCTCCTTTGCAGCCATAGATTGTTACAAATGCAGAGATTCCTGCTGCCTCTTGTGCGTAGGGATGTGGCTGAGAGACCTCTCAGAAATGCTGATAAAATTGCATTGAAAGGACTCTTGGGGAACGTATTTTAGGAGGAAAAGAACGGAAGAGTGAGTGATGCTGCTGCTAATATTGGAGATTAATGAAAGAAATGTATCCAAAAAACCCTGACGGTATGTGTTCAGGGCCTGTTTATTGTAAGATTGCTGATGTAAAGATTAACAATTTAGAAGCATCATTTTCTAAGGCCTTTTTGTTGAATTGTGTTTAGTGGATTGTCTTAGATGGATGTTTTTTAATTGTGAAATACTTGTTTTGAATGAAGGTTTACTTAGTTTCTAATATCATCAGAATAAACTGTGCTAGTACCCTTCTGCATTTTTATGTCTGAACAAATAGATATGTGTATTTAATGTTAAAATTCATCGTGGATTTGGGTAGCTAGTGCTAACAAATTTTAGGGTTGTTTTGCTGTTGGCTTCATWAAATAGAAGAATGCAGACTAGGAAACCTTTAAATAATTTCACAAAGGAGAATGAATATGTTTTAATGTATAAGTACTTATGGCATTAGTATGACAGTAGACTGTTTTTATTATCTAATATTTCTGGCTGATTTTGCTGCCTTTTTTTGGTAATGATTACACTGTGTTGTGGATGTGTCTCATGCTCTTTGTTTATCTGCTCAGTATTTTAGCATTAGGTGTTTGGACTTCATTTTTCCCCAAGCCATCTTTCTTGAAAATTTCATCATAGGGCTGGGTAGAGGTATCTTACTAACCTAATTATTGTTGTGAGCTATTTTATTTAGATATAGATATTTGGTTTTGCTTTATGTTCTGCCTGATACTACAAAATAGCTCTAAAAGGCTTCTTGCTACAGTAGTGTGGCCTGTAAATATTTTTCTAGCTCATAAGGCAGGTTTTTCCCTTCATTTGTTACTGTATTGGCAGCAGTGATTAGGTTATTCAGAGCACGTGAACCAATTTCATCCCCCAATGAAGAAAGGAACTATTGCGGCCATAGAGACTATTCTGAAGACGTAGATTGGATTGCACTGGATAATTAGGCAATTTTGAAACTGCTAGTAACCCTCTCCTGGTTTTTAGTAATTGAACTGACAGAGGGGACAATTGTACTGTTTTTAATGTAAGATATATTGTTGCTTAGGAATTGAAAATAGCTGTGTCATAGTTTCTCAAGAATACCTGAAATCCTTTCTTATGTCTTAACTRTGTACCACATTTCTTTAATATGTGGCATATTTGAAAAATATACTTACAGATTATGAGACAGGGTAAGTTACTGAAAACAGAATTGTAGTTAAAGGTCAATTTTGCTTATAATCATTTAATGGTTTTAATTCTAAAATAACTTCAACATTTTTCTTAGCTGTGAAACATCCAATGAAGAATAAAGAGCTAGGCCTCCCTTTTGATAATTGAGGCGTGAAATTATAAAGCATGCATCTGATTGTGGGGTTTGATATCTTCCCTTTCTTTAAGATACTGGATGTCTTAGCAGATGTTTGTATACCAATTTGTAAACTATAAACTGAAAATAGAGTGGAATAAGGAGTGCTTGGGCTAGTCTTTAAGGTGTCATAACAAATAGCCTGTGGGTTTTTTGGTGTTTTGTTTTGGTTTTTGTTTTGTTCTTGTTTTTTTTTTTTTTTTTTTCAAATTTATTCCACCACCCCCCTCCTTAGCTATTGCTCAGAATGTAGTATAATCATGCAGGAAAGATGTCACCTGGTTTTAGAAGACTTCTCTTGAATGTAATGTCTAGCTCCAACCCCCTGTGTTATCTTTCATACTCCCAATCTATATACTTCTCATAAGTTGGTAGATCCACTTTTGATATACAGGCATTTGGGGTAACTAAATTGGCAAGAAGGTGATGAAGCTTTTTGTGTTTTGTTGGACATCTGTGAGCCTGTTAAATCTTTGTTAGGCCTGTCTGTTTCAGTAGCTTGAAAGAGCTATTTAATGTGTAACCTCTTAAATTATATGGTCGAGGTTAATTATATATTATTGTACTTGGGATTCTGTCTAATACTTTTTAAAATTAGGTGCTCTATGCAAGTTATGGTTTTTAATGTTTAACTGAGGCACAGAAATAGCAACAGAGGCCTGCAAGGCGGATAAATGGGCTCTTCAACATTTATCTCTTGGATTTTTGAGTTGCTGTGTGAGAAACCAGATTTTGTGAGAGATTTCAGGTGCTGCTAATTTGAAATGGAGAGTACTTCAAAAGTGAAGCCTTGTAAGACTAGGTAGTGATAGCAGTTGGCTAGCCACTGAAGGCTTGCTGTCTGGATGGTAAATAAATCTCCTGAAGTAAAAAAGCAAAAAGCAGCTAACTTCAGGCATGCTGAAAGGGTGGTTTTCAGAAGAGGCATGTGAGAGTCCTAATCATGACTGTCAGTGCAAGAGTTGTGTTGAACAGACTGTGCAGTTCTGTCCTTAAACCACAGGGGGAAGGTAGTGACTTGGGTAGTGGAAAAATGGAAAACCGAGATTCTCAATATTGACTAGAAAGCACCTCATTTGTAATTCTGAAGTTCCATTACTAATTCTTCTGCATCTGTAAGTGCTGGTCCGTGAATTATTAGCTGGGGAAATATTTAAAAGGAAACCAGAAACTGTTTGAAGGCAAAACTTCAAGATTTTAGTATGGTCCTCTTTACTTTTACAGTAACGTGCTCATTCTAATAATAATAATAATAATAATGCTATTATATGCTTCTTCCAATAATTTAGGTTATCCTCTTCTGCGTTCTTCAGTAAAGCAGGTACAGATGCCCTGTGACTGGCACAGGACTCCCTGTTCTTTAGATTGTCAGCTCTGATAAAAACTATTCTTACCCATAGGGATTGCAAAGAAAGGAAAACTTCAGGCAGGCAGTGATAAAATTGATATTGTAGAGCCTGAAACAATAGGTCTGGGATTGGAACTGATCCATTAATTTCAAGGTGCAATCATTGTTTTTAACAATAGCACTACAAGCTATCTCAATGTTACTTTAAACTTGTTAGAAGGAATAGCTATCATAAAATGATTTTACAGAGCAGATCTCATATTATACACAGATAATGGAGAGCACAGTAGAAATCAAAAGGGTTTTAGGTGGGAAGCAGTATGTAAACTTTGCAGATCTGGCCTAATTATCTTCCTTTCCTCTGTGGGGTGAGTTGAAAGCCCCCTTCCAAAAGCTGAAAGACACATACCATCATTAATTTGAAAGATTTAAACATGCCTTCTTTAACATGTTAAACACTATAGCTTTCCATTAACAGACCAGATGAAAGGGCAGGTACATAAGACTGTATCATATGCAGTTTTTTTTCCCCATAAGGATGAGAAGCTCTAGGGTGGAAGGTTGCTTTCTTGGGAAACAATAATTCTCTGCATCATGAAAGAATTAACCAAGCTGGAAGAGTTACTTGGTGTGCTATTAGAATTAGTGCATAATCATTTAATCCAGAATATAACAGGTATGATGAGTAACTCCTGAAACTATTCAGATTTTTTTATTTAGCTACTGTCACTAAATAATGGTAAGTTTAGTCATACTTTATATTGCTGCAAACTCTACTTCTTATGTTATATTGTGAAATGTGTAAATGCTATATCCATACAGTATATGAGGAAGTTTAGAAGGAGTAAAAGTACAAATGGGAGAATCTCTCAGAGATTAGTTTTATTTATTGAATGATTAAAAACTGAGCACAATTCATAGAACTCAAATTGTGACATAATAAGAATGGACATTGTGTGCACTTAATTTCAGCTTGCTTTCCTTCTAATACGAAGCAGAATAAGGTACTGTGAGGTACAGATGTGTCAAAACTGTCAGACTGAAAAGTGATAGATCTAGAGAGTTAGTCCTGCTGCAAGGTAATAGTGTCCTCTGTCATACTGAGGTATTGCATACTTTTTTGGGTATAATATTAGCAGACGACTGATTAAGTTGGAAAGAATTCAGAGAAATACGCTCAAGAGTCTGATTTCTTAGGAAAGATAAAGTGCATCTTTATGAAGTAATAGCTAAACYGAGTTTCTGTCATTCTGCTAATACTAGAATAATGTAAACATTGGGGAGGGAAATGGAACTGTTTGAGCGGATCGTAAGCTGAAGTAATGGAACTGTGCTGTGAAGGAAAACAGCTTGACTCAGAAAATGTGTCCTAACACTGAGACTGTAGGAACCAAATAATGGTTTCAAGGGCATCGTGAAGGCCACCTTATAAAAGCTGTATGAATTTGAAATAAATGTTAAATCTATTTTGAATAGCTGGTGGGTTTTTTGAACAGTTTTGCATTTTTAGTGGTGAAATCAAATAGGTGTTGATGCCTATCACTTGAGGGCAAATCAAGTAACTCGATATGCACTGGAAAAAACCTTAAGAAATAACATCAATTTAATACAAATGGTAACAATCTGAAAAATAGGAACTCCATGCTTTCCATGAGAAGTAGGCATGAACAGCCCATGGTAAATGCATTGCTTAAGTTGGGGGGGGTTTAGCTAATTTTAATTTCAATTTCATTCTAAGCACAGGTTCTGAAAACTTTTGGTAGTTCTGTGATCATCAGCTTCATGTTCAATAGCAGTTCGAAATGCAAATAGAATTGTACAGGTAACTATGAAATAAGGGGGAAATCAGGTGTACAAGACGGGCCACAGCCAAATCTATGGAAAGATTTCAATGCAAGGAGAACAAGACTAGAACTTCAACTTAGAAAAAGATAACTGATGAAATATGATAAAATTAATTTTAAAATCTTGT
Source organism: Phoebastria nigripes (assembly GCA_035582835.1). Classification (NCBI taxonomy): domain Eukaryota; kingdom Metazoa; phylum Chordata; class Aves; order Procellariiformes; family Diomedeidae; genus Phoebastria; species Phoebastria nigripes. The sequence goes on along the minus strand of JAYKAV010003044.1, from coordinate 2,333,149 downwards.
ACGGCATGGATTAAGTGAAATCAGTTAACCGTTTCCTACAGGACAAGAAGTGGGGCTCTTAAAACGAAGTCTTCTAAAATGTTTTCTAGGTGTCACGAGTGAGTGGTTTAGAGGCCTCTTAAAGAATCACTGTCAAAGGTATTAGCAAAAAGTGATTTTAATAGAAATTTATGAAAGTGCAACTTAACAGAGTTCGATGGTGAGGTTCACTCTATCACTTACTACATGAATGAAGCATACAAAGGAAAATCGAGTTAGAATTGAGCTGGAATGATTTATACAGAGACCGAGGATGAAAAAGGGTAAGGGAGACCTTCCCGTTGAGTCATGAGGTTCAGAGAAGACCCCCTTGCTTTCTAAACTCCTGAGGGAGCTTAGGTGCGGCTAGGTCCAATCTTAGTCTCAGACTTGGACAATGGTTTAGGTCTAATACAAAAAGGTAAGGAGACTCTCTCATTGAGTTCACGAGATTCAGAGTAGACCCCCTTGCTTTCTAAACTCCTGATGGAGCCTAGGTGCAGCTGGATCTACTCCTAGTCCCAGACTGGGTCAATGGTTTGTGTCTAAGGGATTATATGTGTCTAGCAGCAGTCTAAGGTTCATTCACAGTTTTAAGATGGATCACAAGATTTTAGCAGCACTTAATCATTGACTAACTTAAAGTTTACAAAGTGAGTTAATAGAATTTACTACAATCACAACAGTGACTGAATTACAAATTATACTTACTATCGGTTACCTAAATCAATTCACACACACACACACACACACACACACACAAATACATACATACATATATATATATATATAAAAAATACAAAAATGTGCAAAAGGTATACCTATTAAAAATTCCCCCTCAAGTCCAGTGAAATACTCATGTCAAATGTCTTGGCATTTCTTAACAGGCGAGGGGTTGAGCCTCAAGGAGTGTTTCAGCCCAGGTCCCATCGTCAGTCAGCGACGGTCCTCCAAATATCACAAACTCGAGAGTTCGCGAGCTCTGAGTGGTGTCCTGCTCAGAGGGAGATACTGGTCGCAGCCCACTGCAGTCCAGGAGAGCTCAAAGGATCTCACTTAGGACCGCTGTTTATAGGTTCGCAAGATGATTGGCTTTAGTCATCCGTAAACTTCCATCCTGGCTACAGTCCAAGGTGGTAGTTACTAGAATTCTCAAGATTCCAGTAACAATGGTACCGTTCCGCTCGAGCTACGACTCGGATAAGGATGTCAGGGGATGACGAATTATCCCTGCTCTCATTCCCCATGTTGGCCAGGCAGCAGGATGGTATGGTCAGTGCTGTTCCCCACCTTAGCCATGAAGGAGTTACTGGTGTGGTCAAGGGATGCTTCACCGCCAAACTCATTACACAAAGGCCAAGGCTTAACGGGAGCTCCTGAGATCATAGGGCGGCCCAGGAGAGGCGGGGGAAATGCACCACCACACTAGGGGATTTGTCAGTAGTTAGCTTTTTTGTTTTTCCTCTGACTTTTTCGATAGACATGTTATAACTTGCCATTTAAGATAAAAAAATTAGACTAGGTGAAAATTTGATCTGACCAAGTTTTAACTGGTCACACTTCAGCAAACTGGATTCAGTTCCTTCTGATTGCTGTCTACCTCAGTCACAAAAAGAACTAGATTTCTCACTCCTTTCACCTACCAATAGATATGAATCACGTGTACTCAAAGGATTAACTTTTTCTAGAAAACGTGTGGTGTCAAGTCTAGATTAAGATTCCCCAGCAAGTCTTAAATCATGCAGGCTACCGATAACATAAAGTAGAACCAAATTCCTGCAGGGAACTTAATTGGGTTTCTCCTCACTTCTTTGTTTGCCACCTTCAGTAATTCCAGATTGTATAGAAGACAGAGGCTTTCTGTTACCAGGCTTTTATTTATAATAGAAAGTAGTGCTTCATGTATGTACTAAGATATAGAAGTTTAAAAAAAAAAAAGTGGCCTGCAAAGTGGATGCAGATGTAGACTAGAAAAGACGAATGTGTTCTGCCTCAGTAATCTGGGCTTTGTTGCATTAAGTGCTTGCTAGATACAAATTATAGAGGTTTAGCTGAAGCTGTAAAATTTGTAAACGTGAAAAATGAGCAATGTGTGGATAAAAATATACCTAAATAAAGGTGCCAGTTTATTAGTTCAGGTAAGTAGAATATTGCTCGTGGGTCTCTGTTGCATAAATGGAGTTTAATGCTAAAGAAATGCTTCCTCTCCTGCTAAAGTTATTTTGCTACAGATTGCTTAAATATTCAGAACTTCATTTTGATCTACTTCAGTACTAAGGTAAATTAAAGTATTAAATAATTTAAATAAGTACTGGTTCAGTACTCTTTCAGCTTGATTAAAAAACATTTTAATGCAGATCTTAATTCATGTTAATAGAACATTAAATTCAGTTTTCATTGTAGTAAATCTTTTAATTAAAGCAATTTTTATTTTGGGAGAATATATGATGCAGTCATCAAAAGAAGCCTTTTGGACTTTTATTAACAATGCAATGCAAGCTTGGTGTTGTGGTGCATGTAACCACTGTGGTTTTGTAAACAGAGGAGCCAACTACACATCATGGAAGGGTGTAAAGTTTAAAATTGCATAGAAGACCAAGTTAGAGAAGGGAAGATTTGAACTTTTTTTCTTTCCTAAACAAAAATTTTAATCACCCTCAGAAGTATGGATCCACCACCAATTGTCTTCCATCCCTTTTCATAACATGTTCTTTCAAATTAGAGCAACAAATACAGCATCATTTTATCCTGTGTTTGCGATGGCCTTGCAAAATGCATACATGTCAGCAGGAGACGCTGAGAAGGACATAAAACAGATTGTGATCACTGAAGTGCACAGAGATCCTCATAATAAGGACATCTTCGCTTCTGGAGTAGCATCCAATAACTGAATTTAGTGAGGATTTCTTGAGTAACACTTCATGTACTTTGCTATGTTATTTTCAAGTATGGCTGATAAATTTCACATAAAATCATAAAATTCTGATCTCGGATTGCAAAATTAGGATCTTTATAGGAAAGCCATGACCCTTGCATAGAAAAATGTGTTTGAGTTCTGAGTTATTTCTTCAACGAGCAGTAAGAAAAAGCCTTGTGAAATAATGAAGTGTCTTTTGGACACTGAAAGCATAAATACCTTCAGCCACTTTAAAATACTTCAAACGATACTATTTTTCCTTTATATCTGCAATCTTAAATTCTTGGGGTTTTTAGTTAAGAAGGATTTTATATAATGCTAGTAAAATAATGCTCTCTTCTATTATTTTGTGCTGTAGTGCTATCATATTTTGGTGATTAGTTCCAAAATAATTACTCTCCTTCCAAAGAAAATGAAAATTTAAGTTCATTAGTGTATGCTCGAAAGATTACAAAAGCTTCTATAGACCCTGTATACAGGTCAACATATCATTGTATACTTAAATCAACACTTTTCAGCGAACAACTGTCTTGATGCATGAGTATCAATACAGGCTGGGGGATGAAGAGATTGAGAGCAGCCCTGCCGAGAAGGACTTGAGGGTACTGGTGGATGAAAAGCTGGACGTGAACTGGCAATGTCCGCTTGCAGCCCAGAAGGCCAACCGTACCCTGGGCTGCATCAAAAGCAGCGTGGCCAGCAGATCGAGGGAGGGGATTCTGCCCCTCTACTCCGCTCTGCTGAGACCCCCCCTGCAGTACTGCGTCCARCTCTGGAGCCCTCAGCACAAGAAAGACACGGACCTGTTGGGGCGGGTCCAGAGGAGGCCACGAAAATGATCAGGGGAGATGGAACGCCTCTCCTGTGAAGAAAGGCTGAGAGAGTTGGGGTTGTTCAGCCTGGAGAAGAGAAGGCTCTGGGGAGACCTTACTGCAGCCTTCCAGTACTTAAAGGGGGCTTATAAGAAAGATGGCGGCAAAGTTTTTAGCAGGGCCTGTTGCGACAGAACAAGGGGGAATGGTTTTATACTAAAAGAGGGTAGATTTAGACTAGATATAAGGAAGAAATTTTTTACTCTGAGGGTGGTGAAACCCTGGCACAGGTTGCCCAGAGAGGTGGTAGATGCCCCATCCCTGGAAACATTCAAGGTCAGGTTGGACGGGGCTCTGAGCAACCTGATCTAGTTGGAGATGTTCCTGCCCACGGCAGGGGTGTTGGACTAGATGACCTTTAAAGGTCCCTTCCAATCCAAACTATTCTATGATTCTATGAATACCAAATTTGTTTTCACTTAACTGACAAACATTTTTGCTTTGACTAGATAATATATGAGTAAACTCCAGGCTGATAGTCACCGAGTCATATTCTTAACAGTTCTTAGTGATTGGTTAATAAATGGTTAGTATCACAAGTAAAAAGAGAATTCAAATTCTGTGATTGACTTGATGTTCTAGAATTCAGTATGGAAGTAAGTGGAACACCCAAACTTGCTACAATTTCTCCACCAGGTGACTGGGAGAATCCTACTCTTATCCTAGTTTAATACCAGATTTATCTATCTTGGTAACATTCCAAGTGTATTCAACTGTTCAACTCTTACATGGACAGCAGTCTTTAATGAAAAGAAACAAATTGTTGAATGTGATGTAGATATGTTAAATTGTGCAATCTTTCTTTGCTGAAGGTGATGTTCAGTTTTGCATGAGGTTCAAGTTGTCTGTTCTGTGCATTGCCCAACTTGTATGCAAGCCAGACAGATGGCCGCTTTAGCCATGGGACTTAATGTACTCAGCAGCCTAACCAAAACAATTACAGTTCTTATACTTGATGTTAAGGTAATCTGGATCAATTAAAAATGTGGGTTTTGCTGTATCTTCTTATGAGATTTTTTTTAAGTCTTTCATTTATTTTTTGTTTGCCAGAAACATGCCAAGTTATCTCATGCATTTGTTTGCCATGAGTGTTGGAGGGTTACGCTTCCATTACAATTTTCAAGAAATAATCCTGTAAACCGTGTTTGCTACTAAATGTTTAGATATCTCTTTTGAAGTATCAGTTGATTATTTTCTTTTGCTCAAGAGATAGTAAGTCAAGTCCTTGGATGTCTCCTGTTTGTTTGATAGCTAAAGTAACTATCTTGCTTGTTATTCTGGTAGGATGCATCGTTGTCTTCACATGGGGTGTTTCTGTGCGGTGCACCTCTGAGGTCTCATCCACAATATTTTTCTGATTGATCAGTCCCTCTATTGATCACAAGTAAAGGGAACTTTGAAGGACAACTTATGTATTGTCTAAACGTTTTATTTCTTGTATTTCTGTGAATATAAGGTGGTATTATTTTTTTGTTTGAAAGTGAAAGCCTGTATTTTTAAAAATAGTTTTAGATCCCTTTGTTTCTTAATTTTCTCATGTATTTTGAATGCGATCAGTATTTCTAATGATAAGGCAATCCATATTTTCTAATTGCCATTCATAATGAGCTTTTTAACTTAGAGACCAAGAAAGAGCATAAGGCATTAACAGGTGTGATTGATCTAAAGGGGCATACAGCACCAGTGCAGCAGAGGCTTTTTCAAAATGAGATGTTAGCTCTGTTTTTATTGGATGGCATTGTCTTCGTAAATGTGACTTCTCACCTTGCAATGGCATGGAGCCATTTTAACAGAAGGATATGAATATGAGCAACCAAGAGATTGTGCATGAGAAAACAGTGTGTATGGAGGACAGGTTTTCCACCTAGCAGTCCTGAAGTGGGAGTCAGTTGACCCCCTTCTAAGTCAGTGGGGAATAGGATATTCAAACAGTATTCTAGCTGTGTTGCAATAAATGCTGGGTAAATATTACTGTTCTATGAGATACAGTTTTATTTTCTTGTTGGTTCTCTGCTGATGCTGTATGTAGTACACTTCCTTTGTCATTATTGCTATCTTAATTGTGCTTGGGGTTTTTTTTGTTTTTGTAGAGGTTGATCTGACTTTGTAGTTAGTTTTAGTGTCTGTTGAAAAAGAAAAGAAGGATGGGGATACAGTTCCCCAGCTGCTAATCAGTTTTAAATTAAATTAAATAAAAAATAAAATGCTATCTTCTGACCATTTTAATAACTGCAAGAGGTGAAAGCACTTAATACCTATATATTGTTAAGGATACTCTCTCTTCGTTTTCTAACTTCTGAAAAGGAATGGCAATTGTACATAGCAGCTTATTCATAATAAAAAGAAGGGCCAATTAACATCCCATACGATATATGTCTGTTACATGCTTCAGAAAGCAGTTTTATTGTTTCAATTTAACTATTTGGGACGTATTAAGTAACAGATATGTGAAACAACATACTATCAAAGTTCTTTAGAATTTACTTTCCTGAAATTTGTTCTATCTGTATATGTAATTATTTTTATATGTTACATTTTTATCTAATTCAGAGTCTATCTGAAATACCAATATCAATTTCCTACTTGTAATTCATGAATTGGTTTTGAAAGAATGCTCACTTGTCTGCTCAGCAAAACATTAAAAGAACAAAACAAAAACTGGGCATTCTCATGCTGTCCAGCTGGCAGGCAATGTAATTGGCCTGTAAACAAGTTGCATTAATCTCTGAGAAGTGATTTGCAGCAATAGCAAATTATCTCTGTGCTTAGTATAGTAAAAGATTTCATTATAGTTTGATCACATAAAAGCAGACTTTGGTACTGCATTTGTAAATCCAAATGCAGAGGAAATAATTTTTTTTGTGGCCATCTTGCTGCCATTCATTGGTGTAAACCACACTTTTCAGACAACTGATGAATTCTCTTACGTATTCTGGAAAATACAAGCATTTCTAAACTTTCAGATGGAAAAATAATATTTTGGGCTTGGGGGCAGGTTGGGCCTGTCTCTTAAATTGTTTCTCTTCTCCAGAGCTGGGAAAGTATGTTGTCATTTGAAAAATAATTGTACCTTCTTCTATTTCTCCCTACTTTACCAAGTTACATTTTCAAAGGCAAGGTTCACATCCTTTCTGCTAAGATCTGAGGAGGTCACTATTGAATTAGGGGAGTATCTTCTGTAGATGAGTTAATTTGGAATGAACACTGAACAATAGACAAATTGCTCATCCATTTATATCCACAATTAAATTTTTTTTGTGTATTTAATTTTTTCCTTAAAAGTTTTTTTTCTACAGTGTTTTTTAAAGGATGAAAAAAACCCAATCCTAGGAAATGTCTTTGAAAAAACAACATTAAATATATTTACAAGGTTCATTGTGCATTACTGTTAGTTGATGTAGTTGCACAGCTTGACAACAGAGGGAAGAATTGCACAACAGCAGCAGTCAGTTGTTTCACACTGTTTTTTACATAGAGACAGCTGGTTAATTTTGTTTCAGGCGTTCAGTTTGAGTATTTTTATTTCCCTTGTAATCTTAACTTGAAAAACAATCTCTTTTTTTTTTTTTTTCTCCAATTTTCCTATCTTGGAAGAAGATAAACTTCAGTACATTCATTGTAATTAGAATATATATTTGTGCTCCCCAATAAAAATTTGTTATCCCTGTTAGCAGCTTAAAATACCTTTTGAGTTTTCCTCTAAACTTGTTCACATACAAAATGAATATTCAAAAAAAATTTTTTTTTTTTTTTGTTAGGCAAAGGCTTGTCTTTAATATCCATCAGAGAGGAAAGATTACTTTGTTTAATTAGGGGTATGATATCTCCTTCAGCCTCCAAGCAGCTAACTCGAAGTCCTTAATGAGTTAACTGATGTGTACTGTAAAATAAATGAAAATGTAGCCCTTTTCATTAAACACAGTAATCATGCTTTTGTGATGGCATTCCTTTTTCTAGGTGGCTAGGATTAATCATGGCTGTAAAAACTTGTTTTATTTCTTGGTTATCAAGAATCACGGAATCCTGTACTTGTTTTATTCTAAAGTGTTCTAGAAAAATGTATGATAACATTTTATTTCAGGTTCAAAAGTACTCTTTTCCCATATGAAGTGTAGGGGTGAAATGCATACTAAGATTAGAGCTTTGTTCACGCATCACACAGAACACTGACAATAAATTGTTTGTTATTTCAAGATATATACTTACTGCCATTTTAAGAATCTGTTTATTGTTCCAGATGGTTTCTTTGATCTAGTATAGCTCTAGTTAGGGTTTTTGAAGCTGATAACGCTTCAAAATAATAATGATATTAAAAACCCAAACTCCTTTTTATAATCTGCCATTATTCTTAAGTGAATTTTTAGGGAAGATGTCCTCTTTCATGAGTGCATTACTAGATACATGGAATACACATTTTAGTCCAGTTCTGTAGGTTATTCTAAGCAGGTTGCCCAGGTTCATGTCCAGATGGCTTTTGAATATCTCTACAACCTCTCTGGGCAACCTGTTCCACTACTCAGTCGCCCTCACAGTGAAGAAGTGTTTCCTGATGTTCAGATGGAACCTCCTGTGTTTCAGTTTGTGCCCATTGCCTTTTGTCCTGTCACTGGGCACCACTGAAAACAGTCTGACTCAGTCTCAATTATACCTTCCCTTCAGGTAATGGTATACATTGATGAGATGTCTCTGAGCCTTCTCTTCTCTAGACTAAACAGTGCCAGCTCTCTCAGCCTTTCCTCGTATGAGAGATGCTCCAGTCCCTTAATCATCTTTGTGGCCCTTCTCTGGACTCTCTCCAGTAGCTCTGTGTCTTTCTTGTACTGGGGAGCCCAGAACTGGACGCAGTACTGCAGATGTGGCCTCACCAGTGCTGAGTAGAGGGGAAGGATCACCTCCCTTGACCTGCTAGCAATGCTCTTCCTAACGCAGCCCAGGACACTGTTAGCCGCCTTTGCCACAAGGGTGCATTGCTGGCTCATGTTCAACTTGGTGCCCACCAGGTCCATTCCTTCAAAGCTGCTTTCCGGGTGGTCAGCCCCTAGCATATACTGGTGCATGGGGTTATTCCTCCCTGGGTGCAGGACTTTGCATTTCCCTTTGAACTTCATGAGGATCCTGCCTGCTCAGTTCTCCAGGGGTTGAGGTCTCTCTGGCAGCACAACCATATGGTGTATCAGCCACTCCTCACAGTTTTGTACTGTCAGTGAACTTGCTGAGGGTGTGCTCTGCCCCATCCAGGTCACGAATGAGGATGTTGAACAGCATTGGAGCCAGTATTGTCCCCTGGGGTACACTGATAGCCRCTGGACTCCAACTAGACTTTGTGCCACTGACTGAATATGGATTGCAAAAATGAATACTATTATTGATAATACTAAGAACATAGTATTCTGTCATATAAATTTAATCTTACTGTGTAATAATAATAATAATAGAACTTGTGATATAAAGGTGTGTCTTACAATGATCACTGTTTTCTCATTTTTTACCTTTGCCCCTTTTAGAGACGGGGAATAGGAATTGATTTGCCTTAGACCCTACACTGAATCAGTAGCAGTCATAGCGGTAAATTGTAGGGGTTCTTACTTTTTAAAGCTATGCTATATTAAGTTCAGTTTTTGTTAGACTGTTGCCTCACAAGTGTATGATATAAAACCCTGACTTTGATTTAATATTTATCATTAATTAGGGAAGTGACTTGCTCCTTTATTTACAGACTTCATCAGCACAAGCTGCTCGTTAACTTATCATTCACTTAATATTCCTCATGTCAGTGATAAGCTAATGTTCAGAACACAGATGTATTAGGTTGCCTCCATATGGTGCTTTGTCTAATGAATCAATTAGCTGTTTTGGAAAAAATCCTTGTGAAGTTTTTTTTTTCTCTTGGTGAAAAGTCATCCTACAAACGGTGGAACAGTTTTTCATTGATGTTTCCGTTTGAGCATATTTTTAGGCAAAGACTTTGCAATAGTTTTCCCAGGTTCTCTTTTAAATTTTCTTTGCACTTAGGAAAAGCAGGGGTTTTTTGTTTGCTTTAAAGTTTATATTTGGCAGATTTTGAAGAGCTATTTGAGTCAAATAAACATGTCAAGTGATACACCTCTATTCTAGTAACTGTATCTTTGCCACTTCTATGGCATGCAGTCTTTCAGCTTCTTTGAGAAGTTTTGTTTTTGTTTTTTTTTTTTTTTTCCCCCAAATTGTTAACAATTCATTTAATAGTGCAATGTCTGTTTCAAATGCTTGCAAAGTAAACATTTGCACATGCAAATAGAGTAACATATGAATGTTTGCGGATTTGGCACTGTAGATTTGCGGAGTCACAGAAACTTTAATATTTTTACATGCCTTGCTTTTGAAGGACAAAAATAGAGTATCTAAAATCAGACCCAGTATTACAATCAGTGTTCACACATTGTATTTCAGTAGCCTGTGGTTTTGACTTGCTCAGTGCTAAGTTAAAATAATTTTTCAACAAAGAAACTATTTACTACTTGCATTATCTTTTGACAGTAAAAATATTTGGGTTTTTTTATTAAAAAAAAAAAAAAGACTTCATCTTTGATAAGGTGTGGATATTTAAAAATTAACTGTTTAAAACTTGAAAGAAACATTAAAGATGAAAATTTAAGATGGTTTTGCATTAACTTCTGAGGATTATAAATTTACAGTTTAATACCTTGTCAGAATGTAGCAATGTTTATCAATCAAGTCTAATAAAGTTTTTATATTAAATGTTCTTTGCTGCTGATCGTTTCACTTGTATTAGACTGATTCAAGGACAGCTTTAACAGCTAACATAATATTGGACTCTCAGTTTAAAAACAAACGAGCAAAAAAAAACCCCACACAACCCCCCTCCCCTTCCTGATTGAGATTCTTATGGAGAAGTTGCAACTTCTCTAAAAGGGAAAAATAAAGCAGTATGATAGACCCTGTTGAGGTGACAGGGAAGAAGCAAGGATCATTTTATATTGACCAAATACAATCGCTTATTATGAAACTGAGTTGTTTTGGTTGGCAGAACCAGTGTACATATAGCATGTATGTAGCCATCCACAAGATATCATAAGAGTGTATATTTTACTGTTGTCTTCTCAGAGTTATTTATACCTCCTATGCTGTTTAGTTCTCCATTCCCTATGAAACTACCATACTTACTAATTTTTCTGTTTGAAGTAGATGAAACATATTTTGTACAAGCTGCCAACTGTGTTAAGTTGCATTATAACTAGTATAAATAAAAGGCATACAGTTACAATTTTGTATTGGAAAATCTTATTCATCATGTTACTGAAGAGAGCTTTAAAATAATGATATTGAAATAAGAATTATTCTTGTCTTTCACATTTCTTTTCCAAGTAAGAGGCTATTATAACACCCATAAAAACACTGTAAAATACTTTTCCTGGAAATGTTTAAGGGGATGTCAGACTTGTCTCACTGTCTAAAATATGCTTGTTAACTTTAAATATTACAGTAAATGTCGAGAACTCCTAAATTTGAATCTCTTAATAGGTGTAATTAGAACTAATTATTCAGTAATAAAAATCTTGCCAAATCTGACTTTTTATTTTTTAGCCTCTTGATAGCAGGAGTATGTTGTCAGTTTTAACATCACTGCTGAATTTTTTGCTTAACTCGCCCCCCTCTTCTTTTCCCCCTGTACTCCCCACTCCACCCAGTACCCACTGTACTGCCTGCTATGGAAAGCTCATGATCCTGGTTATGTGGCAGGGGTTGGCTGTGTCACTGTTACAGCTGTGTGCAGCTCTAAATAGGACCGGTGTTGCACAACACATTTCTCAACACTTAGTATTAAATATCAAATTCTCTAATTAGGCAGTCACACAAAAATTGCACATATGTATGTGAAAAGTGACAACAAAAGTAATTTGGAGTAGATGCTAGGTATTGTCATGTATGGTCTCTTGGAAAGTCTGGCTTAAACAGATTAAATGATTTCTTGTTGTTATGTTTAGAATATATTAGAAATAATTGCAGACCTGCACTTGAACTGTTTCCTAACAGAAGAAATATTTTGGTAATGTTTAATGGCAAGATAAAAATGAGGTCAAATAATGTAACTCTCAAGACTTGTAACATCTTTAATATTGCATATCTAAAGCATTATTAGCACCAAACATCCTTTACGTGTTTATATATGAAGGTGACATGGTGAGATCAGCATTGTAATTCTACCAGAGGAAGCTGTTTCTTTAACAGTTATCTGTCGCTCTCACCTGAGCTTGAACAGCAAGCAGCCAAGAAACCGTAACAAGATTATGATCATGTGAGGAAAAAGAGACAGGGATAGAGAAAAGGGAGAGGCAGTGGTGAAAGCACATCCTGCAGAAGCTGTCATTTACGGCTGCCTTTAAAAAAAAAAAAAAAAAAAAAAAAAAATCACCAGGGATTTTAGCTGTGCGTTGATATTTAGAAAAGCAAGATTGTTTTAAGTCACAACTTGCTTAACATAGCTGGTATTGCTGTGCTACCATGCTGCTTCTTTACACCTTTTTAATTTCTTTCTTAGAATCAATCTACCGACGTGGAGCCAGAAGATGGAGGAAGCTGTACCGAGTGAATGGGCATTTGTTTCAAGCCAAACGTTTTAACAGAGTGAGTACTGTTGCATAAAATGTTGGGTTTTGGTAATGTTCTGTGGTAATTGTTTTCTCAGTTTGTGCTTTTTCTGTATTTGAGTGTTGAAAAGAAAGGAAAAGCAAGATGCTTATTCATGTGACTTCTCAGTCTATGCAGTGTTATTCAGGTCATAACAGTCAGAAAAACTTGAAAGTCTTTGAATCTGGGATGGAGTTAATATATGATTGGTGGAAATTATTTATTTTTAAAGTCTCTAAAAAAAATGGTTTTGTGACTATTTAAACTGATGCATACTTAGATCAGCTTTTCTCCTCTCCATTCTTTATGTGATTTTGATTGCTTGTTAACATAATCTTTTACTTTCAGTACTTTTTTGTCATTCTTAAAGATTAGAGCTCTTGATGTTAGCTTTAACTCTTTTGAATCTGAGCTATTACATAACCTAATTAAGAAAAAAAATAGCTGGTTTATTGAGCTAAAATACAACTGCGTTAAGAATCTGACTTAATCCACATAAGCAAGTGAATGTAGCTTTAAGGCTGAGACACCTCCTTCACTTACCCCATTATGCCTAAGTATTGCAGCATATATACAAATGTAGCATACACTTTTGGGAGTTCCATACAAAACTGAGTACAGCGAGGTGAGTTAACTTTTTGATTCAGCAGTAACAATTTTTTTTTAAATGAAATTAGCATTTTTTTTCTAATGCTCCCCACCCCAAAACTGCACTGAAAGAAGGAAAAGCCCCTTAAAACTCAGTATCTTATCACTAGATATGTGAAAAGTAGAAGTCATATATCTGAATTATAACATGCATTTGTATAATGTGATATACCAACTCAATTTTTTTTAATTTATAGTATGAAACACATTTTTTTTGTGCTTATTTGCTACGTAGTTAAAACATATTTATTTGAAACATTGTGAATGCATACCTGCCACATTAATAATCCATAATGTTATAGATAATTATGTTTTAATTTAAATTAGGCAAACAGTGAATATACACATAAAGATTTTGAAACCTCATTAGCATGCCCATTCATCAACAATCCTAAACAAGACTACTTTGTTGTAACTGTCTGTATACAAATGAAATCATATAAAGCTAGAACACAAACCATATCCAACTGAAGTTAGTAACAAAGTTGACATGAACTGTAAAATGTGACATTAAATGTATAAATTAATAATAAATTATGGTCATATATGTATTAGTGAATTAGATACCAAATTTTAATGTTGACTGAATTTTTAAGACTGGAGTATTTCCTTATGAATTCATTCCTTTTTCAAAATAACCTTTTAAAAATTTTTCAGATAATTCAGGTAAATGAACACATGCAAGAATCTAAACTTTAATCTTGTTGAACATAATGTAAAGGTTAACTCCTTGTTACCGCTGTGTTTGTATGCGTTTTGGAGAGGTATGAGAGGGATACCTGTACTACAGAAGGAATTTGGGAGCTGCCCCTACATCCTTTTTTTTTTTTTTTTTTCTTTTCTTTCCCTTGCTTCCCTGCATCTGACTGAAGTAAATGAGATCATTTTCTTGTATGTCATTTCCAGGGCCTAAGACATTTTATTTAGTCTTAATATTACTGCTGCCAAACCTATACAAGAATACTGAAGGAAGTCTGATGGACCAGGAATTTTGAAAGAAGTGGCTATAGATGTCCAAGGCTTCCTTTCTTATTAGGCAGTATGTTTTTGGTTTTTTTCCTGGGCAATGCAGTTTGGGTTTCTCCTGATCAAGGAGGACTGGCTGTACAGATGGATGGGATGTAATTAAGTTTTGTTTTCTACAACTATCAAAATATGAGAAGGGCAATACAGAAAATATTTTTTAAAAATGATCCATTCTTTGATCATTATTTCTTTTTTTTTCTTTTTTTTTCTTTTTTTTTTTAAATTTTTTTATTTTTTATTTTTTCTAATACTACTAGTAAGGATTTATAGTAGCTTAACGCTTTTGGGCAGGACACCGTGTGTGATTCATTAGCCTGAGGATCTGAATAACCGCACTCTAACTTGCAGTTTGCTGGGAGGAACAGACTTTCACTGTTTTGTGGCTTTGGGACAGTTGCAGAGTTCTGTTTAAGCCTGAAATGGGGGATGAGTGCAGGACTTCATGTGCAGCTTGCAGAATGATAGGCAATGTCTTAGCCTGTTACAGTAATTACCGGAGAAAATTTGCAGATAGGGAATAATGAGTAAGTCTTCTGTTGGCAACCTGTGCACTGTGTAGAAGGATAATTGAGACTAGGTGACTTGGCATGCAAGAATCTCAGATTCCTATTTGGCACTTTGGGTAAGGTGGATAAAATGACCACAGCACACATACACTGGAAATATTATTTAAAGACCTGCCCTGTTAAAGGCAGCAGTAGAATGTCTGGCTTCTTAATCTGTCCTCATTTTGATTTAATTCATTCAGATGCCATTTTGTTGCATGTATGGAAAAGAAGGCCATATATTTTTGATATTAAATAGTGCAACATACAGAGGTTTTACATCAGACTTGATAGATGAGTTTTAATTATGCAAAGTTTCTACTGATGTCCTACCACTGTTAAAGTATATCGGTGCAGATGCAGGACATTCTTCATACTTTAACTTGTCTTTTGTAACGTTTTGTGCCAGTGTTCCCCAAAACAGTCAGTTTGGGTGCTTTTTATGCATAATTGTGTAGTACAAATTCCTGTCAATTTTGTTTTGTTTCTTTGTCAGAACCTGAAATTCAAAATATACTTATTCTCTAAGAATGATTTGCTGATGTTAGGCTGTAATGTGTTCCATATGCTTGAGATACTTGTTTTCTTAACATTCATTGAAAAAAGGACTGCATTTAGCTGAATTCTAAGTGTGAAGTGTAACCTTCAGTTATTAGGGAAACCCTGGATATTCTAAAAGAATTATTATTGAACATTTATTAGGAGGTGACTAGAATAGGTTCTTGTAGGGTGGATTCTTGCTGCTAGATAACTACTCACCTACAGAAAGGAATTGATAATTGAATTGATAATATGCATTCTGGCTTTTAGAGAGCGTATTGTGGCCAGTGCAGTGAAAGGATATGGGGTCTCGGAAGGCAAGGCTACAAGTGTATCAACTGCAAATTGTTGGTCCATAAACGCTGTCATATACTTGTTCCACTGACCTGCAAAAGGCATATGGTAAGTTTGCATTCTGTATGAAGCTAGGATGTTTCATTGTGTCCTGTGTTGCTGTTTCTGGATCTGCATCTGAAGTAATTAAATGCTGTGCATGGTTGTAGATGTATAATACTTGGTGGTATTTGGTTTTCAGTTTCCAAACTATCTGTGGAGGACAAGCCTTTGGATTGTGAGCAGTAGAGACAAAGTGAGAAAAGAAAACTTGTGATATAACTTAAGTGCGAACAAGCTTGAGTTTGACTTCTCCAGTAGATCTATTGTATTTTACAGATAGATAAAGAGTTGTCATTGACAATCTTAGCTTTTGTTCCTTTTAGCCTACGGGAATGTTTAAGAACTAAGGCACTAGTGTGKTTTTTGCACTACCTCTTGCAAAATGCTTGTCGCTTTCATGTTCTTGACATCTCCGTTTCTCCAGTACTGTTCTCATCCTCTCCATTCCCCTCATATATTCCAGTGGCAGCTCTAGTGTCTTTCCTAGGCTTTAAACATTAATCTGTATCCCTGAATTTCAGCCCTTCCCCATACTCATCACAGACTATAACCAGTATCTCACTAGTTGTTGCGTCATGTTGTCTCTAACTCAAAACTTAAACCAGTATTTTTCTTTATTGGTATTGCATATGACTTGCCTTGACATTACTAGATTCTTTGCCAATTTAGTTATGCACGTTGCTATACCTACTGGAATAGTCCTACATGTCTCATTATGAGTTGTGAATGAGACCAGGGTCCAAAAGTACTATAAAACTATTTGGTATTGTGATCTTTACCAATTTATGCAATACCCTTGCATAATGAGTAACGATTCATGTATTTTAAACAKGAAAGGAATATGCCAGTGCTCTAAATTGAGTGTGTAACATCATGCTGAAGTGTTTACTTTGTTGCAGTTCCATGTGAAACAGACTCAGAAGTCTTAAATGGAATTAAACTTTGAGCTTTGCAATAAAATATACTAATCTTACTTTTAGAAGACAGCTAAACATCTGTTGTTGTTGCAGAGAACAGTTGACATAGCATTTAGGCTTTTGGTAGGCTGGTTTTATAATGCATTACAAAATGTTAATATTCAGAAATACTTTCTACAAAATCCAGTTTCCATTCTGGAAGATACAGATGTAAGGTTCTCATTGTATTGTAGTTATATGGCAAGGCATACTCACTTAAAAGAGACTGCGTAAACCGATGTTTTTTTCCTATATAACTTATGTATTTTGCAAGGATTCGGTCATGCCTTCCCAGGAACCTCAGTTAGATGATAAAAATGATGAAGTTGACCTCCCTTCAGAAGAAACTGATGGAAGTGAGTACTTTCTTGTTAAGTTGGAATTCATGTGTTTCCCCATTTGGAGGCCCAGTTTCCACTCTAGCTAGTTGGTTTTTTCTAAAATTTACTTTGGATTAGCTCTAGTTTAGTCCCATGGACTAAATGCTCATTAGGGACTTAATTACAGTAAATGTACTTCTGAAGCATATCATCTGGTTCGGTTTCATCCTAAATTCACATGCTCTGAAACCATTCCAGAATGTGAGGTTAAGCATGGAGCAAATGGCAACAATAGATTTACTTTTTAAAACAAACAAAAAACCTGCACTTCAGATCCAAACTGTGATGCTAATATAAGTGTACCCTCAGACTTTATTTCTTAATTTTGTGTGATTTGGAGTATTCTTTCTAGGTTAATATTTTTGATGGTTTAACCTGTCTTGTTTTAAGGCCCATTTATCATACCCATTCTCCAAAATGACTCTGGCCTTTGTCAGATACTATTATGAGCTCAAAGGTTCATTGATGAATTTCTTACTGTCTGAGTTGGTTGTTTCTGCAGTGCCCTTAAGATCCGCTGTCAGGATTACAAGAATAAAGTGGAAGAATTTGATCAACTGTCCCATAGTATTTAAAACAAACTGCTGACCCTAAGCTACTAAATCATCTTTCCATTTATCAATTTTTAAAATTATTTCTAATGAAGGCCTCACACTACTTGTTTGATTTCTTTTCCAGTTCCCTACATTCCTTCAAACCGAAAACATGACAACATTAAAGATGACTCTGAGGTATGTTTTAAAAATACTTTTGTAATTCGCATTTACGCACTCTTAATCATACAACTTTTTATAAAATAGCTAATTATTTGTCCTCTTTTTTTCTGCTACCTTTTAAAAAAAGAAGTCTGGGTTTTCTTTCTGAAAATTGATTTTTTTTTTTTTCCTTAAGCATTTTTGTTGGATTTTCCAGATTTCTTCTATATACAGCTCTTATTATCCCAATCATGATGTGAGAGAGACTATTTTCTGGTTTGGTGTTTTGTTTTTTTTTTTTCCTCCCCTCCATTCATGTTGGAACAACAGTGATTTAGCAGAGGGTTTGACTTTATTGGTCCTTGCAACAGATGGTGGCTTTGACATTGTCTTGTCTGCTCTCTCTAATGGAAGTACACCCTTTATCACCCTCAGGCTACCTCTACAGGCTATCATTATGAAGGCTGGTTCAGTCTGATAATACATTAACTATCCAGCTCTCTGAGATGTTTCATATAAATAATAGCTAATAATTTATAGACAGCTCCTGTGGAAATAAAAGTAGAATAACATACACTTAAACTCTGTTTTTCAGCTCTTTTGTAGATGGTCTGACACAATCTCTGCATACCAAGAACGTTATTCCCTTAAAGCAGTTTGAAAAATCCCAATATACCTTAATTCTAAAGGGCTTCAAGACATTTCTTTTAAAAATGCTTCTGGCATATTTAATAAATAGGATGCACTCTGCAGAACACTAGCGGTTAGTTTGATATCCCACTTTTAACAAGCCTGCACCTTTTTTCCTTTACCTCCACTACAATACTTGTCACTACCATTATTTCACACTTGAGTAGTTCCTGCTCTTGGGTAAGTGACTGCCTTATTTTCGGACACATGTCTGTCTTTATCTCAAATTTAAAATATGTCAGAGAATTTTAATTGCTATCTGGAATTGCTGACTTCTGCTGTGCTTAGTGCTCAGGTAGACACTGTTTGTGTTTAAATTTTGGTTAGGTGCTGTTCGCTCAACTGTCCTGAATTATGCTGCTCTGATTTTCCCACCTTGCTTTTGAGCTTTAGTAAAATAATTTAAGGTATCCTATAGAGAGGAAGTGGCATTCTGGGAGCTTTGTTGACTAGAATCTTTAAGCTCAGAGCAATCTCTTCTAATAGCAGTCAATCCTAGATCAAGATTCTTTATATAAATACTTCCCATAGTTCAGCAGAATGCTGATCTGTCTACAAGTACAGTAGTATAAGGTCAGATAAAAATAGGCCACTGAAGTATGTCAAAGCATTGTATATATTGGTAAAACATGAAATGTCAAAGTACATGCAGCATTTGTCTAGTTCAACTGCTTGATCTTCAGTCTCACATGTTCACATCTAATTCCAGCAAACAGTCCAGATAAAATTTATCTTTTTAAATAATGAATTTTAAAATAACATTCTTCATAGTGGAATATCTCCTGCAAATTCTCACATTTGAAAAATTGGCATCTGCTTCTCTATGTTCCCAGGCACCTATTAGAAATCTTCATTTTCATTAAAACTGTAGTGAACTTGATACAGACAGCTGTTGCCTAAACTGAAACAAAGACAGGTATATTCATTAGCAAATAATTGTTTCCTTACCCATCCTCTTTTTAGATAGCCTTTATTAATTTGTGTTACAATATCTGTCAGAACATGAAAGATGCTCTTCACTTAGTGCAAAGGATAAATCTACATGGCCTGTGGTTCAAGAATTTGAATAAAACCTCATTTCTCAAGGCATTGCCTTCTGTTTTCCAGTAGGGAATATTCAAATGATTCTGCCTTGAAAAACACAGTAACTTTTAGTAAGAGCAAAGCCAATACCAACCAAACATTTCTAAACAAATGTGTTATAATCAGCCATTCAGATCTGTGTGCCAGTGACAATGGTGAGCAAACTCAGCAAATTCTGTCCAGTGGTTAAAGACCTCTTTGCTTTAATAGTTACTTGTTATGAAAATGTCTTCTGTTTCTAGCATCTGTTTCTTTTTATACAGGATATCAAACCAGTCATTGATGGAATGGATGGAATTAAGATTTCTCAGGGGCTTGGCCTACAGGACTTTGATTTAATCAGAGTTATCGGACGTGGAAGTTATGCCAAAGTTCTCTTAGTTCGGTTAAAAAAGAATGATCAAATTTATGCTATGAAAGTAGTGAAAAAAGAATTGGTCCATGATGATGAGGTAAAAGTCTGTGTTAATTGCATTCTGTTACATGTTGTAAAAACTTAGTATGCTTTAACAAAAAACATTCAACTAAGAAAGCAGCTAAAGTTTTAGGCAACATTTCTGTAATAGAAGTTTTACTGACTTTTGAACTCATGTCATCAACTGTCTGCATGAAGCACCAAGATTAAATCTGAGAGAAATGTCCCTTATTTTAATAACAGTTAACAATTATTAATAGCCATAGTAGAACGCACATGAAAAATATTCCAACCTGGATGCGCTAATCTGTAAGTGATGAGATAAATAGGGTGGAATTTGGGCACTTGATTTTGAAAGAAAACAAAGATGTTATCCAAGGCAAATGAATGTAGCAGCAAAGTATTGTCTGTGTTTCAGAATAGGAGCTGAAACTCTGTTCTTACAGTCACAATTATAGAGCTTATGTGCAAGTGACAAAGTACTCTGGAATATTTTTTTTCCGTGGGTTTAAAAAAGTAATGCTACTACCATTTGAGGTCACTATGGTTTAACTGGCGTGTAAAAAATTCTGTCTGCCACAGAAATCAGTGCTGCATTTCTCGATTATTTTCAAAATCCTGTTGAATTTTTTTAATACAGGATCTCAAATGCACAAGTTGGGCAGAAAAAGGAAAAAAAAAACCACCAATCCTTCATCTCTTTCCTATAATATTCACACTTCTTGAAAGGTATAGATTTTATATCTGTTCTATTTTTTTCATAAATGTGATGAACCAGTCACAGCAAGAAAGGAAGGCAGATTTGAACCATTTACGATGCCATTAGACTGGAATCTGCCATGTTAAGTAATGGAACAGGGGATGGGGTAACTGGAATGCATGTGGTCAGACCACAGCCCTGATAAAACAGCTGAGACACCTGACAGAATGATAACAAGTGTTGTTGGGCTACCAGCTTTATTGGAACGCTGCAGTGTGACATGCTCATGCAGGAGTGGCAGTGTGTATGACGGGGTACATAAAGTATGACGCCATTATATATTTGAAGAGTAAAGAAATACTGTGTCATCCTTGTGGATGGAATCCCAAACTCTAATAAAATAAAACAAGAGATGGACAATCAGTCTCATCTCATAGGGAATTTCTTATATAGCTGTTCTTACAATAGAAAGTGAGTTTTTCAAATAAAATGCAATTTTTAAGCTGATGATGTTATATTAATTTTATGCTGTTAGCAAGACTGGATTTCTTGAAAGTAGGATGGTGGAAAAAAACCAAAACACATTGTTTTAAGTACTATTTGTGTTGGTAGTTTCAATCAGTTTCTCTGGCTGCCATTTTTGTCATTATTTYAGAGGCTAGGGTTAGGAGAGTAAAGTTGTAAAGTTCTTCTAAAATACTTTGGCTTGCTCATTTATTTGGTGTTTCTTTTTATGACTGAAGATTAGACTGCTGTGTGATTTATTTACTGTTTCCTTTTTAACATGTGTTTTTTCCAAAAAGGTAGAAGCTAAAGAAAAGTATTATTTAATGAGTTACGCACTTGTTCCTGCGAATCAGAGGTAGATGAGAAAAGTCTTTCTTGAATAGTGGCTCTCATAGGTAATTACATAGAAGGTTGAGCTAATTGGTTTTTCTTTTCTGTAAGATAGGCTGTATAATGAAATTCTGGGAATTGATAGGAAATTCACCGAATTCTGTGAATGCATGAGCTATTGCAAGTAATGGAAATTTCACCCAGTAAGTGATTCGTGGAGCAAGAAAATTAATTACATAGCAGGCGTCAGTATGTTTAAATCAGCTAGTGCTTTCCAGGTAATGGTTGATATTGGAGAGAAGTAAAAGATTCTTTTCTAAGTGAGATTGAAGCAAATCAAATACCTGGGCTTCTGCTATTAATTTTTTCTAAGCTTAATCTTGTTAACAGTAGTGCACTAGTATAATACTAATGTACTAGTATACAAGTGCAATAATAAAGGGGATAGTTTAAAGACTCTTAAAGAGAAGCTCATTCAGTAAAAATAAAAAGTGGACATGTTTACTGTTTTAATCAAAATTGGATTTTTGGCTCATGCTTGGACCCACGTTTACCCTTCCCAGGTGTTATATCTTCAGGAGTGTCTGAACACAAAACCTAACAGATTTATTTAAATTGATGGTGACATTTCTTGATTTCCTTTGAGACTTTAGTTTCGCTAACTATCCTTGACAGGAAGGCCTGGTTTCTCAGTATCTGTCTTTGTTGTCTCCAGATCGGTTGGAAAGCTGGAAGTATCTACTGGAAATGGAGAATTTTTAGAACAATTATATTTCTAGTTTGTTGGCAGGGTACTGAGTGTTTGCAGGGTGGAACATGATCGGTGTATTGCATGAAGAGTGAATATCTACTGCTAAAACCACTTGTCTGTAAGGTTTAAATTTTGTAGGGATATATGAAAAATGATTAAATGCTTTGTTATTATGGATCTGAATTTTGCAGTATTATGCTAGTATCATTTAAATTTTGATAGGTTTTTATTATATGGTATTGCACTGGGTATTCAGGACTTCTCCCTGTTGAAGTGTTAAAGGTAGTCAGTGATACTTTTAAGAATGATTTTTGGACAAATTAATCAGCTTTTGGTAGTTTCATTGAATTCATTTTGAGTTTCAGATGAGAAAATGAAGTTCAGTTTGAACCTTTTAAAAACTGGAGATTCACATTGCTTGTGTTACTGGCATGAGTTGCTTCAGCAGCCTTAGGATCATTTATCCAAGATAATTGAATTTATTTCTATGAAGCAGTATGAGCAGTGTATCAAATATTGCAGATGTATGATATTTTAAATGGCTTAAATTTTGCGCAGACCTTTCTAAATGGTTAAGAAACTTCTGAATATATAATTGAATTAAAATGTTTTATAACTTCCTCCAGATTTTAGGGGGTTTTGTCTTTCTGAAGAACATATGTAACAATGACGGTATATGTAAGGGAGCATAGATGTTCACAATTTCTTTTCTGGGAATACCCACAGTGGTTATCCAGCAGGAGTTCTGATTGTTCAATTACTCTATTTCAGGATATTGATTGGGTACAGACAGAGAAACATGTGTTTGAACAGGCATCCAGTAACCCATTCCTAGTTGGTTTACATTCATGCTTTCAAACAACAAGTCGGTAAGAAAGATCTGAAATTATTTTGTTTTGAAAATCTTGATCATTGTACTAACTGCTTCTCATAAAGCAAACATAACCACTGCCATCACATAGTCAGTAATTTTTGGAAGGAAGCATTAGTATCGTCAGGGATTCACTACTACTACAAAGCCAGTTCTAGCAGGGTAGCTTAGCCAGTGTGGTATGGAGAAAAAGGCAGGGTTTTCCAGGTCCAGATCTGAAGGGAGAAGATGAATGAGAATGAGGAGGAACTGTGCGCTGTCTTCCTGAGCACAGGCTGTGTGGCTTCAGGAATAGGAGGATGGTAGCAGGGTAAAACAGAGTTTTTTAAGAGATAGTTTATAATACCTGATCCTACTGAGGAGGGCCGAATCAGTTCTCAGAGGGCCAAACTGTAGTTCTCTGTTCCAAAACAGCATAAGAGTTGGGCTGCTCAGTAATAACAGATTTTAATAATAACTTAAAAACCTACATGTGTATGAAGTTTTTTTTACTCATATGAGGCTTATGAGCCCTTAGCACATATCAATGAAGTATGTGATTTCATTTGAAAAAGTGCTTAATAAACTCTTAGCTACTTTGAAGTACTAGGTTTTTTGTCCTTGTGTGCACAATCCGAAGTGGTTTATTTGCTTCTTATTTTGCAATTGGAATATGAAGAAAATCAAGGAGAACTTTTATGCCCCTGCTTATGTATGTCACTGGGGAATTTGGATGTGTGGGGGTTTTGTGGTTTGTTGGGTTTTTTGTTTTCACAGGCACCTGTTTACTGTTACACTTTTATAGTGCCTGGTGCCATATGTATCATAATCAGAAGATAAAAGTTATTCTATCTGGCTTACTTAAATGGCATGCAGTGTAGAGTGCAAACAGTTTTAAGAAGTTTTCGTGGACTATCTAGTCAATTATCCTTAAGAATAATCACTTGTTCATTACAATGTGTCTTAGCAATTTTTAAAATATGAAGGCATGCACTGTACCATTTCTTCAGTCCCCAAGCTTTCAACCCCTTAATGGCTATAGTCATAGGAAATAGCATTTTCCTAGCAGGGAAAACATAGCTAAGATAAAGGAAGTAAAGAAGCTGTACGACGAGTGTTCTGAAGGTACATGGACTAGGGAGTATTTTGGAACTGACTAAGGATTTGACCAAAAGACATTTGTCTTGCACATGGCGGGGGGGGGGAGTGTTTCAACAACTGAAAAACTGTTGTGAAAGGCCCTTTAAGTTAAACCAACATTCGCAAACACCTTCTCGCCAAATACTAAGTAGTATTGAACATCTGATATAAAAATTCAAGTGGTCAGGCAGGACGAAGTATTGAGAATGAGGTTTCTTATAAATATTAGAAACAAGAAAAAGGCTGAAGTCAGCAATAGAAAGATCCTTCGCATGCCACTTTGGTAGTTACGCTGACATAGCTGAGGAGCAGAAATAGAAAAAAAAATTATGCTGAATGTAGTCAAAGCGTTCTGTATTTCTGTTGTATCTTTAGGAGTCCTGTTTTTCCAGCCTAGCTTCTCCTTGCAGTGAAACTACAGTTTTTTAGTTTATAACTTCAGCCATTTGCCATGGATATAGCCATAATGTCATGAATTCACAATTTGGTTATAGCTGTAATGTTATAAAATCACAATTATGACCTCATTACAGGAACAAAGAGAAGCACGAAACTGATTTCAAGTGAATAAATTCATCAACATCAGATTGTGTTAACTGGCCCAAAGAAAACAAGTTGTAATATGAGAACAGTTTGCGTATAAGTGTACTAATAGGGGAGAAAAAAGTTCCAAAGGAACATGTTCTTTCTCTTAAATATAATTTTAAATAAATTTTTAAGATAAAAGAAATGTGTCCTTAAAAAAGATGCTAATTGATGCTAAATGTAGCTGGTTACATTGTTTCAGATACTAGTGATGCTTGTTTTGTTATCGTAGTAAAATACGTGCCTTGGGCTTGCCCAGAATTGCCAGATAAGTGTCTTCCAAGGATGGCAACAATCTGAAACCTCCATCCTGCAAAACCATTGGTGTTTGAGTAAATCCTTCTAAAACCAGCAAGGACTACCAATATTTACACACTTCCATGCTCGAGCGTGACTTGACACAAGCAACTTTACCTCGCAGGTTCTGAATGGTGATAAAGCATTGGAAGCTCCTAAGTAGGACAGGAAAACTGGAAGCAAAAAATATCAGGAAAGCTGTAATAAAATACTCACGGCATTGTTATCTATTTTATTTATTGTTTGTTTAATTGTAGTTTAGTGTTTATATTCTTGTGGGAAGGCCACTGAAAGACTTGCAAGCTGGGTTGTGTCCAATAATTTTTCCTGGTTTACCTTTTAAGTTTTTAACACTTTAAGTGTTTCAAATGCAGAATCCTTTTCAAAGGGAAAAAAAAAAAAAAATCTTCTTTAATTGTTACCAATTAGAATGGTCTGAGAGACTGGAGCATGTGTTTTCCAAATGGAATGTTTTCCAGTGTGTGAATATATGGAAAGGAGTTTTCGACTCATGGAAAATTAGGTGTATAAAGAAATACTGCCTCCTGGGACAGCCGCAACCTTCATAAGAAACTCTCACTCAGCATGTTTCTGTCCTGTAGGTCTCTGATCTTGGCAGCATTGCCTGGATCATATTTTCCCAAGGATGAAACCTTTCCTGCAAACTGTAATAGAAGTCTTTTTATATGGCTGATTCCACCTATATTTCTTTCCCCTACTGACTTTTCTCTTGTTTGTTTTGAGAAGACTGTTTCAAAAACTTGTTCTACAGAGGAACTAATAATAAGCCTTAACGCTGCAGCCTTTCTGTGCCCAGATCTTCCATTTAGTGAATATGCTATGTAGAGAGTAACAGAAGTGGGTCTGTTTACACTTTCTTTTAATTCACATTTTTCTACAGATAAAGGTCTTGGCAAAGTCAAGGGAGGATGGGATTTCATTATCTGTCCTGCTAGCTCATCAAGTTTAGTTTTCATCTCTGATAAATAATGGACATATGTGAATTGAGTCTCTCAGTCCTCAAATTCTTTAGTCTCAGTCTATCTATACAAATAAAACAGAACATTTTTTTTCTTCTAGGAATGACAGTATGTTTCTTAACAGTGTATCAGGAAGAGTTCAGTGATGATCATAGGGTTTAATAGAAATAATTTTGTATGTGTATATTAATAATATGCTAGATCATGTAACTTTAATTGGAGAAAAGATTGTGTCATATGCTGTTCAGATAAAACTTACTCTTTTTTTTTTTTTTTTTTTTTTTTTTTNTTTTTTTTTTTTTTTTTTTTTTTTTTTTTTTGAAAGTGAATTTGGGTCACATTTCTCTAAGTGAGTCTTATGTCATCTTGCTTTCAATAGATCTGTTTGAGCTTTTCAGGAACTGAACCAGCACAAACAGCAAGCTTCATAGTTACATATTTAATTAATATCACAAATCCTATAAAACATATTCATCTCTCTATTGCCAGATACTCATTAATTATTCTTAATGATGAATTTTTAGAAGATAAATAATTTTTAAAAGTTGGTGACCTTTTAGTGGCAAAACTATATCAAAAATACAAATGAGAATTTTCAGATTTTGCCCATGCAGAAACCTTGTTGACTTGGGTGTATATGAACTACATTTCATCTACAAAGCTCTTCAGATTTGATGCTGCAGCTTGGCTAATAAGAAAAAACAATATTTAGTCAAGCACAGTAACAATTTAATAATTATTATATCAGGGTAAATCTGTGTCAGATTTAATAAGAAAGGTTTGAATTTAAATTGATGCATCTTTTAAAGTATTTTTTTAATCTTAAAACCTTTATTTTCAGGCAGGCTTTTTTTTTTTTTTTCAGTCAATCAGATGTTATTCAAAGCAGTGCACTCACTGAGCAAATTTTATACTGTGGAATTTTGTTCCATAAAAGTCAAAAGAATCAACATCTTTGAGATAGTCGTGTAACTATGTTGTTGTTGTTATGTCTTTTTCAAATTAATGACAATTTTACCTTTTTGGATAAACTTTCATTTTTGCCATGTGTCATCTTCTAGCATACTTCCATGATTTTGCTATTATTAGTAGGTAATTTTTAAAGAAGTCTATATATCATTATATGCTTAGGGTTTTTTTTTTACATTTATTGCCGAGTGAGTACGTCATTATATTAGGCAAATGCTGTTGTCTTCTGTACTGTTTAAATAGTTCTGCAGGTTTCACACCAAACAGTAGACTGTTGTATGCAGCTGCCTCTCCTTCACATTTAGTCTGGCATTTAAATAAAGGATGTGATCCTACATAATATGGATCAAATAAGTACTCTCTTTTTTCTCTTAAATAGTTGCTGTAACTATAAGAAATCTAGAAGTCTAATTCTAGAGTGGAAGAGAAAATGGCTGAGATTGGAACGATAAGAATAGGTTTTGTTCTTGAGAGTTTCCCTGGAATCCATTAATTGTATTATATACTTTCAGATTGTTTCTTGTCATAGAGTATGTAAATGGGGGAGATCTTATGTTTCATATGCAACGGCAAAGAAAACTTCCTGAAGAACATGCAAGGTATTTTACTAACACAGTTATAGTGGGTTTTTTTCTGTTGTAGTTGTTTAATGTTGTATGAAATGTTTTCCAAACTTTATTCCATGAAACAACATGAATAGCAAAGAAAGAATGAAAGGTTGATTCTTAAGTTTAGAATGTCCTGCCCTGGGAAGAAATGTTAATTTTATTTTTTTGAAGGATATGTATTTTTTTAAAGAAAGCAAGCATTTGATAAGTAGTAACAGCTATTCCTATTTACTTCTGTTTATTGCCTCAAATTTAGGTAATGCTTCTTTGATCTATTGATAGAAGATGTAACTGTTCTACTTATTTTGGTCTTAACGTTGAATTAATATAGTGTTGGTAGGAGAAGACGAAAAATCTGTTTTGCATGGCTTTGCACTACATAAAGTCTCACTGTAACTCTTCATGAGCTGAAAATGCAGATCTTCTATGTCATACTTGGAATTTTCAGAAAAAAAATCTGTAGGATAAAGAATAAATATTTTTCTTAATTAGTAGAAAACAATAATTTCCCATATTTAATTTAAGGAATGGTTTTACAATGTATGAGATCAGTGTCCTTGTGAATAAGCGTAGCTTCTCTTTGGTATACTTTTGATAGAGAAAAGCTGACTGTAAAGTGATGTTTTAAGAACAGATTTTTTTAATTGCACTAGCTTTTGTACAATCTTAATGCTAATACGAATTTTCTCCTTTTTCATTTCAGGTTTTATGCTGCTGAAATTTGTATTGCTCTAAACTTCCTACATGAAAGAGGCATAATCTACAGAGACTTAAAACTAGACAATGTTCTTTTAGATGCAGAGGGTCATATCAAATTAACAGATTATGGCATGTGCAAGGTAGGATTTTTCTTGCCTTTCTTTTGTCACTTTGTCATTCAGTAGTGTGTTTCTCTGGTTATGCCTTTAAGTCAAATACTGCATCCAGTGATATGAAGAGAAAACTGAGAAAAGTTATCCTTATCTTAATGCTAGTGTTACTGAGCCCGGAATTTGGTTGTGGAATAGGAACTTTCTTCTGAAAAATGACTGTTGAAGAGTAGAACCATATTTGTAACTTTTTCCTTTGTGTATTTCAAGAAGTTTGGGCTGTTGGCAAAGTTCATTTCTTCTATCTATTTAAGCTTCCTGCGTGACCCAAGTTAAAAATGTATCTTTAAGACAAGTATGTTTTTAAAAGGGTCTTTTCCATCTCTTGGTAACTGTGCTTCTGTGAATATGAATGCATTCATCATTCTCTGTGGCTGGACTCTACAGATTGTTAACCAACAGGGGCTCTCTAGTATATGAGTTCTTAGGCTGCAATCTTTGGCACTGAGAGGCAATTTAGAGAGCATTGTTTTCAAAGCACCTGGTAAAGTGTAGCGTGTACTTAATGTGATGCAGAGGAAAGGAAGAAAATGTCAATAGAAAATACGAGTATAGAAAATACTAAATTTAAAACTTAATGTGTGTAAAGTTGGAATGCCAGACGTGACTGAAGTGGTTGTAATCTGACAAGAATTCTGCTATCCCCTTAGAGCTGTTGATTTGACCTCAAGTCTCCTTGTTATTGCCACACTGTTTCTGGCTAGTATGTGAAATGAGATTAGAGTCCAGTCTATTTCTTGGTGAGAATAAGTTTCTGAAGCCAAAATTGCAACTGGCATTGTGTTGATTTTTAAAAGTCCAAGGACTGAGTGTATAATACTAATTTTTATTTAGCTTATTTCAGAACACGGTTAAAGCATGTTATGGTGACGTAATGAGGAAAGCTTGTCTCATTCCCTCCATAGAATAGATATTGCACCAATTTCTAAGAATGCTGGACTGTAATGTTTCTCCACTATCAAAGCGCACAGGTTCTGGGCCTTCACTTGGAATGCAGCAGTTATGTAAAAGTTTGATTCCTTCATTCCTAAAAATAGAAGGTTTTTTCCCCACATCTATTTGAAAAGGACTTCCAAATTGTTTTTGATCTGAAATTTTTTTAAATGTATCTGTAAATAGTAAGCAAAATGTTGTTACAAATGTGTTGTGACTCAGTTTTAATCAATTAATTTGCTGAAGATGAGCTGTAAAGTCATAAGCCAGCTTTGAGCATTATGAGTATTTATTTTGCTCTAGCGTTGCCTTTTTTGAAAGGAAGGTCTTTAGACTCCTTCAGTAACTTGGCTTTAAAAGTCTAATTAAGGGAAATTCCTGGAAAAGGAGGTCAGCTTTTAATTTATGAAATGATTTATGCACGTAGGAAGGTTTGGGCCCTGGTGACACTACAAGCACTTTCTGTGGGACACCAAATTATATTGCACCAGAGATCCTCAGAGGAGAAGAATATGGTAAGCTGTGACTAAACAATTCGTAGTTATGGGAAATCACAAAGCAAAGTTCTAGTTGTAGGTTGGTTCAAATACAATTATTTTTAGATTTCCACATTTTTGTGCCATTATATGTTGAGAAAATTGAATGTGTATTGTACAGTTTAATTTTTTCTGAAATAAGGTTATTTTTGTTTTTCTCTTGCAATCACTCATTTCAGCTTCTTTTAAATCATACTGTCCCTGAAAAATAACTATTAAATGATACTGTAGCAAAACCAAGTCCACTCCTTGAAGAACTTGACGTCCCAGCTACTACTGTCCTCTAGACAAGGCTATAGAATGCTATAACAAAAAGTTATTGCTCATGCAGAAGTCAGAAGTTTAATAGTCTTTTTAACCGGTGTTGTTATTTGTGAACTGATCTGATCAATAGGTTGAACCTGTCATATAGTTGTAAGATACTATAATGTTCAACTGCTTTAAAAAAAAAAAAAAATCTGAAAATTTTCAGCTTAAATACACTGAATTTTCATTGAAGCATTGCTGTCTGGCAGACACCTGCAAACTCCTATACAGATTACTTTTGTAATCCCAATTCAGAAAACTCTTTAGTCTCAGCCAGTGATAGTGTAAGGCATGACGTCTGTGGCTTCAGTGAAAGTAGAGAATTTCAGTACTTTGTAGAACCAGGCCATTAATCTTCATTTATAGGAGAGAGAACACCTAAATTCAAGGAGTCCTGGCTGAAAATCTGCTCTGAATATTTACAGGGTTCAGTGTGGACTGGTGGGCTCTTGGTGTGTTGATGTTTGAAATGATGGCAGGAAGGTCTCCATTTGATATTATTACTGACAATCCAGACATGAACACTGAAGATTACCTCTTCCAAGGTATAGTCATTTTGATATTTTTTTTTTTTCTTTCTTGGGGGAGAAATAATGAAAATTCGCACTTCCCGTAGGACAGTTAGGTTTTCCTTTTCCATTGTTATCCCATAGCTGCCTGTAGATCAGCTGTAGATAAAGGGCCCCAATATTTCCAGTTCTTCATCCCAGGAATTTATTTTGTTGAACTTGGATAAAATGGTCTGGAATTAGGAAGCCTTCTTCAGACAATAAAATTTTTTTTTTTTTTAAATGTCCACAGTTCAGAAATAACAGACAGAAATTGTGTGGAGTGGTATCTTTGTTAGAAGGCAGTCCACAGGCCAAGAATGGATTTTAAAATTCAGTGCTACACGAAAGGATAGGAGGATCTTTCTTGACAGAAACATATCAACCTGTAGTTTTGCTCCAGATAACTTTTTTTTTTTTTACTTCTGATGGAATTAATATAACTTTTTTTTTTTACAGTTTTACCCTTCAGGAAGAGTGATGTATGAATTTTTCTAAACAAAAGTAGTAATACTTGCCATATTTATTACAATAGAAATTCTGTAAGTTTGGCGAATTGCAAAGCTGCCTACTCCCTAAGACACAGAACCATTCTTTAAACTAGTTACTCTAATTATGTAACAGAATCTGCCATGGTCATCTTGACGAGCCTAATATTAAATCAATTACTGTTTAAAATCACACTTTTCCATATACTGAGGACACTGAAAAAGTTTTATTCCCTGTTTATACTACAAACAATAGAAAAAGATAATGAAGCTAACATTTCTTTTAGGAAATCTTGAAACGTCAGTATAACAGTGCCTTGAATTACTATAGCTCCTTTTGTTTGCATTATTTTAAATAATTACTGTATCTTCCCATTTTCCAAATGGTAACATATTTAAATAATACAGTGTTTGTATTGAAATCATGGTCAATGTCATAAAACAAAAAACAATATTGCTGTTTTTAAACCTGTAACAGTTATTCTTGAGAAGCCAATCCGGATTCCAAGGTTTCTTTCTGTCAAGGCTTCCCATGTGTTAAAAGGATTTTTAAACAAGGTAAATAACATTCTCTTATTTTTAGCATCTAAGATCTGGAAGTCAGAGCTTCCTGTTGAAAGCAATACAGTTAAGAAGTTAATCTGCTTACTATTAAGAAAATCTATAAAACCTTGGTATCCTGTATGTTAAAAAAAGGCCACTTCTTAATTGCTAATTTACTGAGGGAATTCCATAGCACAGACTTGATTTAAAAGCCTGCACCTGGTGGAAAAAAATAACTATAGGCTTGTTTATAAACTCTTTTCTGTAATACTTACTACTCATTTAATTAAGCTGATTGAAATCTGTAGAACCATTATCATTCTTAATGGAGAAAAGAAGGATATGATTTATACATTACTAAATAAATCTAGGATTTTTTTTTATTTTGAGAAGTTGTAAAATATCATTTAAAAATGAAATTTCAAACAAAATTAAAAAAAAAAAAGGAACGAAAATCTCTTGATAGCCATAATATGTGTATCTTAGCAGCAGTTTGCGTAGTAATAGGGAGTGCTGGAGTCATGTATGTGGGCTTTTGACAAACATGGACTGTAACTGGTTTAGAGTATGTAATATGAGTTTCTGTGTTTTCTGCAGGATCCCAAAGAAAGGCTTGGTTGTCAGACGCAGACAGGATTTTCTGATATCAAGTCTCACACATTTTTCCGCAGCATAGACTGGGATCTGGTAAAAATAATTACTTCTGTTTATATGTGTTCAAAAGGAATAGATTCTTTTAGTTTATTAATTGTGTCTATATGTAACAACCCCCTTAAAAACAGTGAAATTCAATTCCATAAATGTAAAAGACATGTGGCTTTCTCCAGGTGACGTAACATAATGGAAACAAGCTTTATTTCATGACCAAAAATCTGGCTTGCTTCCAAACTCTAAGAATGGTTACAACTTGTGGGTATCATTTTTAAAATGTATGATGAATTTTAGAGAACACTTTAAAAAACATATTAAAGCATTGGTGGAACCATTTATTCCTTGGTTTCTATTTGTATATTCTGCAAACTCATGTACTGGGTTCTGCTGCTATAAAATTTACCGAGTGTACACGCAATGTGCCTGCAATTGTAGTGTGAAGGACCGCGTAGATTTCCAGTATCAGAATTCAGTGCCTTACTATTCTGGGTGGTCATTTCATATAGTCCTATTAATAAACATTTCAAGCTTCATTGAAAAAGGAAGTGTGGACTAGCAAAGATAGCCTATTAGAATGCTATTACAGTACTTTATTTCTCTTGTTGATTAGAAACCTTTCTGCCTTGACAGGAAGGTTAGTAGTTAATTAACACAGCCAACAGACTGCGTAAAGTGTCATGAAACCAGTTTAGATACAACCATGGAAGATGAGATGCTTCAGATACACGAAGCATTTGTAGTCTGCCTGTAGTACATTTAAAAAAAAAAAAAAAAGTCTGAATTTACAAATTATGTAATTTTTTAAATCGGTAGGATTATTCAGGTAGGTAACAGGGTTTAGTAACATGAGTAGGTGTGAGTAGGATCAGGTCCTTTTTTTTTTTTTTTTTAAGGATGTGGCTTGAAAGCAGTGTGGTTATTTAAAATGATTCTCTGATTATTACTTTCAGGTTTTCTTTATTACTGCTGGTGTGAGGGAAGTTTTTAGTTCATGGTGGAGCAGATGACTTGCATTTCAGTGGTTTTGCAGGCATAAAATCTTACTTAAATTGTAGCTTTTTAAAAGTTTCTGTTATTTGGTAATTGTGCCTACTTCTGTCCTCATCGTAGAAAACATCACAGAAATGACATTGTTGCATTTATTGACACTTGAGCAATAAAACAATTAAGTCAGGAACACTGCCTTRTCAGCGTTACATTTTTTAATACTGAGTTGAACAGTGAAAAAATATGCACGTAATATTTTCATAGTCCTAGGATGTCTACAGGAAGCATAGAAACAGGCAGGCAGCAGTGCCTGTAATAACATGAAAGAGGCTCAGAGAAGGAGAGAAAACTGCATGATTACGTTTTCACTTTGAAGCCTGCTGTTCAGACCTTCATTGTTAACATTCTTCAGAGAAGACATTCACTACGTAAGGAGCCAGTGTTTTAACATACCTGGTGTTTACAAAATTATTCATATAATGAAGGCTGTCTTTAATTTTGTCAGACATCCCTTGTTTTGTATTCTCCCTTAAGCCTAAGTGTTATTTTTCATTAGGGTAGCTACCTAGTGGTGCTATAATGCAACTTAGTTGAGTTTGAGGTAGAGCATAAGCATCATGTACTGCAGGGTTTCTGTTCTGTTTTGCAGAGTTTTTTGAGAGAAAGGGAAAGGGAGAGAAGACTGTTGGATTTGTATTGTTTATTTGTATGAGAAACTCTTAATTGCAGTTGGTACTTCTTGGTCAACATTTATGCTGATTTGAATTTTGATTTTTTTTTTTAACCTTTTTTTTTGGCTGAAAGCTTTGCTATTAAATATCTATTTAGAAAAAAAAAAACTAATGGAAAGGTTTAGGTGGTTGTCTGTGCTGTTTTGTGATATGATTAGGACAGTGCTGTTCAGGAGGGTCTAAAATGTCAGATAAATTTTAAGCTAAATTTGTAATATGAGTGTTGGAAAATACATTCAGGAGAAAATGAAAAAATATTTGGAAAGCTTTTTTAATTATTAGAATTTTCTTTGAAATGCAGGTGATGAGTAGAAAAGATTTTGACTTAAAAGCTTTTCCAAATCTTTTCAAGTTGAAACACAAGGAAACTGAGTCTTAATGCTGACTAAAATTTTTTTCTGTGTGAAGCTTGAGTTAAATGGAAAAATAAATAATGGTAAAATGAACACATATACCATAAACATTTTTTTCCTAGTATTAGTCATCTGAGTCGCGTGTGGCACAGCCAAGAACATTTTAGATTACTCACTCTGCATATAGGATGGCTTAACAGCATTCAGGGAAGTACCAAGACAACCTTTTTTTGATTGTTTCAGTACATGAAGTCTATTCTTATCCTAGTGCCTGTTTTTATGGTATTTATCCATTATATGCTGAAAAAAGAACTACAAATCCATGGCTACTGTTAGCTGTGTACAGAAGCAGTAAGGTTTTTTCTAGACCTGTACCAATGCATTTTTTTCACTCATTTTCTCAAGGTAAAGGCTGCAGTTCACTATATGGTTTATTTAAGAGTGCTTCTGTGCTTTACTGAGTATAACATAAAAGAGGCAGTCTGATGTTTAACATCTAGTTGAATGCCTTGCTGTTGAAATGTTAATGCATAGCTACGACTGACTCATAATGACAATCTTACCACCCTACTTCAATTTTTAAATATTCATTTTGCTGTTTCTTTCATGCTGCTATTCTTTTTTGGGAGGAGCTAATTTTGTCTTCCTTAGAACTTTCATTTCATGATGCTTTCTAAGACCTGATAACTGATGGGATGTTGATGTATTCAGATTCACTGGCCAGTCATAGTTTCATAATTTCCTCTATCTCCATCTGTACTCATCATGCTCTTGTCTTAAACCTGGAATGCAACATTTTTCTGTGATTGATCACCTTTTTGTTGTTTACTTTGTGCCAAGCATAATGAGGTGTCCTGGCCTAAAACCAGGTTTCCTACCCATGTTGGTAATATAAGTAATCATTTTGGTCAGTGGTAACTACTTTTCACTGACATTACACTTACCTGTTTTTTTTAAGTTAGATTATGGAGACTGTAGCTTTGGCTTTTTTTTTTTTTAACTGAATATAGATTTTAGAATCAGAATGTTGGTATCTGTGCTACTAGGAATTTGACTACATGACAGGTTTTTGTCTCCACTGCTGTGGTGGTAAGACTTTCAGGTTAAAGGCTGATTCATTAAGTTATTTACTCTGTATAAATGTGCTGCAGCTAATCTGGTGTAAGTTTCCCTTCCTGCTAAATATAATCAGTAGCTTTCCCATACTTGTATGCTTATATTCCTAAATTGCAAGTTTTACTTGTTACAGTCTTATGTCCTCTGCAACTCTGTAGAACATTAAACTAGAAATCTGAGTCTTAAGATCTAAATTACAATTGCAGTTTTTATTTGACCTGCGATGTATCAGAAATAAGTCTCCTCTAATTGCACACAAATGCTGTTCCTCAGGAAGAAAAGTAAATATATTGTGCTAACTCTTGTATTGCAGCAGTAAGCATTTGTGTGGGAATTCTTCAGTCCCGAGTGTAATCTACCAAGTTAGAGAAAACTTAAATGGCTGAATTATTTATGGACTTCTATTTTTAAATGCAGAGCACTAATTATATTGGTGTCTGTTGCCTGGCTTGTAATGTATATTACTTAGGTATTTTGACATTTCTCTCCAGTAGCATTCAATGTAGTTGAATTTGTAGAGTTCTTTTGTTAATTATTACAGAAAATGTTACTACAGTAACTTATTTCTGGTTTAAGTACGTGATTTTGTTACTCGTGTAAATTTGGCTTTTGTTGTTAGTATTGTTTTGAAACACACAGAAGCCTTCCCTTTTTTTCCTATGAAACTGACCTATACAATATATCAAACTAAGAATTCGGGAGCCAATATGGTTTGTATAAACTTCTGTTTTAAATGGGAAAAATCTACTGTTTACATTTTGAATAATTTTATCTTGAAAGTGACAATAATTTATATATAGTCCATAAGAATGACCAGGAAGATTAAGAAGAATCTTACATCGAATGGTGGCAAAAGGGTTTTCTGGGAGATATACGATTTGCCCGTTTTACTTGGGCATGTTCTGGGGAGAACAAGTGAATGACATATGGACTTGTTAGCTCAAGTACGTTACTGTTACTGGTATGCAGCAACACAGAGGCCTCTGCAAAATGCAGTTGAATTTCATAACATACAGGCATGATAGGTGTAGTGCATTCCTCACTGTAGCTGGAGAA
The DNA here is from genome assembly GCA_035582835.1 of Phoebastria nigripes. Classification (NCBI taxonomy): domain Eukaryota; kingdom Metazoa; phylum Chordata; class Aves; order Procellariiformes; family Diomedeidae; genus Phoebastria; species Phoebastria nigripes. The sequence continues at coordinate 2,296,506 of JAYKAV010003044.1, read as the reverse complement.
CCTTCTTCAGAAAAAGTCTTCAAAAGGTTATTAATGAAATTGAATACTATTCAGTGTTAATTAGATACAACTAAAGAGTATGAAGGATCTGCAAGACCTTTAAGAGAATTTGCAGATCTTGGTGTAGAAGATCCCTCTTTTCAGAGTGTTCTATCCAGACCTGCAAAGAAGTTGGAGCCAGGGAGAAAGCTGACTGAGTACACCATGAGAATTCACAGGAAGAACAGTCTCTGGTGAAGAATAAATCTAGAAAAGGGAGCAAGGCTTTTTGCATCAGAGCTGCTCTTGGATAATAATTGACCATCATCTATTACCTAAGGTAATAGACTGCTACCTCTAGACTCAGAAGGCTGGACCAAAAAAATCCTTACTTACACTTCTGGGGGAGGGAGGGGAGGGCAGTTTTTGGATCAGTTCATCAAATTCAAAGATCATAGAGATCTTTCCAGACAAATCTTAAAAATGCAGTTGCAATTAATTTTAACATTCTTTTTAAAGTAGAGGCAGAAGAGTTTCTCTTTAACATTTACAATGGATTTTCCTCTTTCCTAATTATTTTCAGTACTTCCAGTATTTTTTACTCTTAATACTATAAGCCTTCAAAAACATACCACCACCACACTAACTAGGGAACCAGAGAGGTCAGAGTTGACTCTTTAATCTTGGGCAGCGATCAGTGATGGACTTCGTGGTAAGGCATCATAAAGAAAAATGGTCATTCATTTCTTTCTATAGGAGTTTTGGCAAAACATACATGGCTTTTTTTATTACAACAAAATTGTTTAAATTTGCTCATCATAAACATTACATCTTCTTATAGCTTTGAGGGCTTTTGAAATGTTATTACTATTGCCCTATATTATTATATTTGGAAATTTAGTTATCATACTAACTTTGTTTTTTTGTTGAAATTGAACAACATCATTTTAATCTCCTATCTCTTGGTTTAATGGTCAATAAAACACTGAACTGCAGTTAAGCAGATGGTTAAGTACCATCAATCACTGTAAGAATGTATTTTACTGAATTTGTTGTAATTGCGAATAGGATATGATAAATGTGATCCACATGTGAATACCGTAAGGATGGAATTTAAGCCAGGAATGAAGTGAAACAGAGAACTAGAAAGATCCCTAATTGAGGTGGCTTGTCAAAAGGTTTTGAAGCTATTTTTAATTTAATTATGGTTAAAATCTATGCAAGCTGTGTATCTTGTATACATTTTACTGAATGTGTTTTCACAACTGTAAAATCATACAAATGGGGTGATTTTGCCTCTGATAGTACTCCTTTAAGTAATGGTAGGAAAATAAGCTCGTTTTCTATCCTCTGCAGAAAAGTATGAAATTGCTCCTTTTTCTTGTCACCAGCTCTCTTATGTCTGCAGTGAAAAACCACTGCTTTGCTGCCTCATTCTGTTCTGGAAATGCTTTCATGCAAGTTCCAAATTTGTTCAGCCACACTGAAACAGATACTATTTCTTGAAAGGAAGCAGGACCATGATTTGGATCTGTAGGAAAAAACCAGCCTAAATAAGGGAGTACAAGAGTTCAGCCTTTTCTGAAATTTATCCAGAAAAATCCCTGTTACCTCCCTACAGATTAAAGGGCTAGATTCCTTAAAGAGTTTTCTTTCTTCCTAGGCACCCTGAATAATAAAGCACATATCCTACATAAAAGCATGCTGGGACAGATTAATCACTCTTGTTTTGTAGCAACACAGATTATATACTTTAAAAGGAGAAAGCGTAATGGAAGTTTTGCTGAAACAGTGTGTAGGTCTGAATTGGAATAGTACATACGTTTCCTTCCTCATCTCAGAAGAGAGACTATCAAATGATCTAGCTGCATAACTTGTTAATTCTCAGTGATACCAGATGACCCTCATGATCTCTGAATTTGATATTGAATTTCCTGTACTCTGAACAGACTATTCCTTGTCATTTGTGGAGTTCTGTTACTGTCTTACTGGGACCAAAGAAGGCTAAATATGTCAACACGAAAATACTAAATTTCTTACTGCAGAAAAATTAGTACTTTCTATAAACCAAAGTAAATACTGTAACTTGGTGAGACAGATGTCCAAATGGGAAGTTTTAACCTGAGTCTGTGTTGGAAATTTACTAATTTATTAAAAAAAAAAAGGGGGGGGGGGNTTTTTTTTTTTTTTTTTTTTATTGTTAGGGTACTTTAGTTTGCTGTATTTGGTTCAAAAGTCGAAAAAGTCTGGAAATTGCTGGTAGATTGCTGGAAATAGTAGTGTAGAAAATGAATGGAAACCTAAACAGTGTGGCGAATTGTTTAAATCTCAGAAGAAAAAGTTATGTTCAGCATGGCTGATGAGACAGTTTAGCTTTAATCAGCGGAAGAGAATGCAGACACAGTGCAAACCGCAGAGCTACCATTTCTTTAAAATGGATCTCACCTTACTGGCAGCTTCACAGTAATTAACATTAACAGAAAGTTGGGCTTTGCTTTTGCATGAGCAGATAATAAATGATGTTTAAAAAAAAAATAAAGAATTATGACTGGTACTAAATACTGTCTAGCATTTAGTATTTCAAAATTGTGAAACAAAAAGAAAAGACTTATCTTCTGCTTTCCCAGCAAAAGGCATGAAGTGGTTGGCTAATAGCCTGATTAATGTACTTTAATTTTTAAATGAAAACTATGAAAACAGAACTTCGTAAGGAATTTCAATCTCCATACAAAACCACATATTAAAACAGGCTTGTCGCTTTGTCATTTAATACTGTTATCACTGAGGATGTGTTGCATGAAAACAAATTGTGATTTTCGATTTTCCATTAGTGTCATCAGGTCTCTTCCAAAGGGAGTTTTGAATGCTGATTTTCTATCTGATATTTCTCTAGAGGAACGGTGACCTCCAGTGGCCAGCAAGGCTAACCCAAACTGTATATACCACGTAGGCCATAACAGATCAGAATAATGATCAAGTCTGATAGCCTGTCTCTATCAAAGCCAATACCAGAAGCTTCAGAGGAAGGTAAAAATGGTTCCAAATGCTCCTAGCCTACAATGTTTCTCATACAGATAACTAACTTCCTTCGGATTCAAATAGTGGTCAATTTTATGCCCTGTAGCATGAGTATTGACATAGATTGTATAGCTCAGAAACAATGATCAGAAAATTTTGTAACATTTTGTATTTTAACCACAGTTTTTAAGTACAAACTTCTGTGGTGATAAATTCCTTAACATAACAGGGGGAATGTAAGTGGATTATACTTCCTGTGATAAAAAAAAATACGTCCACAATTCAGAGAAGGCAGGAAGAATTCATTTAACCAGAACTTCGTTCTGAACTAACTAGCAATTTATTCTTTAATCAATTGCATGCCTATTGGTATCATTAGCAAAAGGAAAATTTTTAGTGGTGAATGAGTTATGTAACATCATTTGAAATCTTATCCTCACTCTCCCTGAAAACATCTTTTGTGCCCATACATAAAAACACAATTTTGCACTACATTGAATTTAAGTTTTATACAGAATTTTCAAGGAATTTAATAAGGATCTTAAAGTTATTAAGCTTAGTAATTACATAGTCTGATTTGCTGTTATCAGTGAAGGCTAAGCTCTTGTTTTTGTAAAGGCGATGTATTTGTGAAATGGTCTATGGCCTGTCTGGAAGCTTTGAGTATCGTTAATATTGCAGTGTAAACTCTGTTACACAAGTATTCTGGTTGAGATTCTGTGCTCATATCTTTAAGCCACACTGTTGGTGGTTTTTTGGGGGGGTTTTTTGGGGGGTTTTTTGGGTTTTTTTGGTTTTTTTGAGGGGAGAAAAATAAACTGTTGCTATGGCATCTTTGTCCCTTTATGATCTGACCAAAGGATTCCCTCCAGCAGGAATAGGAACATCACCTGTCATAAATTATGCAATGCATTCATAGATGCCTCTGAGTGATTCTGTTACCCAGAATTTACAGCTATCCTTCCTTCCGTTGGCTGTGTCACCTTCAATTCTGCCCGAGCATACCCCCTCTCTATTGCAAGGGGATCCATGCAAGAAGTTTCGTACCTCTGTTCTGATATAGCTCTGTGAGATTCTTCTGTACAAAGCCTCTAACAGTGGCATGCTGATCCTGTTTAAGGTCCTGTAATTTCTGCTTAGGTGACTCACTGAACAAAAAAGACATACGATAGCGATAAGCACACTCTCTTAGTATTGGAAGCCTAGATTTATTTACCTTATGTTTTCCTTTGTTCTTCTAATTAATGTTTAATTCACTAATGTTAAATGGGAAAAACAGATTCCTAACTGTATCATACATAGGAAATCCCTAGTGTTTTGTAAGACTGTTTCAAACAACTATGGAAGCAAAGAATGTAGCCTCAAAGCTCCCCTCTGAAAATAACAGTGCTGACAAATGTTTTATAAGCATTATTCAGAAAGGATGTTAAGAGAAAGTAAATATATAAGAGAAAGTAAATATATAAGCTAGTTGGTTTGTAGGATTGAGCCATTTAAAATTCTTTTAATTAAGCCTTTTGATTGACAAGTTGAAAACGTCTGATTTGTCTTCCTGCCTTTTATTGTATTGATGCATATGTTTTCCTGTTTGGAATATATGATGTAGTTGTATACAGTTTGGGAACTAAACTTCCAGTGATACCTTCTGAGTATTCCATATTCAGCTATAAAAGAAAGGTTATAGATTGTGAAAGGGAAATTGATCAAGCTTCTATGACTTCGTATAGGTTAAAGCTAGTCTCGATTCCATTAAATCAAATGGAGCCTCCATTTTAAAGGTTTACTGTAAATCCTTTCAAATGCTTATGTTACAGCAATAGTATCTTTAATACAATTGTGAAGGAAGAGGGACTTCCACACTGTTCATTTGCCAGTTATGACCCTAATAAGTTTTGAGCCGGTTTACCAGTTTTTGCTTATTTTGAAGGCAGGTAGATCTCAAAGATACTACGTTCTGTTTTATGTGAAAATGAGCATCCTGGTAGATGAGATCAATTTAGTTCCCTAGTGGGGGAAGACAGGGGAATTCAGCTTTTGTCTCAAAAGCAGCTGTCCAATCAGCACACTTGTATTAATTGGTGGTTAACAACCTATGTTTCTTGAGGAGCCGGGGGTGGGGGGGAAGCATAGATGGACCTGTGATCATGGGAGAGGAGGTGGAGGAGATATAGGATGTTGGGGTGAGAGAACTCTGGAAGTATTGTGGTCAGTATTGTGTGGGATTTGGGAAAGCTAAGGCCAGAACTCAGCGTTGCTTATTTCTGAAGTACTAATTTCAGTCCAATCCAGGTGAGCGTCCAAAGTCATTGCAGTAGTTTGTTTAAAGAAATAGGTTTTCTCAGACCAAATGGCCATGCAATATCAAGTAAATCTAGAGTATTCAGGAAAACTTAAATCAGTTGCTTGTAATTTTGCACTTGATGATCCTTACGGGTCCCTTCCAACCTGAGATATTCTGTGATTCTATGAATTTTTAATGTCAACTTGTGAGCTTATTTTAGATTTCAGTGTATGACATTTTCTTATTTAATGCTTAGTGAATACAATGGTTCTTTACTTATTGAGCTAGTAAGATTTCTTCATGGCCAGTTTGCCCATAAAGAGTTTTGCCATACCTCTCACTAATACGTAGGTGTGAGGATCTTGTATTTAGAATGAGAGATACTATTAATTGTTTTTAGTTCTTCTATTTTTCTGTCATTGCTTACTGTAGCACACAGACATTTTGGTTTTCTTACTATTTCTAACTAGTGAGGCATTAGGAATGCATAAAGGTACAGTTTATGCTTTCTAAAATGTTACGCTTTTTCATACATAATTCTTCTCTAGCGTTAATGCATTTCTTGTCATATTCCATCCCTGAATTACATATTTTTAGTGTAAGGCATTACCTCAGCATATTGACAACTGGGGACATTAGTATTTAGTCAATCATCTTTCCATAAAACACACAGATGTTTGTAGAACAAACTTAACTAAAATCGTATGTGTTAAGAAACGTAATGTTTTTGAAATGCTGTGGATTTCTAGTTAGACTGAAAAGCGTTTGAAAAATTAGCTGTTCTGGTTGCGTGTTATCAATGTGGTTCAGTTCACACTGTTTGTTTTTATTATTTAAGTTCCTGTCTTTGATGTTAGGCAGTATTGTTTACCTATTATTGATTTTTCCAGAATATAATGGTTTGAAGTAGCTTGTTTGCTTTTATGAAGGAATTGAGCAGTAGCTATCGCTTGGCTGCTGCATGGTCTGCTTAGTATGTAAAGGAAATAGTTTGAATGTTCCCCAGATTGTATGGGTGGGAGAGAGGCATCAGCAACCAGTGAGCTTAAGCATCAGTTGAAGTAATATGTTGCACCTGAGGTTTTTTTTTTCTTCCCTTTTTCTCTTTATGAAGCCGAAGAGAGCTTTCTTTGGTTTGTTAGACAGTATTTATATTAGGGTGCAGTGTGAAATTGCAAGTCATGATGAAGAGGATTCTGTTCACAAAAGTGAATAGTGTATAATTAATAACTTCAGGAAAAATAGGAGGAGTATAAATCCATTTGAATAATTCATAGTCAATTCTACAAGAGCTCCATTGGTTTATTGTAATTTAAGAAACTTCATATTCTATAATATTTCAACTGGGAGACTCAGTAATATGATAGATGTAACATGTAGAAAACATAGTAGTATTACTTGTCATTTGTGGTAAAAAGTGATTTAGCTGGCAAGAACTTATGTGGCCATGCAAAATCGCAAAACATGCTTATTGACTGGTTTTGATATACTGGTTTCCAGTATATCAGCTGGATCCAGTTGCTGAGGCTTCCGCCAGCTTTCGAAAGTTAAAACTCGTATCTGTGATTTTTCCCCTGGGCCTGGAACTATCACTACTTGAAAACAAGCTTAAAAAGGTGGAGGAGTTCTTGCACCTTTTTTGGAACTGCCATGGGTAGTGATTTAAACAAATAATAACATTTAATCTATCATCAGCTCCTGTATCACTTAAACCTGTGATAAAAGCGATCTAATAACTCTGGAAGATAGTAGGGATTTGCCTTAATCAGAAAACTATAGGTACTGTTGAACATGCTACTGGTGTAGCAAATGAGAAAAGGTTCTTAATGACTACAACAGCATTATTTGAGTTTAAAAAAAAAAAAAAAAAAAAAAAAATCCCATGTTTTATTGCCAGTCCCTGGTGAGGAAGATAAATATGGGTTTCCAGTTCCTGTAGCAGGAAATATTGTATGTAAATGTATTAATGGTTAAATTTTAATTGCAGAATAAAATTCTGGGCTGCTTTAGCTATTTTGTTGGTTAGCACTTCTTGCTTTTAATGATTGCTTACTCATGTGGCTAGCAATTGATCAGGACATAAATATTGCTTACTTTTTTGTTCTGTGCTGGAATTAACATCAACAAATAAGTCTGGTTGTGTTGATTTGACATAATCTAAGAGGCTGCCTTTACAAGAGGCAACTTTAGAGGAGCTTATAAAAGAGAAAAATGAGTTATATTCTGGGAAAGCATCTTGGCTTGAATGGAAAGCTTCTGGAGTATGTTACCAGTTTAAAAACAGTTGAGCCAGATGTATATAGCAACAATGTTTTTTCTTAATATATAGGCAAGAGACTTGGGAAACAGCTTTTTCTATAGTCTTAAACTTAAAATTTTATTAATTTCTGATAACTTTTGAAGTTTTTGTATTTAAAATACAGCAATAGGATAAACAGGATGAGCACGTACCACTTAGTGTCAAAATCTACTAGTCTAAAACTTAAATGTCAGATTGTATTTAACGTGTTTAGTTGAGTTTAATATTGGTGGAAGATATATAGTGACTTCTCTGTGCATGTACTCTAGAGCCGATGTATGTTGATGTTCTTAGGGGATTTTGTAAATATTTGACATTTTAATTTTTGCCCTCCCCCATTATATTTTTTTTCTTAGCTGGAAAAGAAGCAAGCAACCCCTCCATTTCAGCCTCAGATCACAGACGATTATGGTTTGGATAACTTTGATACACAGTTCACCAGCGAACCTGTGCAGCTAACCCCAGATGATGAGTATGTTTTTCTTTTTCCCCAAATACAATTGCATATTAAGAAATAAATTTATAAATTACTTGAAAATTACTAAAAAGAGACTATGTACTTAGCATTAGAACATAGTCAAGTTAAAGTAAATTTGAAATTCTTTGTATCCTACATATCTTGCATAACTTACCATACTACTTATACATTAGAAGACTGCCTAATGCTGTAATAAAAGTTCAGAATACAGTATTGATTTGCTGTTGAGCGTGTGCTGAAAGAAGAGATGGAAGTTTGATTCCTGACCCAGGCAGCTTGCATTTCTGTACTCAGGAGAAACAATTGACGCACAACTCCTTGGGTCTCAGAATAAGCTTGAGATAGCAGGAAAATCTTACAGAAAGCTATTGTTTAAATGCGCTATGGAAAAATTTTGCAGGAAGTAGTAGTATGCTTTAATAAAGGAATTTGAAGGCTGAGGAGTGATTGCTGTACAAAGGAAGAAAGTTCCTTCAGATACAAGGTGGCATATAAGACGACAGGCTATAGTTTTGGTAGTTAGATGGGAAACGTAGCTTGCCCAAGCTCTTTAAGAGAATATTGTACACAGTTTTGAGGTTTTTTACTGAAGTGTAAAAATTTAAAATTGGAACTTGAACTTCGTTTGGAAAAAACAAGAGGAAGCTCTATGCAATGGGGGAAAATGTCGAAGAAAAAACGGTCTTGTTGACTTCATTTGTCTGTGAAGCATTTAGCATATGTCTGGTGGTATATGTATTTTCTGAGCTGAGGGGGGAGGGTGGGCCAAATGACATCAGTGTGAGAACCGTAGTATCTAATTGCTGAGGAATGCAGCAGTTTGGGGGGCGTCCATTCTTTTTTTTCCCAAGGTGCATTTTTCTTTCAAGGCTTGAGTGTGTGACACTAATGCCAGGTGGCACTACACCTTTTTAAGAACTTTAAAATATTGTTTCTCATTAAAGAGCATAGTAGTGTGTGTTTTGTTTTGAAATTTTTGTGCTATTCTATCAAAAATACAATGAAACTTTCTGCTGCTTATTCAGCACTTTAATACAGAAGTAAAATGAATTAAAGGAGATTTTGGGTTTATCAAAAATCTAAGACAAAGAATCCTGAAATCTGTGCAGCTAGGATTTTTAGGTGAGCTTTACTGTGAGAGAGCAGCAAAGATTTGCTTGCATGTTATACACTTATATTTTCCCAGTATATTTCATTTATTTATGTTTGGTTTTCCTTACCTGACTAGATGCCCTCTGATGAAAACTATAATGCGTTCTTTTCCAATGTTTTCAGCCTGTTGTCCTGTTCACTGGTTTCATGTTTGAAGAAAACGTATTTCATAAATTTCCAGCACGTTGCATTCTTTACAATTTCTAACTGAAGTCTGTAGAGCTACTGATTGATGGTGTTCTAGAATGAATATTTGGGTCTAATCAGATGTTTAATAAAGCTGATTCTAAAGTATTGCTTTTGGAACTGGGATTTTAATAATGGATTTATGATTTCTACTTTCTTAGATACTGTCTGAAGTACTGCGTATAGTTGGATGCCATGTTGGCAAGCAGAGGCTGTTACATACTATCCAGAGGCTTTCATAATTAAAGGCACAAGGTTGTCACATTCCAGCCTATGTGCTCCTATCAGTTTTCCCTCCTCTTTGTTGCTACACAACAAAGCTAAACTGCTCTGAAAGACAGACAACACTGTTTCAAAGCCTCCTTCATAATGTGCCTGCTAATCCTAGGTCAACCCCCAGGATTAGCTAGTCGATCAGGGAATGTTTATTTGTACAAATAAATGTTATGTTGATGAAATTTGTGATTGTAAAAATGAACGCTGTAACTAGCGATCTGTTGACTCTAGTCCAGTGGCAATAAATTTACTGTTGCAGGGTCTTTCTCTTGCTGCATTCTTGGGTAGCAGGTATTCATCCTCAAGTAATTATGTATTTGGAGATTTCACTGTGGATATTTGTGTGCCTAGGTGCTCAAGCTGGAATTTTGTAAAAGTGTTACCTATATATCATAGATCCATAGTTAACAACCTATTCTCTCTTTCTCAAGAGTCCAGCATATATGAAGTGAATAGCTGAATGGAAACCAAAGTGTGAAGTACTTCAGTTATTGTTTCTGTGTGACACCAAAGAATTCCAAGGCATATTTGTGCTTTACGGGTTCTGCTTGACAACAAAATTACAAATACCAGGTGTATGTGCACCTATAGTGGGAAGTTTTATGAACAACACATCTTAAAAGAAATTCTGTCTCTTTTATATACCTCAATTTATAAGTCTTTCCTTGGATTTTCTGTGCATACAATATGTATTTTTTAAAAAGTTTTAGTTTTGTGCTCTTTTGTAGTATTTATCTTACATATAACATTAGCAGCCCTTGCTGACAGCAAAATATCTTTCTTATTTGTAAATTGGTATTATAAAACAACAGTCATTTATTATATGCTTCTTTTTGGGCCCTGTAAGTATGCATGTCGCCTAACTGGAAGGGCAGAAGAAACTTTTTATCAGATGTTTCAAAATTTCCAGTCATATTGCTTTAGATATTGGGATAAAATGTTAGTGTTAAGTATTTGCATGTTCAGAGACTTATTTTTTTTCCTATTTATTGTTGCTTCTGTACAACTTCATATACATACATTTCTGTAAGGTATTTTGTTGTTATTTGAAGAAAAAGTACAGCAACAAAAATAGTATTTGCAATTGATAAAACTAAAAATGCTTTTGTTTGTTTTTCAGAGATATAATAAAGCGAATAGATCAGTCAGAATTTGAAGGATTTGAATATATTAATCCATTGTTGCTGTCAACAGAAGAAACGGTATGAAGGAATGACATCTTCGTTGTGGACAGTGTGAATGACCTTTAAATTTATCCTTAACTACAGTATATGCATGCGAGGCTGGGGAACTGTTAAGATTTTGGATGGAGACCAATGATTAAAAAAAAATTGCTGCTGAAAATCAAAGAAGAGAATAATGATTTTGGTGGGTGTCTTCTGCCACTTAGTGATTCTTAAGTTCTGGGCACTGACACAACTGGCTTCATTAATGAAGGAATTTGCATTTTGTGCCTGTTTCATGAAGGATTGAAACATTCATTGCATCCCTGGAAAAGGAGATTCTGAACAACTTTGAGATCTACACACTTTCTGCTACCAATTGAAGAATATTACAGTGTAACATCCTGAAGAATAAAATATATTACGGTGGTGTTGAAGCTTATTTTTGATGCCTTTTTTCACAAGTGGTACCTGTCTAAACGTCTCAGATATATTTAAAAGGAGTTGTGTTTTATTAGCAATCAAAACATAAATTTGGGTACAAGATTTAAGTGCCTAAATGGATAAACAGCATTGAAGAATTATTACATATTTGGAACGTTCTTAAACCTGGTAAGTTCTGCTTGTTAATATTAAGTAACCATTTACATAGGAAACATACAGTTCACAGCTGCAGCCTAATGTTCATTTGCATCTTTATAGAATTTGAAATGCAGAGTGACTCAGCAATATTAATTCCAAATTAGAATTCACAGTATCAATTTCAAAATCTGTTGTTTTAAACTCCAAATTTACCAAAATGTATAGATTGAAGAAAACTAAATTTGCACACAAAGGATTTCTGAAAATACTTAAGCAGTGCCTACACCTACAATGATGTTGTGTTGTATATTAGACTTTTGAAAAGTATTTTTATCAACAATACAAATATTCAGAAATAGAGCAAAAGTGTAATAAAGCATAGCCTTAAAGTTTAAATAGTAAATCTAGAATAACCATAAYAAAAATACACTTTCCTGATAAAGCACACCTCCTATTTATGATAAACTGTCTGCTTACAATTACTCAGTGTATATTAATAACTAATCATTCTACATAAGAGAATGGGATGTTTTGGTAAAATTATTTGCATCAAAGTAGTAAATTTTTTTAACGGAAGAAAAATGAATACCTAAGAAATTGGATAAAACAAAAGATAACTATTAAATCCCTTCTCGTGGAAGCTGGGGGGGGGGGCAGGGAAAGGATATATTACATCAAAAAGGTTAACGATTTATCAGCTTGGGAAGGCTCATGTTGCTACATTTGGGGATTAGTAAGTGTACATTGCTATCTGAAACTTCAGATGCTTGTGAAGATTTACTTGCCTCTCTAAGTAACAACAGCAGAGGCAGTATTTCTTTTTGCTAGATTTTGGTTTAACTATATTGTGTGGGTTGTAGAGATAAGAAAAAAATTATGTGGGAAGGAAAAAATGAGAAACCCTGTGCCATGACATCTCACCTAATTTGGTGTAAAATGCAGGATAAATTGCAACGCTTTCACTTTCTTTACATTAACATATGGTTTTCTCAGGGTACAGCATTGCATTAGGTGCTGAACATGACATCTCTAGGATTCACATCCAAGTCATGAGGTGCTAGGACGAGACTGCCAAAACATTGCTTAAAATTTTCAATTAATCATTGATTAACAATCTACATTTTGTATCCCCTCATTAGCCACAATTATGCAGACCTGTGGATATTTTGTTATACTAATCCCATTCAGATTTAAGTTGTGGGTTTCTCTCTGTTGGACTGTAGCTTTTCATGTTAAGCAAAATGTTTTAATCAGCACTAAATAATTTAACCAGTAAGAACTACTTGCCTCAAATGCCTGGACTTTAGATACTTTATTATCTGCTAAAGGAAACATTTACCTTTTAAACGTAATCTGACATTTTTTAATTACTCCTTTTTTCCCTTCTCCCTGGCAATTACTTTATTTACCCTGAATAATTTTTCTTTCAGTGTGTTCAACTCCCCTGGTAATAAAACTGATCAATAGTTATTGGAGTGACTGCAGGCAGCTCATGAATGGAAATATGACAGATTAAGCTGTCCTTTGACATGCCAGGGCATAGGACTTTAAAATGGAAATACTAGAAATGTGGGTTGGGTTGTTTTTTTTTAATCTTTTTTCTAGGTTTCAGAACACTTTGGGAGGGAGGGAGGGAAGGAAGAACAGAAAGACACATTTGCTAAACAAACATTGTAAAGACTACTTGATTTTATTTTAAAAATTTACAGGCATTTACAATGTTGCTGTGTTGCCAAATAGTTTGCTGGATACAAGTTTGGTTGCTCATGTGCAAGTGTTTGAATAATGTTCTGTTCATGATGAAGGGGAAATTTTTTATATAAAGTACTTGTTTTATAAATAAAAGAAAATGAAGGATGTAATTAAATGTGTGGTTTGGAAAAAAAAAAATCCTAATATATTACAAATGGATCTGGTAATGATATATAGTTGTCTTATTTGAAATAGTAAATGAAAATTCTAGCTAATTTAATGATTGTAAAACAGTAAATATGTTCTTGTAGTTTTGTATAATTAATTAGTTGGGATCTTTGACCAGTTTTAATTGTGCAGAAGATGATATACTAATCCATAACAGCTAAGATCATTTATATTCTTGCACATCTATTAAAGACTTTAATGAAAAAGTTAATAGACTGTTATTATTTATCAGGAAACTGAGCTATGTCCAACTTGGCACTTTTTTAAAGAGATCCCATTGTAAATTAAATCTATAGGATTCTTCCCGTATTTTGATACTGTATTCTATGTTTATTCTGTATCTTTGGATCGCACCCGAACTGTACGTTTTTGAGGTCCAGGGCAGAGGTTTGCTGAGATAGAAGTTTAACAACTGAAGTTTGTTAATCTGAGTTGCACTCTTCTTCACTGTATGTGAAGGCAGTTGTGATCGAAACAGCTGAAACAGGCACAATTGTACTACTCTTGCATATAGCCCTTTGACAAGAAACTAGTTTGAACTGTAGGCTGCGACTGGAGACAGTGTGTACTGTGTGAATAGGATACCCTGTTCAGTAAACAATTAACTGTACTTGGGGGAAATGAACAACCTACTCCAGTTTATTTCATCCCTTCTATTTGTTGTTACTAAACTATTGCTAAATGTAACTTACTGTCATTCATGGAAAAGGTTGCTTTTCTCAAGCTTACAAAATGTTTACCTGCTATTATTAAGAAGTTACCAAAATAGTAGATGAGTCTTTTGGAATACCTTCTAGCCAAAACAAACTCTCAGGTGTTCTTTATTCTCAAACATTGATGGTTTCTAAGGGGGAGGGTTGGAACTGATACAAAAAGCAGCTGTTTTAGCTGACTGACTATATTAAATCTTGTGAAGTGGGCAGGAGAAGTGCTCTTTCTGGAGCCTAGTTAGTTAAGACTAGTCATGTTAATCAAGTGGATACTGACTTAGAAACCTACAAAGTACGGTTATGAATTTAGCTGTGTTCCTTCAGAAAGATTAAAAAAAACAAACACACCCTTTATTTGGTCTGGGTTGTGTTTCCTTTTAACATAGAATCAACTGTACAATCATATAAGTTCTTACTTAGATATTAAAATCTTGAAAAATGCTAAGCTGGAATGACTTTAATTAAGCTTATTTTTCACAGATTACCTGTTTAGAAGAAAAAGAAGTCAGCAAACTTTTGGATTAGATTAAATAATAGTTATCTTTTGTTCAGCTGCTTTCTTCTACACTTAAGAGATTCAGAACAACTATGGTGCATCCGACAAAACAGGTTCTTCGGGGATTTACAATAGTACATTTTTTCAGAAGTACCTGGATTCCAGGAGTGCCAAGACTGATTTTGCTGGGGGTCTCTGGGACGTCCTATAGCACCATTTTCAGAACTAGAACTACTTTACATGCATTTGAGAGGATTTAAAATAAAAAGACCCCAAACAGGCAGGTGGCAGTTGACCTTCTATTGAGTTACTGGTTTGTGATCCTTAAGCAAGTTCAAGACAAGGCCATGCTTCCTTGACACACTTTTCCTTTTCCTTTGAGAAAGGTTCATCCTTGGCCTTGTTCCTTTGCTCTTCATTCTTCTGGATTTACCACATTACATCATCTGCACTTTCAGACAAGCATCTAGCAAGATGGCCATCAATATCCAATTGTGACAGTCTGCAAATACAGAGAATTTGTTCAGTGAGAAACAAAGTCAAATCCTTTTATTTACACTATTCTTCATCTTCACTCTCTCATTTGCTAAGCAATCACAGAAGTGTTCTAGTAGCTTAATGGGTAAGTCATTCCTATGCTCGGAAGCATTGCAATCTGCCACAAACTCTTGTAGTTGCTATTATGTGCTGCTAGATAGTTTGATAACGTCATTTGCTAGAAGACAACACTCATACTCCATATGCTCAGGACAGGTAATGCTATCCTTGGAAACATCAGGCTATTGATACAGGATAGAAAACCATTACCTTATTCCACATCCAACTCCAACTTGAGGATACAGGAAACAAGAGATTTCTGATAGAGGAAGGATGCTTTCTCATGTCTGCTTTCAGTTTCCTTTTTTGGAGGGCTATTTTTGTGGTTGTGATGTGACCCTCCCCACTGCCCACATTACAATAATTTTTTGTAAAGTGGCTTCTGTAAAAGTGGAAACTAATCCTCATCAGCACAGAGTTACCAGTAGCACAGAACTGAAGATGAAGACGTGAAGTACATTTAGCCTTCCTGTCTAAATCTCTTGATATAATGACCACAATTTTGTAAACATTAATGAAGCAATCCTTTTGTCTCCTTGTTGAGCCTCCAAAGGAAAGAAAACACAGTTGCAGCCAATAAATCTTGCAGTGTTAGAGGACCTGTTCAAAACCACGTTTTCAGCAACTATGACAGCCTAAATACTATTAAGTGGTGTAATTTCAAGGGACAACATAATTCTTATTGTAGAGTAGAATACTCAGTTGCTGGGAGAGAGAATTTTTTTTTTTTATAAAGGTAGCCTGACAGCAACAGAGGACTGAAGTCTCATTTAGTTGTACTAATCAGGGCTTGTGTAAGGAAAATCAGCTTCCTTCYGTCTTGCCCAGACCTTGAAAGCTAAATCTAAAATTAAGAGCACAGTTGCTCAGCCAAAGGCATCCAGGTACTTACTGAACAGGTACCAATATAGCTGTAACAGTAAAGTCTAGATCTTGAAGAGAAAGTGATAGGTATGAGATTAATCCATCTAGCTCTAAAGTTAGCTTTTAGCTATCAAGAATGCTGCACCAGCATGGTTTTTGGATTATGATACAAATTTCACAATAAAAGTCTCTTCATACTCAAGTATTTAAAAATGCTAATTCTGCATATACTAGCAAGGTTTACCAGAGAGCTCAAACTTAGCTTTCTTTTTGAAGCAGTATAATCTAGTAATCATGAACTTCTAAACTGAATTAGAAGTAGGCAATTCTGACACTTAAAAATACTTTACAGTAGAATTTTTGTCTATTTTCATTATTTTGTATATAGAGGATGCATCCAGAGCCATTTTGAGTTTTGTATACTGTGAAGTTATAAAAAAAAAAAAAAAAAAAAAAAAAAAAAAAAAAAAAAAAAAAAAAAAAAAAAAAAAAAAAAAAAAAAAAAAAACCAACAAACAAACAAAAACAAACAAACAAAAAAACCAAAACAAAAAAAAACCACACACAAAAACAACAACACACCAACAACTTACGTTCCACTAAAGTGAATCAGACACATTGGACAGCTGTCAAGAGTTGAAGATCCTTCACTCTGATTTTCAGTCGTCTTGCAGCTTTCAGTTCCAGGTATGCTTGCAAGAAGAGGCTTCTTTTCTGCAGGCACATACCTGGCCTCACCAAATGAAATATTCCCTTGATGTGTTTTTATTTGAAGCTCTTTCCTATCATTTTCTTTTCTGTTTTCCCTGCTGTTCTGTACAGTCCCCCTGCAGTGCTGTTGGAAGCTAAAAGCTTTTGCAGAGTTTTGCGACAATGCCAAGTGGTGTGTAGAACTTCTGTGTTGAGTGAGTGTACGTGATTTAGGACTTGCATCCAGTTTTGAAACACCTTTTGTGTCTTCCCCAACCATATTTTTGGCTTCATCTGTAATAGTTACACAGCATGTTTTCTCACCTGTAGAAGGTAAACTTTTTGGTTTATCTGCTTGGCCCTGTCCTTTATGTAAATGGTCAATCTGGCTCTGTGTTAGCTGATGGGAGCTAAGATCCTTTGGTTTTAGACATTTTTCTTTGCAAAAAGATGGGAATGATACCCACTGAAAGTCTTTCATTCCAATTGTAAAGACTTCTTGTTTTCGTGGACTCTCTTCTTCAGAACTCTATGACACATACACATACACAATGTCTTCAAACAAATGCAGTTCAATCAATACATAAAACCAAAGCTGAACATATTACAAATACTGAGAAGGCTAAACTACGTTGAAGAAAAGAACATTTTATTTACATCCATCTCCAGCACTTGTAAAGCAATCAAGAACTTCCTGGAGTTTATGCAATATGTGTCTTCCCTTAACATTTCTAAATTGATACAACAGGGTACTCTTTTAATATGTCCCATAGAGACTAAGGATGAAAAAAACAACCTACTGCTTTTCAGGGAAAAAAATTCTACTTTAGGAAGACTGTGTTTTTTGTGTTATGCCTAACACTATCGGAGCAAGGTAATGGTTGTTACTGTGTAATTAACCTCTTGTTGCAGTTTGCCTTTTCCAGTTTCATTCCGTTAGGGAGAGGCTAGTGCTTATGAGCAGTCAGTATACTTACACAGGTTACCTCTTTTCAGCAAAATGTTCTAAAGAATTTGCCATGCTGCAAAAAAATCCCCTAGTAGTTGTCCTTACACTACCTGCAACACAATGCTAAGTCACACCACTATATGTAGAGACTAAAGAGCTGAAAACCAACATCTATTTAAAAGCTACTTCAGATTGTTTCCCCTGTTAACATAATCATTCAGACTGTCACTGTTGTAAGCAGTACGCAAAGTGCAGACAAGGATGTAGCACGCTACCTTTCCAAAGAACTCTGGAAAACTGGGCACTGTTTGCCAATTTGTGCATTGTAAATCTTGACTGATGCCTTTCAGTAACAAAATCCATGATTTTTCACACTCATTTAAGTCATCTTTTTCAAACCAGGAACATCTGTCAGCCAATGTCCTGTAAAGAGAGAGACAGTCCAATAGTCTGACGGTGGGAGAGAGGGAAGAAAATACTCTGCATTGCTATTAGTTTGCCTCGTAATTAACTTGATTTACCCCTCCTGTAATGCTGGTGTTTCAAAAAATGTAGCTATCATTAACTGTGATTTATCAAAGCAGAAGTTTTAAAATCAAAAACTTCCAGTAGCTGACAGTGCATCAACCTCTTTCAGCCCAATTCAATGGCTAAGTGTGGTGACCCCTTTCCTTTCGTTAATTGCTAAACACAAGGTAGGGATTTTATGATTGAAAATGCATATAACTTTTCCATTTGTACAACGTAAAACTCCATTCTTACCTATTTTCTCTTGATTGAGTAGCACTGTATGTGCTAGACCAAGAATAATATTTGACAACTTTGCCATGGCAAACACAAAGAGGCACGTAAAAAGCATTTGTCAGTAGGCGCAAGCATGCAAATACAGATTTTTGAGTTTAAAAGAGGCAAGACGGCCTGTGGAAGAAAAACGATTTAGCTGTTTATAATACTATTTGTTTACCAAGGGAACCTCCATCTAGCCTACAGCAAGATTCTTCTAGAACACAGAGATGCTATTTAGCCCGTAACTAATTTTTACAGTCTACCACGACTTATGTAACTTGTACAGCTATCAAAAGAATTATCCAATTATTGTAAAAGAATGTCTAAAAGCCTTGCTTTGTACTGGTAACAAATGAGATGTAGGTATTTATTACTGTCTTCACTTCCAAGTGAAACAGTTAAGTGTAGCCACTGTTTTTTCTTCTCAAATACCGAACTTGACAGCCACTGAGCACAGAAATCATTGCAGTGTTTGCACGGAGGATGGCAGTTGCATTGGTTCCCACGTATGCTTGGCCATTTGAAATTACCAATTATCCTTCTGAACAACTTGACCTAATCCATCCTAGGAAGGCATTGGGAAGGTTTAACTATAAAGTAAGCATTAAAAGGTTTTTATACTAGTAATGCTGTATAAAGGCAATTTCAAGAGCAGGACAGATTGTTAACGTCAGAATACTATTTCCAGCGCTCCTGCTCCTTACTGATGCATTTTCTTGGGTCGCTGTCCAGGAATGATACTGCACTGAGAAGAAACTAGAGACAAGTCTTACAAGCCCTCAAAAAGCAGAGTGATCGGCCTTTCGAAGCCTGTTTTTGGAAGGGGCACAGCTGATGGTGTGCTTGCTCATCCTAACAGGCTGAAACAAGAACTGAACCACTCACTGCCTCTGCACCCCCGCACTGAACCACTCACTGCCTCTTCAATCCTCCCTTACTCGAGGGCTGGAAAAAACAGGAATTATTTCTGGTCTCCTGTGAGCCTTATTCTGAAGAAAGAAAACTTAATTTTCATATGTTAACATTTATCATGGGCCCCGTCCTTGCCGGTGTTATTCGGTGCCAAGGAACGTGCAGAAGGCGCAGGGCCCGGTGCACTTTATTTTGCAGTTGCCTTCTCTATTTTTTAGAGGTACTGCAGGCGGTGTTTTTATGAAGTAGCCTTTAACACAATCAGCAACGTGCTAAAGGGGCGGCTACGAAACACTCCAGGTCGCAGGTGTGTTTGAAGACCCGGCTGCACCTTTACGGCACGGGGCGGACGGAGGGCAGGGCGGTCCCTCTGCTGAGGCGCCCGACGCAGGCGGGAGCGCCTGCGGCCCGACCCCGGCCCGCCTTGGGCGAGGCCCTCCGGCCTCCAGCGGCCGCCCGGGCCCCGGCGGGGAAGCGGAGGGCGGGGGCTCGGGGCGGCTGAGGCGGCGCTGCTGCCGGCCGCTCCGAGGGAGCCATTCCCCGACCCGACCCGGCCCGGACTCACTGGCGCCGCCGGGGGGACTCCCGACCCGGGCTGGGCTCCCGGCTGCAGGCTGGCGGCGCCTTCCTGGGCTTCAGGCGCAGCTTGGCGGCTCCTTCCTGAGACATGGCTGAGGCGCGGCACCCGCTCGGCACCGCCTTCTCCTACAGCCCCGCGAGGGGCGGTGCTGCGCGCGCCTGGGCGGGGGCGGCGCCGCCTCAGAGCTCCCCCTCGCCTCGCCGGCGGGCGGAGCGGGCCGCCGGCTCCTCTGCCGCCGGCTCTTCTTCTTCTTCTTCTTCTTCCTCCTCCTCCTCCTCCCGACTGGCCCGCTGCCAGGCCAGGGCCTCTGGGCGGGCCGGCCGCGGCGCCGCCAGCTCCCGCTCCGCCCTCGGAGCCGCCCTGACTGAACGGCGCGGGGGGCGGGGGGAGGGCAGCGCACGGCCGGCAGCCGCCGCCTGAGGGGAAACCCGCCCTTCTCTTGAGGGGAAACCCGCCCTTCTCCAGCCCGTCTGCTGCGGACAGCGCCGCGCTGAGCTCGACGGGGCCTGTAGTACCCTCAGCTGCTAGGTGCTTGCCTGCCTCGAAAGCCGTCCTTTTCGTATTACCTTTACTCCTTAAACTTCATGTATTTGTAGCGTTTTGGTGTATGCGGGGCTTGGATGTGGAGCGGCCGTCGTGGCAATGCAGCGTGCCCCGTCTGCGCGGGGTCGCCGCGGTTTGCTGGGTAGTCCTGAGGCAGGGCCGGCCGGTGAAGACGGAATGTTGCGGGCCTTGGTCGAGTGGGACAAAATGGCAGCGGGCTCAGCTCTGCTCGTCGTCGCCCAACTGATTTTTGTACCGATACCCAGGATCTGTTTGCTGCGGTATAAGGCTGAAGCCAAAGATCCTTAATGCAAATAGTAAAGTAGATTGGGAGTGCGTCTCTGATCTAATTTCTCTTTCAGGAAAGAATCTGTTGAAGTGATGCAGTTTGTCTTTTTTGGCAGGAATGTCGCTGGGTGACTTGAAATAAAGCACTTGGTAGAGCGGAGCCATCACTGGTAGTTTTTGAAACGGATAGACATGCTAATCAGGCTGCAGCCTTTTCAAAAACAGGCATAATAGAGAAACGGTGACAGACTCTTCATAGTTCTCCAACAGCAGATAGAAGGATCAGAAAGTAACTCTGCTGATTAAATTGTTCACTAACGATGCGAGAATAATTGTACAAGGAGATAAAAAATCCTGTTTGTCTGATAACAGGTGTTTATGAGGGAGAGCAGGTACAGAGCGCTCTTTTTCATAAAACCAATTTATTATTGGTAAACGATGAATCTAAGTTCACGTTCCTTTTCTATAACTGAGGTTCTGCAGCGCTGGATGTCTTGCGGACTATTTCATCCTTGGACTCCCTCTTCACACTAACAAGGAGGTGTCGGTATTGACTACAGCACTGTATTAAAAGTTATGCCTGTGAATTTTTGTGTTGGGCACACAGACCACCAAAAATGTATTAAGTAGCAGTTGACCTGAGTTTCTACATGTCTTGAACAGATCTGAACCAGGAAAATGGCATTCAGGTATCAGAGTTCATAGATTCACATTTGAAGTAGATTGGTAGATTTAACCTGAGAAGTGACAGGCACGGCCAGACAGCCACCTCCAACTGCGTTATAGGCTGAAGATGATTCAGTTAGAGTGCAGCCAGAGGTCTGGGAGGCTCAGTCCAGCTTACAGCTTTCCTATGTTAACACAGGTAATTTGTGTTTCTGTGAGTCCGTATCTGTAGTGAGGTATTATCTTTTACCATATGTAATAACTAATTTTATAACATTAAAAGAGTGTTAATGGGTTTCCTTTTTCTGTAGGAGTGAGGATAAAAATCTTAGAAGTGTAAAGTGTTTGGTTACTGATGGGAACTGTGTAAGTTTCTACAATAGATAGCCCAGCTGAAAAATAAAAATAATAAAAAACAATAGTCATACTAGAGTGCGAGCATTTCTCCTATGTGATAGGCAGACTAAAATGAGAATGAAATTCAGGAGCAAAGAAATGACAATGGAAAAGCCAATCACTGTCATGCAGACTAACATTTTCCCATATTAATATTTGTTACAGCTACTGCAGTACCCAAGAAATACCAGGACAGTTACAAAAAATGTTCTGCCTTTCATTTTTGTTGCCATTTAGAAGCTGCTTCCCAGTGAGATAAAATGAGATTCCAGGAAATAGGTCCTTCTTTCCCTCTYTGGTGGGAAAGGCATTCTCCCAAAAGTTCCAGGCAGAACAAGGTAAGCTGAACAGAGGCATGGGGTGAATTTGAATCTGAAGATTTTAGGCCTGCTATGGAAAGAAAGATGGTGATAGCAGCAGACACAGAGCAAAGAATAGCAAGAGGAAGTGTATATAAATAAAGCAAAAGCGTAGATTGGAAGAGGGAATCAGCCATGTAAGTGGTTGAAAATGAGATGACAGAGGAGGGGTAGAAATTTGATTTCACAACTGCTGATGCTAATTGAAGAAGACAAACCAAAAAGTATTTCATTTTGGGTTTTTTACTTGCCGACCTTAATGACTGCTATGAATTATAAGACACAGCACTGATTATTGCCACTTGGCGGCAGCAAACAATATAAAAAACTTGCTTTAAAAGAATCTGAGGGGCAGTGAAAGCTACCAGATTGAGCTAATGTCTGCAGTCCTCTGTACATATTTCTAGGTGTATCTATGTTAATGATTGTTTACGCCACAGGGTTTCTTTTGTTCCTCTGTTAGTGTTTTAGACGTCTTATGACCCCCTTGGATACTACTTTGACAATCCTCTGCTCCTAAATCATGCATTGTACCAACAGATTTATTTTGTTAGATATGATTTCTCCTGAAACAGCAATCAGAAGTGTAGTCTGCTTTTAATGCTGAAGGTGTTGCTGTGTGGTACTGTTAGTACTGTGTGTCATGCATTATAGCATTTGCAAAAGCTTTATTACGGGTGAGCATAAAAATGGTTATTGTGCAATAAGGGCCACAAATGAAAGAATATAATAAAAAGAATAGTGAAAATTATTACTGCAGCTGCTGATTGTAAAAAGCAAAAGGGAAAAACCTTGCTTCTGTAGCAACTATAGCTTGTACGTGGGTTTGTATTTTGTGGATTTAACTGAAAACTTGATGCTGTAAGATTTTTTTATTATTATTATTGTTATCTGTTTAATGCATACCCATTATAACCTATGAGGGCAGGTGTGTCAGTGAATGTTTTCATTCTTGCTCTCTCTGCTTCTGTAACTACCTGTAGATTTGAAACTAGCGTTCTAGAAATCTTTGTTATGTGCACTCAGTATTTTTCATCTGCATCTTTCTAGAATTAATAATGTACTTACAGCATGAAGGTGAAGTGTAGAATAGGACCTGTTCTTGGTTCTGCCATGTTGTACAAGATCATATCTACTGTTTCCTTCACTGACATGGAAATCCTATTACTTCTTGCTTGACTTTGGGTCTTGCATAATTTAATACTCAGAATGTTTTGTGATCTTAGAAAAAAAGTTCTCATAGAAATGCAAAGAATAGTCTTTGTCATCATCAGTCTTGACTGGATTTGAGCCAGTGGTCAAGGGATTTGAGCTTTTGGAAGCTAGAATGCTTCTACAGATTGTCTTCAGGGATTTCCTTGTAAATGGAGTGCCAGCATGTGTAGTTATCTATTCCCTGTAGAGTCTCATCAAGCTGCACACGCTTAATCTTTACTTACATGGTCCCTGATTCTTGCTGTAAAGTGGGCCTCAGTTTTAACTTTTGCTCTCAGGAAGAAGGGGCTATTATAACAAATTCTAATCCTTTCGCAATTCCACAATCACTAAAGCCTATAAATTGCCTGCCAAACAAACCAAGTGATCTTTTCGTGGGCTGAGGGAAAGAGGAGAGTGTAAAACGCAGGTGCCAGCATTTGCTGGGGAAGAACTGGTACATTATCAACTAATCCGCCTTCTGCTATTTCTGATTTCCTACCCAACAGCTGCAACATTGAATGAGAGCTTCTGCATTTGGGAAGAATTAGAAAGCCTGGTAATGCAGGGTCTCTATTACAGATACAACAACTCACAGACAGGGAGGAGATTTTTGCTGCTGGTGTAGAATTTGGAGTGCTAGGCATTTTATAGCCTGGAAAAATTGTAATTTTCAGCTGTTGTTATGGAGTAATCAATGAAGAAGAGATGCCATAGTTTCTGCGAGGTTTCTCTCAGAGCCTGATGTAATTGCATGCATGAGCTATTATTTTTTTGAATGTACTGCTTTGAGGCTAAAGCATATGCAATTTTTATTAAAACTTTTTTTTGCTGGTGACTGATGCTCGCAGATAGTTTTAGTCCTTCTGAAATATCTTTGGTTCTGTAGTCTGTAGTGATAGCTCCTGTATCAGATAAAAATGTTCAGAATAAATTGTGCCGTGCTAGAAAATTGAAACATTATTATATTTTAATTATTTTATCTAATCAGTGCTTGGTTTAGGATTATATGATGATAATTTTTTGTCCTTGTCAAATAGTCTGTGACTTCACTCAAGGATCAGTGTGTTCATTTTGCTAAATGTCATAAAGGAAAATGTCTCCAAAGATACCTCAGGAGACGGAAGTATGGATAGTAGAGCATCAGTGAAAGCTTCTGCAGCAAATGGACTTTATGGCATATCTCCTCTACAGCCTTGTGGCAGCAAATGTACCACTGGAAAGAGTAACTCAATCATATTGGCTCACTCTGTATAGTGCTAATCACCGTCTGTAGTGAAATGGGAAAGTCTGACTATTTTCATCAGCGTGACGTATTACAATTCAAGCCACAAAATTATGAAAGCTGTATAAGACTTCCTTTACCATAGTTGGGAGAATAAAGATGACATGCAGTTTCAATTTGAGAAGTGCAGGCTCATTGCTGTTTACAGAGAAAGTCAGTTGAGTGGACACGGTTTTCTAGGCTCTCCCTAATTTTAGTTGTAGGTGACATAGTCTTTTCAATGAAAAGTCATTGCCTTTGAAACCTGCTTCCTCTGGTAGCTTACCAGAGCCTGAATTTGTTAACGCGCAGAGTCCAGTGCACAGCTCATCTTTTCAATTCAGCATTCCCTTTTAAAGTATAAGGACAGATCAATACCTGTGTGGCTGTCTGTAGAAAATCAAGTCTTGTGACATTTATATGCCAAGATGGGAAGACCTAAAAAGAGGACTAGGGAGACTGGCATGGCATTTGTGGGTACCGGGTTGCCAAGGAGGCATATTGTATTTAAACAGTTGCCTGGGAAACATTTAAAAATACATTGAATGGAAAAGCATATGTGATGTGCCCACAAGTGTACTGTGTGAATGAAATGCCATGGCTGATGATGGCATCAAGAGACTGTTACTATTACATGTAAAGATGCTGCAAGTGATGTGGGTTTTTTTTTTTTCTTTTGTGTTTTTTTTTTTTTTCTTCCCATACCCTATTTGCAGGAGGTGCATGGAAGGAATATTGTTTTGCTCTTGGCCGATGGATTAAAGTAAATGTAGAGAAAGCAGTACATGCAGTCATCAGCAGCAGCAGCTGGAGATGGTAAGAGTAATTTGGCTTCATTTAGGCAACCTAAACCAAATTGACAAGAAGCCTGCACAATTTCCCCTCAAAAATAACAGCAGCACTGCTGAAACTCCTACAGTTGTATAAAGATAAATGGTTCTCTGAACATTACCACTTCAATTTGTGCTAAGATTGTATTTGGAGGCTCTGACGTCATTACAATAGGACTTATATGTAAACATCATATAAAGTGCAGAATTTATGATCAAAGCAGGTTGGACAGCATATATGAAAAAGTCTCTCACTGACCTAATTTTTTGTTTGGGGCACTTAAGTAGAGGGAGATGAAGGGAGAAATTTTCAGAAGATAGCCCAACTGCTCTAGTTCTTCCTCAGATCAGACCCAATTACTGAGAGATGGTACTGGCAAAAAAGAATGACGAAGGAAGGGAACAGTGTCACTGGAACTAAAACAAACAATTATATCCACTCTTTTGTTTCACAGAAAGAAAACTTTTTTCCTATGCAGCCAAGAAACAAGGGAGCTAGCATCTGTAATCTATGATATCCTAACCTTGGACAAAGAGGTTCATCTGCTAGTGGCAGGTGTGAGACTGGTTAGGATTATAATCTCCCTGCCTAATCCTCCTTTGGTGATTTAGAAACAAATATCCTACTCTTGATCTGCTAGAGGCTTAAGGAGCCTGTTTGGGAGCCAGCAGATTTAGCTTGGTCAAGCCTTTATGTGGTACAGGCTGAGACAGTAAATTTGTTGGAAGAGAGACGCAGTGGAGAGGAGTTCAGCTGACTAAGAAGGAAGGTCTAGAGGCCTTTTTGTTAGTAGTAGCTCTGCAAGGATGAGTTGCCTTATAGGAAGAAGGCCCCAGGGGCTTAGCTTCTTGAAGATGTTGCCTGTTTGAAGCTGTAGAGTTGCTGTTTATTTGGTGATGTGTGTGCTTTTCCCCAGCGAGGAAGCATTTTGACTGACAGAGACTCTGCTGACTTTGCTGTCATTTTGGCCAGTGAGAGGATGCTTTTTGGCTGGCTATCTAATTTGGGCACAATCTGCTCAAGGATTTGAGGTGATCCAATGATTGTGTTGGAAAACCGTGAATCAGATGAAATCTGTGTGTCAGTCAAGTCCTAGTATCACTCATTGTTTTTCTGGCCCAGTGTGTGTTTGGTTAAATCAAGTCCTGATGTTTCTAGGCCCTGGGGTTAGTGTAAGAGAGGCGGGGAGAATCTGCCTTTCATCTTCCTCTCACAATTTTGCAATGTGACTGAAAACTGTTGGAGAGAATGTTTCAGATCTCAAAGAAAGATTAGGTTTGATGGCATGAAGCCGCGGGTTCTGTGGCCCAGCCTAGAATTCTGCTGAGGGAGTTGTATAATCTCCCCATACTTTAAAGGATTTTGGCTCTGAATTTATGATCAAATATGGCTTGAGGTTTTCATATTTCTTTCTTGCTTGCTTTCTTGCTTTCTTGGTGGTTTGTTGTTGTTGTTGGTTTTTTTAAGTGTGTCTCACAGTATTATAGCCTATAGCAGTTTGAGTTCCTCCTGTTTGCTGTGTATCATTCCTTCATTTGAAATCAACACACTGAAGGGCTCCACAAATAAAAATAAATTTTTTTTAAAAAAATCCATAAATAATAGCTGTAGTAATTACAGAAGATCACATGTCTTGTTTATGGGCATGAAACCACAAAACAGTGGGGCAAAATTACCAATACTAGTTAATGTGGTGTGATGGTATCCATAACTAGAATGGTGTGTAAAGCAACTTAAAATAGAATGTAATTCAACAGATGAGTATTTATTTATTGCTTCAACAAATGTGGATAGTAGGTTTAGTTAGTTTTGCAATTTTTTTAAGGACTAGCTAGTGTTTTAGAAAGCAAATCTAGTAAATCTGAAGGTATAATCAAAGCTGTGGAGGCAAGTATAAATCTTTTCACTGAGAAGAGTGTATTTTAGTTGCAATCTAATGGTGCAATAATTTTGTTGCATTATGGAAATGTCTTGGAAATACGCAGTATGTCCCTGCTACCCTTCCTAAATTCTTTCCTTTTTCATATTCGTTCTCCCTCTGTCCTTCATTAGTGCTTAACTTGACAAAAGAAATACAAAATGGGACTAATTTAGAAGACCTGACAGTAAAATACAGTAGAGCTATAGATTCTTTTTTTCCATATGTCATTTGTTTAATTATATCAGACACAGGCTGAGTTTGGTTTATTTAAATTGTCTTATGCCTACTGAACTGAAACTATCTTGTGACATTGTCAATGTGAAAGGTCATTCTGCCTGGAATATATCTTGTTATGACAGAACTGCGACAGAGATATTAAAGTAGGTGTTTGCCTTCCTTTGCTGTCACTTTGCAGCTCCCAGCATCTGTAAATCAAATCCATTTAGACTACTTCAAGAAAAAAAAGATGATGCCTTCCTGCCACATCCGAACAGTACTGCTATCAAACGGTAACTTCATGCTACTGTTCCTTTCATGAGTGAATYTAAAATTGGGCTGATTTTGGAGTATTTTCCCCAGATGACCTCTCCTGTTCCCCAAATCCACTTTGCCGTTCCTTCAATTCATCTGTGCTGCTCTCGTAGAAATTTGTTTGCTCCCTTTTAATCAGTGGAAAGTACTCTGCAAGAGATGTGTAGCAGCTGAAACAACATGTTGTGATGCTGGTTTAGGACGGGAAGTATGTTTAGTTAGCTAAAGTAGTTACTCTGTTTTGTACCACAGATTGGTTCCATTATTAGCCTATTTTTTATTAGTATCTCCTACCATACTGGAATCAGATGTTTTATCAGAAGATTGTGAGGAAAAGTAGAAGCTTCACAGCTCTCTGTGGCTGTGCTCTGCATAAAATGGGTTGGTTAGCTTCTATCCAGATCCCACTGGGCAAGAGTCATAGAATCATAGAATCATTAAGGTTGGAAAAGACCTCTAAGATCATCAAGTCCAACCRTCAACCCAACACCACCATGCCCACTAAATCACGTCCCTAAGTGCCTCATCTACACGTCTTTTAAATACTTCCAGGGATGGTGACTCCACCACCTCCCTGGGCAGCCTTTTCCAATGCTTAACCACTCTTTCAGTAAAGAAATTTTTCCTAATGTCCAGTCTAAACCTCCCCTGGCGCAACTTGAGGCCATTTCCTCTCGTCCTATCGCTAGTTGCTTGGCAGAAGAGACCAACACCCACCTCGCTGCAACCTCCTTTCAAGTAGTTGTAGAGGGCGATAAGGTCTCCCCTGAGTCAACATCACAGAGAGCTGCAAAAAAACCAGCGCTGTTGAACGTTAGTGTCAAAGGAAGAGCTGAATCCAGGTCCTTACAAGAAGCTGTTTTGGCCTAATTGGATTGGCTGAACATGATGAGATACGATCTAAAACCAATGGAGCTTTGTAGGCAGAAATGTCAAATATGGATGCATTTAAGTGATAGCTGCCTCACATTCCCTCTAAAACCAAATGAGATTTAGAGAAGCCTGCTTGATGTAGTCTGCTGTACAAGGTTCAAAAGACAAGAGCGATCAGCAGGAAATTGTCATCAGTTCTTTTGGGAGTGGATTTTGTTTTTTTTAATTACAGAGAAACTAGAATCAACACCCCCATTTGCTAGTCACATTATTTAGTAAGGGATGGTTGTTTTTCTGAAGAGTTTATCTGTTCAGTGATGATTTAATTTAGGAATTAATTCAGGGAATTTCTACTGCCTGTAGTGTGATGCAGTAAGTCAGAATACTTAATTACAATGGTCCCTTCTGGCCTTAAAGTAGCCCTTTCTTACCTTATTTCATACTTATACCTGTTTATGAGATGGAACACAGGTGCACAAAAATTAAGGATATTGCCTGGGATAATGCAAGACCTGGGAACTGAACTCCGGCCTGTTGTTCACTGGGTCTTTGCATAGGTATAAGACTAATCTTCCTTTCAAGCAGCGTTTTACTCCCAAGGGCTTTCAACACAGTGTCTTTCATGAGCTTTGAATTCACTAGTAAAAATAAAAAGATGGGACATCTTTCTGAAAGTCCTTGCCTAATAACTTGTGTCTTCCAGAGTATTGATAAACACAAGTGCATTTGCCCCAAAGACGTGCTCTGGCTTTAGTACCACACTTTTAATGACAAACATTCACCTAGTTTACCATATGCATTCTTTTATCTTAGCTGTTCTCTGTGCATGTTAGGAGATTTATTTCTACTCATAATGTATTTCATGTGTGTTAGTTGTAAATATTGTGCTCATAAATCAGCCTGGACCATCCAGCCCCAAGGATGGAGACAGCTTACAATAGGTCTGTCTGCTTCAGATTGTGAGACTGTACTAGTTCTCTGTTTTTTCCATTGCCTGGCTCTGTTAGTGGCATGTTGCCAGTCTCCTGTCTCACATTAACAGGAATATTATATATTACTGAATTTAAAGTGTTTTTCCTTCAGGACTAGAAGAATGTAATGGAGCATGCATCTGGCAGCATGACATTATTCCTATGGTGTGCAGCATGCCCTCCATGCAGAGAATCGTCACCGTGGATTTCTGCTTCAGTCCTCTAGGCATGAGGAGTTTTACTGTGTGCACTGAGGTAGGTCTTAGACCAGGTTGGGGACACATTACGTCAGGGATTGCATGCATATATGCATAATGTGTAATGAAAAACTGATTCTTCTCCCTTCCCTTCACCAAATTCTCTAAATTAAATACCACAAAAGTAGCAAGTCTGGAGCATAATCCCAGAACTCCATTTTTTTCATCCCGCTTCTAGAACCAGCTCCATCTGTATTCACACCTACTGACCTCACTTTTTTCATCTGGGAGATGGAAACTTGTTACACTTGCCTCATGAGATGTTTTTGGAGAATTTATTAGTTCATAAACTATATGTATGAGGACATATCAGTACTACAGAAGTATGTATGAAACTGTCCCAAAACTAGGATTGTTACTCTTCATTGTCAGGTAGTTTCATTTCGACTCCTCTCCATTTGTCCTCTTGTTGGAAAGCTTGTCTGCTTGGCTGGAACTGCAAGTATTTTCTGCAGTGCTCCTGTTAAATTATTACCCTTTTTACTGATTTTAAGGATCTTGTGCTCCCAAAATTCCTGTGTTTGCATGAAACAAGGCTGCATTAAATTGCATGGTCTAAAGCAATCAATATTCAATAAGCTTCTGGTATGTTGGCTTCTGGTATTAATTGGCTTGTTTTTGGAAGTCTGAAATGGGCTGAGCTGCAGGGCTAAACTAAACAAAGTCTGTCATACCAAAAATACTCTGAAGGAGTATATTTCTTCATGGCAGTGCAGCTGAAAACACCACATTTACTGTAATTAGTGCATATCACACTTGTGCCTATGCTTCCTATCTTATTTATATATACTTAAATATGTTTCTAGGTATCTGATTCTTGGAGGCTGTGTTAAATCAGTGTCTTCTGTTGTTTATTCTGGTCTAATAAACAGACCCTTGATTTGCATCACACAATACATCCCAAAACTATAACCCTACATAAAAAAAAAAGTTCCCCAGAACAGTCTGTGACCCAGAGCACATGATGCATTTCAGGAGAGCTGGAAAGGAGAATGGTGTCATCACCTGAGAGGAAACAAAAATCAGAAAGAAACGAGGAGGGGAAATTTTGGTGCTTATTTTTAGACTCTGTGGGTGAGTATTATTTTCAGCTTTGTCTATATTAATTTCTGCAGAACACAGTGTTAACGTGTGATTAGGCTATCTACGAATAGAGAACCATAATTTCTAGCTAAGTAATCACTCACTAGCAATCCCTGAAGACTCAATATACCCATTTGTACCAGGATAGGGTAGCGAAGACATGACTACAGACAGCGTAGATACAGCTGAGACAGCTATAAGCTAGCTTGTTGAGAAATAAACCTTACACATGTATTTACACTTAACGAGTTCAGAAAAATATGTCCATGCCACTGGGTCAATCCTCCATGTAGTTGGAGATACTCTGGTATTAGTGTGAGTTAGTTTAAAGCTAACTTTCAATATGTTTATGTGGAGCTGTTCTCATACTTGTGACTGCATACCTTCAGCATCTTCTCTATTTAGCACAAGACTACGCACTTGTAAGTTTCACTGAAGAACATGCTGCTTGTTAATCAGCACTTTATTGTCTCAGTATGCTTAAAATAAGCGTTTTGTCACATTCAAGAAGAAACTTTATTGGTTTGCATTCTGGCACCATGCTTCATGTTGTCAAGTGCTGTCAGTTGGCTTCTTTCTGTAACTTATTTACAGAGAGAGGGAGCTTGAGAGTGAAACATTCTGGTAACAATTTTCACCAGATACATATTGGATGTGTTATAGAAGTATCTCTAATGTTACAAAGAACAAGAGACTTAATGGATAATAGTCTGATCTTGTGTGCTAGAGAGGTCCCCTTTAGAGCCTGTGATTGCTGTATAGGACAGGGAACACAAAGCTAAAATTCCCCTGTTGCACAGTGAATACAGTGAGAGGAAGGAAAGAAGATAGCGTCTTATCAAAGGATCTTCTGGTTTCCTTTATAAACAGCTAAGAAGCAGCTTTACCACTTCCCTCACTCAGTATTAAGCAAAGGACCTTTGAGAGGACAATAGATGTTAGGCCTACCAAAATTCTCTTTGACTGTCTTAGAATGTGTCTGTAGTCTAAGTAGCAATAAAAGCTAATACTGAGTTAAAGCCAGATGGTTCTAGTTAGTCTGCAATGTTGTCTTTTAATCTGATGTGGAGGCAGAAAAGTACAATGGAGTCTGATCTTTGCTTTGAGAAGCCTGCTTTTGTCACTAGTCCTGAAGCTGGCCTTTTGACTAACTCCACG
The DNA here is from genome assembly GCA_035582835.1 of Phoebastria nigripes. Classification (NCBI taxonomy): domain Eukaryota; kingdom Metazoa; phylum Chordata; class Aves; order Procellariiformes; family Diomedeidae; genus Phoebastria; species Phoebastria nigripes. Next base: position 2,264,253 of record JAYKAV010003044.1, on the reverse strand, counting down.
TGAGTCATTTCATCTCTACATCACTCCCATACTTTGCAAACTCATCAGCAGAAGGACTGCTGCTTACTGGCAGTTTTGTACCTTACACAATAAAGACCAGATCTTGTTTGACGTGATTAGGTATCACTGTCATTAAATTTAATAATTTATAGAAATTTACAGTCAGAATGTTCTAAATAAGGATCAAGTGCAACAGAGATATTAAAGCTATTTTGCTAGCTTATATTATAAATGGAGCATTAGAAAAGGCAGCAGAGACGGCCTGATTTTTGCCTTAGTGTACATAGGAGGAGCTAAACTCTGAAGTGATAAACTAGTAGTTCCCAAACCAGTCTGTGGAACCGTGAAGTATATTAATTCCGAAGTTCCAAAAATCTGTGAAAAGTTTTGAGGCTTGACTGTGGCACAATAGCACCGAAGTTTGGGAAGAATTGCGCTGAACAATATATCTCCTCTGCAGAAGACCACATGTAGCTTTTGAAAAAGACTTCTGTAAGCCTATTCAATCTGCTTAGGTTCTTGGATAGTTTACTGCTGTAAATAAATACRGTTAGGGTCTTTATTAAATGCCATGTGCAATAGCATTTAATTATGGGTATATATTTTTAGGCTGTCACAGAACATATCCCATTGCAGCTTTTTTTAAGAAAAAAACAAACAAACAAACAAACAAAGCTTTCTTAGGACAGGTGTACACATAATACATATGTGAGATTTTTGTCTTGGAAAATGCAGCAGATTATAGCTAATCTTGAACTCTCTTATTAGAAAATAAAGCTGTGAGAATTTAACAAAATGCTATGCAGAATTATCCATGTTTCCAATGTTTCTTGGGTTATATATTGAGTTTTATTGTGCAGCAGCTTTTTCAGAAAATTGTGAGGGCCAGGAATGTACAATTAAGTCCTGTTCTGAATCACGCGACTGAGAACAACATCTAGAAAAAAGAAATTATTTGGATTACAAAATGTCAGAAACATATTGATATAATTATCCTTAAAAGGAGATACTTTAGGAAACAGGATGGATTAAGTTATTACAAACATTCATGGAGTAAAAACACTATTAAAGCATTGTAAGAGTTATACAGCCAGTGAACCAAAAGTGTAAAAACAACGCTTTGGAAATGAATATTTTCCCAAGAAAACCTTCCAGTAAAAACCTGGGAAACTGCACTTTTTCTTGTGGGTGAAAAAAAGTCACATTCCGACTTTAAAGAGACAGTGCTTCTGGAGAACTTACACATTCAGAATGTACTCTATCTCCTTAAAAACTATGAAAAAAAGAAGTTTAAGGACTTAATCTAGGGGTTTTTTTCCCAGTGTACGCCTGCTATCCTTTTTGTGTGTTTTTCCATGTGGATGGTAAAAGTAGATGGGACAGTTTCACAACTGCTTCCATTAGATTTCTTTTTCTGACTCCTGTGTACTTCTGAAATTACTGCTAGTGGAAAAATAATAATAAAATCACTCTAGGGAACAGAGTGCACAGCATATTTTGTTGACATTTTAACATGTATGTCGGTAACCCATTTCCTATCCTAGCTTTTGTAAGCTAGCTTTTGGTGAGGACTGGTGTGCTTTGCTAACAGACTGCTTTGCTAATGAAACGAGAAACTTTAATTGCTGTTTCAAATCCAGTATGTGCTAGTAGCAACTTAATGGTTGTTTTCTATAGGGTTATTTTCAAGTGACCCATAAATAAGCAGTTACATGGTCTCAGATGTATTCCAGCCTGAATGTCGAATGCAATTGGTCCTAATTGGTTTCCTTGGTAGTTCTCAGAAAGAGTTCTCAGAGAGAACCTTGACTAGTTAGTCTTAATATTGCTTATTCCTTTGACTTTTGCTGGTGGTTCTTGGAAGTTTGTCAAGGCATTGTTGATTGAAACATACTGTTGAAATAGTGTAAAAGTGAAGTCTCACCCTCTTGCTGACAGAACTGGACCTTTTGTGTAGACAAAGGACTTCAGTCTCCAGGGCTGTCATGTCTGATATCCTTCACTGGTAATAAATGGACAGAAAAAAAGAGAAAGAGAGTGCAGAAGTGGACCCTTCCTGCTTCAGCTCCTTTTCTATGTGGAAGCACAGACTTGAGCTTATAACATGTACCATGAAGCACAAATACACATCTCTCTCTCTCTCTCTAACTGTGTACTGCTGGATATACAGTTGAGAGTGTGGAAGGATTCAGAAACAATGGGATGTTTGTATGGCTAGCAAGAACACCCAGATTTGTTACAGTAATGATCTTTAAAACAAAATCAGCAACATCAGAGAGGAAACAAGAGAACCCTTTTAACTCTTGGTGAAGGAGGGACTTCTTTTTTGGATTGGTGCCTCTTGAAGTGTCTTAAACTTTTCTGTGAAGCAGCTAGTCATGGCCAATGTCAGGAAAAGGATAGTGGACACTGTAAGTGATACATTCCAGCAGTTTCTGTGCTGAAAATATCACCAACAACATTTGATGTCGAGACACAAAGGCTTGGTCCCAAAATTATTGTGAATCAGAGAAGTAAGCTTTTGAAAAAGGAAAGAAAATGGAATGTAAGGCCTGATTTAAGACTTTTTAAAATGCTTGTTCCTGTGGGATTTTTGACAGTGTTATTCTATCAGCATAAATTTATTTTAATCCAGTAGTGGCCACCCTCCTCCCCGTCTTTTTTCTTTTTT
>JAYKAV010003044.1:2194444-2261569 GCA_035582835.1 Phoebastria nigripes | reverse complement strand
CTTAGCTAACTCTACAAATTGCTCAGTTTTCCTGTGTAGAAATTCAAACAGAGAGAGAATAATCCAATCCCTGGATTTCTAAATTCAAGTAGCTTTTAAATCAGAGATAGTTTTGAAGCAAGAACAATAATCTTTCTGGTAGTGGGTGGCATAAAGAGACTGTTTTTTCCATTCAAGGCTTTTTCTTTTAAATGTATTTGATTTAGATCGATTTAACTTGGTGTGGGAATTGAAAGTCTGACTGAAACTTCCTGTTCTGAGTTGTGGCTTCAGTGAGTTGCTGGATGGATGTGCCTTACCATTGTTGTGTCCTCTTTCTTGCATAATGATCCTCGATTCTGATGAATTTCCATCACATGCGTGGGCTTGATGCGGCAGTGTACTCACGACTGGTTAAAAGCACAGGAAATCTGCGCTTCTATCCAGATGTCCTATGTTTTTTAAGAGAATTACTTCATTTCTTTCTTTTGCCTCAGTTTGTCAGTACAGTGTAACTTTTGTAAGTGCTTTGAAACCCTAATGGAGGACTTGTTGAAATCCTTAGATGGAGGTTATACATTATATTCTACCAGGTGCTTCTTTACTGAGCTAGTAAATAACCTCAGAACTTGGAACTGGAAATATTCTACCTTGCCTTTCATTCTTAGAACCCACTTCATTGTTCTTTCAGTAAATTGGTACTTTTCCTGTTTCCAGTACTTCTTTAAAGATTTTGTGGAATGTTGTAATACATCTGTGACAGTTCAGACCTAGTCCTCCACTTTGAGTTAAGCTACGTCAAGCAGGTTTGCAGCAGAGGTTTCCCTTGAGTTAAAGTACACGCAAAAGAGTTCTGTCTTTCCAGCTGTGTAGTGATAGCCTTTAAGTTACGGCAACATCTACAGATGTTTCCCCTCTTCTGACTACTTGTGTCAACAGGAAATGGCCAACATGCATAGTGGCTTCCAAACTTAAAACTTCTGCAAGCAGTACAGAAAGAAATCAGAGGCTACAGGTATGCTGGTAAATTACCAGTTCAGGGAAAGGTTTCTGGGCTCTGGGACTTCATTGTACATGGATATATTGTTGAAAGAGCTTTTACATGGTTTTGGCTGGGCCAACTAGCCAATCACTAGTTTCTGATTGCAGTTCAAGAGCTGTTGTGAGCCAAAGCCCATTCATACAAGACATTTTGCATTCAGCCATCCTGTTTCAGAGGTGGGTAACTTGATGTTGTGGACATGTATTATGGCCACATGGCATGAAACACTCTCACAGAACAAGCTCAGACTAGTTTAAATTAGTAACACAGATCTACGCACAGTATCTGGAATATAGGGGAAAAATAGGTAGCTTATGTTGATTGTATGATCCCATTCATGACAAGTGGTATATTGAAGCCCATGTCCTAAATATTTCTACTTTTTTTTTTTTTTAATACTAAACTGATAACTTATTTACACTGAACTTAACACTTACTGCTCTTTTATGTTTTTAGGAAATTTCCCCCTTCTTTCCCTGAGTCAGTTAATATAAACCAGAGGTCAGAGCAGCTCTTCATGATGAAAATGTGCTGGTTTTATCTGTTCTCTGACTTCTTTTTCGTGAAGAAAATGAAGGAGAAGGAAAGAGTCTTGGAATCTTTTTAGTGTAATGAAAAGTATATCGAAAATGATTCCTTTATGTGCTTAAGTGTATGCTGTTTTCAAGGTTCTCTTACTTTTTGAAGGAAGTTTTCAGAATCTTATTGATTACATTGACCTTCTGGATTTCTTTCTGCACTTTAGATTTCTGGTGAGTGATACCTGGGAGCACTAAGTAACAGAGTCCATTGTTGAGAACATCTGAGGCAAATCTTTATGCTTTTGAAATAGCGTAACTTGTTCTACCAAATCCAAGTCTGTGAAACATCATCTTAAAAATCCAAATGTTAGTAAAGACAATTAGCATGGGTTTAGTGAGCACAAAATTCAACTTTACAAGATAAAGCGGGTAACCTTCAACTTACTATAGAGCATCAGCTACACAACCTCCTCTGCTGAGGTGCAGAGGCCTTTGTGCTCAGCCACTGACAACACAAATACTAAGCATAACTTTGTGTGATCTATCTTTCATTGGCTGATTTGTGTTCAGTTTAGCAATCCCTTGGAGTTAGCTGACCACCAACCCTGTGCCAGTGTCATGTTTCTAGAGACTGTACACTCCCTCTGAGTATGTTGTATCTAACCAGTCAATACAGTTTTGCTCCTTAGCTCCCCTTCTATTACTCTGTGAAATATTTGCAGAACCTGTATTTCATGATTGGCCCAGTTACTGATTTATCTCCTGTACTGTTTATCCTACTGGGATTGTGTTATTTTTTTCAGAAATGACCTCCCTTGCTCACAAACCACAGCTAATTTCGTCTTATTTCCCTCCCTGCCCCCTCCTTCTGGCATGCTAATAGCGATTCTAACTGGCTGTTAACTTCTACTCTGCAGTTGTCACCGAGCCTTTCCAAGTTAAATATTGCAAATGAAAATCAGAATATGCTTGGCACTGTCTTCAGTTGGAGGTGCAGTCTGCACTTTAGGAGGTGATGGTCATTACCAAATGTCAGCTTTGGAGAGATTCAACAGATGGGAATGCTCTGTTTTAGATTATCTGCCCATGTATTTGTTTAGACAGATTCATGGGCACTTCAAATGCCTTTGGAAGTCAGCATTCCAGAGCACTGCAATGCATAGCACTGGAAAGGAAGGGAAACATGGAGGTATAAGGAAGTGTTTGTAGTGCACATGAAGTGCTTTCAAATAAGATTTTGAAATTGCACAAACAGTGCATATTCCTATTTGCTTAAACTGTGTAGCAGTAAAATCCATTAAAGAAAATCTGGACGGCTGTTCACTCAGGTGACTGAGACCAGTGCAAACAAACTCAGCTAACTGCCCACCTCTGAAAACAAGGCAATCAGACCTTCTAGTTATTCAGTTATTGAAAGATGTCTGTGGGAACAAAGCGTCAGGAATAATAGCTGAAACTTTTTAGAAGCAATTTTTTCTTCCTTGCTTTTCCTAGAACTAAAATAAAATGAGAACAGGATCTGTGGCCTGGCATATCTCCAGGGGAATTTCAGGGACTTTATTAATCAATTATATAAGGAAAAGCATTGRGTAATGGGCAAAAATGGCAAAGCATCTATGTGACCTTGTTGAATTTTTCTAGCCAGCCCTTCTAAGGACCTCATTGTTTTTGCTGCTGAGAAGAGTCTCTCTTCACAGAGGCAGTTTAAATGGGTAGCTCCTTTTGATGATGGGTTTGAGAAGGAATAAAAACATGGTGCAAAAACTTGCTTAAGGTAGGTTACACAGTAGGTGACAACAAAGCTGTCCTCTCATTTCTAGTGCTAAACAGTAGAGTGTTTCCTCTTGTAATATACAGCTCTTTATATGGCCCCATGTAAAGCTCTAACAAAGGAAGTCCTCTCATGCATTTCCACTTTATGGAAGAAGGAAGGGAGAACTGACTTGCTGAAAATGGCCTTGCCAACCTGGGGAAGAATCAGAGATTCAATTCTGAAGTTCCTTAAGTCCATCACGCCACATGTCTTTGTAATTGTTTGCAACTGATAAAAACGTCAATGATCCGAGTATAGTAAGTAGGGAAGGGAGGCATGAAAAAGATTACATATGGATAAATTGCAGGTGAATCCAGAACATACACAACTCCAATGTGGGTAAGACTGAACATTTCAAAGAAAGCATTATTATTGATATTGTTAGTCATTGAGCTCTTTTAGGTATGAACAAAAAATGAAAGGCGGGATAAATCTGTATCATATACCTCTGTTTTGCATGCTTGCTTTAACCTGGATGTGCTCCCTATGGAGCTTCTGTAGGCCAGCACAAAATAATCTGCATTGATCCAAACAGACTGTTAATTTTCTCTGTGTAAGAAGACTAAACTTGGCATTTCTGTATCTTACTAAGCTTTTCTTTTTAGGCTGAAACACAGGAAAGACTTCAAACCTAATTTCTCAGCTTATGGAGCAAATAATATTCTGAATCTTGCAGGATCATAACTTTTTGTATAAAGCTTTCCAGCTGTTTTCTGTTGATAAAAGACATAGCTGGGCACCAAGAGATAAGACTGTAGGACTGAGAAATTGCTGACTTAGTCTTGTAATCTTCCTGCACTGCATTCCCATAGGGAAGTTATGGATATGTGTAACTCTGTACAAGTTAATGTTCTAATCCTTGAATCCCATTCAATGGCTCAGCCATTGAATTTGATGAAAATTTTGGGCATCTGACACATTACAGGATTCAGTTTTATATACAGGCTTTTGATTTCTGGCAGATTGTCAGTGTAGAGCTCGAATTGATTAACTTAGTGCTGTTACTCTGAATCTGAGTATGTTGTATTCTGAGAACAAACCTGACTGGAAACTTCAGTGACACCTTTTGGAAGGACTCTGAACTTTCAGGATCCAGATTAGGAAGAAGCGTCAGGATCAAACATGATTTATAGCATCAAGAACTTTCTTTAGTATTGCCAGCTGAGAATGGCAATGGAGTTTGTGATAGCCTAGAGCTTGTATTCTTTGCTTCTGAGCAAATATGCTATCCATACCCCTGCTGAGATAAAGGCTTGTCTTGATGTTCCAGATAACTCTAATTATATAGACAAAGAGATAAAATTAAGACAAATTAATTGAAAATGGAAGATTAGTTAGACAAATGGAAAAAATACATACAGATGTTTAGAAGCACCTAAAATCCCATGTGGTGCAATATCTGCTAAGTCAGCTAGCAATTTTTTATGAATGAGAAATCTAATAAGGGGAACCAGTTAAAATTTGCCCTAGAGCAATTGTAACTTCTACACCTCTTTTTTTGGTTCATAAACACCTCTGTCTCCTGCAAAAACACTTGTGAGGATACTTTTTAATATGGTTTGCTAAGTTTTCTTGCTTGACTTCATTGTTCCTGCAAATCAGCAAATGAATTCCATTTGCAGTTCAATTTTTTTCTAAGACAAGGAATGTTTATGCCAGATTTCTGTTCCTACCTTTACCCTTAAAACTCACACACCATAGGAACTCTCTGTCTTGCAGAAATGTACAGCTGTAGCAAAGTGTAATATGCACGTGGAAAGATCTCGTAGGGCCAGACTATGACGCATATTTTGCTAGTGCTAATCCACTAAGTAACTTCAGACATACATTGAATAGYACTTTTATCTCACGTTTAATTGTTAAATACAATCAGTGAAGTTGTTAGATGTATGTCACAGTCCCTTTCTCTCAACTTCACATGACAATCATTCTATTCATTTCACTATAGCTGTCCTATAGCTGATTTATACCAAACATGCAGATAAGACTCTCGTAGAGTGATTATAGTCAAATCATTCCAGTTTGATGCCGATATAAGACAAAACTGGGTCTTTGAAGTCAGATTTTTCCCTAGAGTAGGGCAGAAGAGAAGGTGTTCTCCTTAGCTGAGGCAGTTGGTGGGGGGTTTTTTGTTTGCTTGTTTATGCAGAAGTTTGTGACTTCTTAATATTCCCCACTGTAGAGAAGAGGCCGGTGCTGTTGCAAAGTACATAAAGAAAACAAGAAGCCTAGAGTAGAAAAAGTCTAAAAATCAGAGAAGGCTATGGAGCTGGTGAGAAAATGAGAGGTGACATGAGAACAGGAAGGAAAGGGGAAGGTTATGTCATTAGAGACTGGAATTCAATGTTTTGATGAAACTCCATGGATACAGGAAGGAGCAGGGCGGGTAAAAATAGCTAAATGAAAATGGTATGAGTTCCAAGAATTCAACTCTCCGAAAAGAAAGAAATATATGTTCTTGCTTAAAAACAGGCGGAAAAAGTTATGTTTTTATGAAGCATTAGAAAGAATGAAGGAGAAAGGAAGGGAGCAAAATTTGCTGACTGCAATTTTTTTTTTTTTTTCTCCAACCAAAACTTGAAATTTTGTGTTATTATACACATTTCATCCAAATCCTCAGTGGCTTAGTTCCCAAGAGAGAGAACACTTTTTCAGTAAAGTCATCTCATCGGAAGACCTTGGAGGCTGTTGGAATTAAAGGTTTTTTTTGGGCTGAGCACATGCTAATGCTTACAGACACAAAATTCTCTCACTCCTGACTGATACAAAACACTACTGATCACTGTATGAGAAAATGGCCATCATGTATAGAGTAGTTTACTTTTCAGGACTTAAATTTGTGCGAAGCCAGCAAGCAATTAGATTGAAGTCTCTATTTTTTTTGTACTGAATTGTATGTGCTCACATCCTCCCCATAGAGATTCATATCTTATCTATAAAACAGAAAGCTCTTACTACAAGAAAAAGAAAGAAAGAAAATCAACCAATTGACTGACTTAGATTTTGTTTTTGTTAATTTCTGAACAGATGGTAACATACCACAATGGAAGTTTTATAAAAATTTCCATCTTTTAACTGAGTGCAGGCCTGAAATTTTTCCCTGGTGAAAATGCGGAGCATGAGTCATTAAACATGCTATGCGCTATCTGCATGGGATTTTCACTTACTGTATTCAGAAAAGTCAGAAAGCCGTTCCATTACGGTAACTGCCTTTTTTTTTTTTTTTTTTTCCCCTCCACCTGGGCAAATGGCCAATTCCATCATCTCAGGCTCAGCAGTATGAACAAGGAAGGTACAGTCTGAGGAGGGGATGTAATGTACAGACAAGGGGAGAGGCATTGCTCCACAGTCCAAGAGCAGGAGTCAACTTGTAAAGCTTAAACAATTGTCAGAAGAAGTGGCCTGAGTTATGATTTCTCCAGTCCAGTCTGAATTCACTAATTGAAAAGTTAAGGACTGGTTTTACAAGCAATAGGTTATATTGCCTGCAGAGTGTTCAGCACCTACTGCATCTTGGCCCTAAATTATCATTATGGAGATAGAGAGTCTAAACTTAATCTTTGTTTGGACTCCATTTGAAATTTGGCACTGATTGCTGTGGGACAAATAAGGCCCAGAGATGCTGAGTGTGATTTTCTGCAGGTCTGCTGATTTGACCTTGGAGAGCTAGAGGAGTTCAAGCTCTCCAGTCTACAGTACTGTTCACCTTAGTGAAGTTATAGAACTTTGCTGGGGGCGGGGAATGTAAAGGGATTTTTCATTGAGGCTTCAAGGCATTTGTAAAATCCATCAGTTCTCTCCAGGGCCCTGACTGCAGTCTCTGATGCCTAGTCCTCAATACACAGCATCTTCTTGAGGAGTGCAGGGCTCATCAGTTTTGTCAGCCTGCTGTTTCTTGTATTGGTCTTTGTAACACCTGTAGATCAAAATTACCTTGGAGAAATCAAATCAGGGTCTGAAATTTGCAGCTTGGAATTTCCTTTGTATCATCTCGAGGTGGTATCTACACCCATTTTGGAGTGGAGATGTGAAAAAGGCATGGGATGTATTGCCCCTTAGTTACTTACATTAATGGGTGTGTTAGAAATGCAGAAAGATGAATGGATGGCTGGGTGGATGGATGGATGGATGGATGGATGGATGGATGGATGGATGGATGGATATATCATCTTCCAAGGTCTCTGTCATTCAGGAAAAGATTAGTTAATTATTCTCAGTCTGTGTGATACTTAATGACATCTAGAAGAGAGGTGAATGGCATCTTGTTGGATGGCAAGGATAATATAGAACACAATTTCCCCTGAAGAAATAGCTCACATACCTTATATAATGAATGAGCTCATTTTGCCTGTGTTTGCCAGAAACAATAAAAGTTAGAAAATGTCCCAGTAATTAAAATAAAGTGTTACCCAGATTTATGGTGAGAAATGCGAAATGTCAGGCAATTGAGTGCAGCTCCACACTCACAAATAAGCTTCACATTCGTTAGAACAGGTTGCATTCATTACTAAGAACAGTGTGGGTCCAGTGCTAGCCCCAGAAGGCAACGAATGGTTTCTCCTGCTCAGGGAAAGAAAGCAGAGGGGAGGGAAAGGTGCCAGCTGGCATGTTAGCTGATGGATCTTGGGTCCTAGTGGTAATGCTGCAGTGTGCACAGTACAGACATGATCATTGCTTCAAGATGGGCTTTGGATTACATGATGGATAGTAGGAAGAAGGGAGAGAGAGTACCATTCTCAGGCCTGCCACATGCAGAAGAGAAATCTAGGAGAAGTTTTTGAAAGGGTGGAGATGAAAAAGGGGAATCTAAGCAAGGCCAGCCTTTCCTGCAACCCTTCCTCTCACAGTCACTGTTTATTACTTTTTTTAATACTAATGCTATACCTATGAATAGTATAGAAGCTTATGAATATGAGTTTATCGTTTGTTTAAAATAATCTTAAACCCTAATTATTCCAGAGACCATTTCTTTGTCAGAGGGCCACCCAAGACAAGTGAAGTGGGTCTAATCTATATATGTACTATGCATATAGACTTAGGGAATATTGAAAGCGTAGGACTGTTGGAAACAGAAGTGAAACTCACTGCAAGTCTATAGTGTAAGCTCATTTGAGCAGTACCCATGCAAGTCATGCTGAAACATTACAATTGTCTTTCTGCTCTGTATAGCTAGAAGAGGGTAGGCTGCTGAAACGTCCTTCTGCTGTGACATGGGGGTTGTGATATTGAGAACGTGCTGCCTTAACATCTCTTGTTGCTTGCTTTTGCAGTCCTCTTTTCTGACATAGCTAATTAAAAATTGAAGAAACTTGAAACATAAAAACTAGTCTGACAACTTAAGCTGTCTAGAACCTAAAATGTTAAGTGTCTTTTCCTGAAAAAGAGAATGGGACAGTGTTAAGTCACAGACACTTCAGTGAATACCAGTCTTGTGGAGGACTTTCATTACCTGATTTTACCAGACTGAAGGTGTCTGAAGTGTCCGATTCAAAAAACAGCCTGTCTTGCCCATTGGAGTATGAAAGAGGTCTTATGGACAAAACAAACAAACAAACGCCCAAAACCTTCTATCTTTTAGTGTTGGATTCTCTTCTCATATAAATTTCAATTGGGAATAGTTCTAGGAATATCAGTGGAGTTTTGTTAGAAAAAAATAGTCATTAAGTTAAAGCAGTTGATTTTAACTTGGTAGAAGATTTGGATTCTGATAAAGATCTGGAGGGTGGCCTTAAGCCAGTTGTATATCCTCTCTGTTCCTCAGTTCCACATCTGTAAAATAATGGTATGAATTTGTTTCTTTTTCATTACATGCTTGTAAGAAAAATCTCATTATGCTAATGAGGTGTGCATATGCTTTAATCACAGGTTCATTCAGAAAGCCCATAAATAAAATAAATATGAGATCAACCCGTAAGAATTTGTGAGAGAGGAGCAGAAATTCCAGATTTTTAGGACAGCACGTTCTGAATTACTGAAGTGATGATGTAAGCACTTATGTCCATAGAGTGCCTAGTGCTCTGTGTGTTATTTATAGGAGACACAGGCCTTTAAAATAAATTGCAGGTTCGTATGTCAGACCAGCAGATAGAGGATCACTTTACAACAAGGGGTAGATATCATAAATTTCAAGCAGACCATGGGGCTCATTCCCCGCCATGATTTTGGATCTTAAGCTGTTGTAAAGTGTGTACCAAAGAACATGAGAAAAGAGACTAGAGTCAGAAGCCTTAGTGATAACCCAACTAGCAGATAATATGGTCTTACAGAGTCTTTCTAGCAAAGGTGCACTTAAGCATATCAATATTATTTACAAAATATGGATACCGTGATGATGAGAAATTATCTCAAAGATGGAAGAGATTACAAAAAAGATATGTGAATTCCCTGGAGTCTGTGAGAGGCTATTGAGGAAGGGAATGTTTGGCCTTAAAGTTGCACATGGGTTTCAGGTGAAATGGAAATGAGGCAGTGTTAATCGTGCCGTCATGCAAGTTGATACATGCTAGTTGTAGAGCCCAGCTCTGTTGCCCTTTTACTCACCACAGCAGCTGCAGCAGATCAAATCAGTATTCCCACAGCTTCTCTGCATGATAGAGTGTGTGTGGGAGGGCAAGGGAGGGGAGTTAACCCACTTTGTTTTGGTGAAGCTCAAAGCTGAGGTTTTGCTAATCAGTAACTCCTGTAGTGCAAGGTTGGCACACTCATTTCCTTTGATACTGATTGCTTTGGGATACGCTAGATGGCTATAAGCCCTGCACTAGGGAAGATACTTTGCTTAAGTCTTAGGTTTCACTTTGTCTTAAATGTGTTGATTTTTCTTCCCTAGAGTGGTGATAGTGACTATTTGGTAATAGCCTGTGTAAGAACCATGCTAGGAGGAAATGCTGAGGGTGGATAGCAACAGTTCAGTTGCTCTTTTTACAGGGACAAGGCTTTGGCTTGGTATTCTTATCCCTTCCTCTGGTGGATGTGTATGCTATGCCTTGTTTGCTTATTGCTGGATATGCTGAGAAACGAAAGATTCTGTGTTAATATAAATGACAAAAAGTCTGTGTGGTCCCAAGTCACCTAACAGGACTATTCTGTAAGCTCCTTTGGGAATCCTAAGAGTTCCAGCTTGTATTCCTCCCTCTGACTTTTTCCAGTAAATTAATTTTTTTATTGGCAGTAGCAAGCATGTATTTTTTTTTCTTTTTTCTTTTTTTTTTTTTTTTTTTTTTTTTTTTTTTTTAAATGAGGTGTTTGGCAGCGTCCACTGGGGCATGTAGGTACAGAGTGTGTGGGTGGGAGGGGCAGCCCTGAGCAACATACCAGGCAACTTGGGACGAAAAAATTCTAAAAGATGGAGAGCTCTTTCATGTGCTTTTAACAACCCCTCACCTCCTGTATTTCCTAGGGTGCCTGATGATTTCTTGCAATTTAAATGTGAATTTTAGGTGTGAGAGCAAGTCATGTTTTAAACAGGTCGTATGTTCATTACATGTATTAATCATGGATGTATGCCCATTAGTCAAACTCCGTGACGATTCAAGCCAGTTCTTAAGTTCACTAGAGTCAGACAGCTTTTGTTGTGAATAGTCTGCTGAATTGTGTTAGCATGATAGCTGCTATCCTGGCCAGTACTAGGGACTTCTGGAGCAAAAAGCATCAGTTGCTGTAACCTGAGCTTAAAGGCCAAATCTTATCCTAGATGATTATCCTCTGAGGATCAGGAATAGAGAGGAATATGAGATGTATATTGATCAGGAGGTTCTGTACTTTGGAAAGAAGTAAAAGATATAGAAGGAGATAGGCTATGGAGCTGAGCCGGACAGGAACTGAGAATTGTGAATGGGGTTAAGAAAATAATGATGACTTCTGAATCCATGGGATTCTCTTCTATAGTGGTGGCAGAAGCTGCTTTGAACATGGTAAAATATAATCAGGTAGCTGAACGAAACCCATAAAATACAGTACAGCTAGCTGCCATCACTGAAAAGATCAGATATTAAACCAATATGTTTTGCGGAGAAAGGAGAGGCGAGACCCTGGAGAGGAGTAGCATTCTAGAGAGAGGTTGCTTTATCATCTGTGCCCAGGTCATGGATGCTAAAAGGGAAGAAGGTAAGATCTGTTCTGTTTTACATATGCCTGCTTTATGCATATGCCTCAGAGTACGTTTCCAGCATTCCCAAATTCTGTCATTGTGGTTTTTTCTTCAGTTTATCCCTTGGTCTTGAGTTTCTCTCAGACTGTAGAAGATTCTATGTGGCACAGTCAAGCTGGCTCTACCTTCCAGAAGGTAGAGGTCAGCCCTGTAGCTCCTTAGCCTTTGTGTTCAAAACATACAACTTGGGTATTTTCATTGAAACCACATAGCATGGCTGGAGTGGGAATCACCTATGAAAGGGGAGCTCTGCTTTTCTGTCCTCACTCTGGACTGGCTTTCTCAGTCTTCCTGTCGTTTGGACCCTACAAGACTTTCAAGCTACTGGGCAACTGAAGGTAAGGATGCTGCATGATTGCAGTCTTGCTCTGTGCATTGGATTATCTTATTAAAATGGTTAAACCACAACAACTTCAAAATTTGGCTCAAAGGAGTGAATGGCAGAGCCTAGATTTTTTTGACTCTTACTATCTTGTAGCACTGTTACCTTAGACATACAGTTACAAATCACATCTTTCAAGTCATATCTTTAAGGAATCACTAAAAGATGTGGTTGCATGTCCTAACTGAAAATCAAGACCATTGTTTGGGTGCTTAATGTTAAAAGCTTAGGTCTGATCTTTATTGCCATAAAGCCAATGTTATGATCTTAAAAAAGAGAAAGGATTAAGTCCAGTAAACGATAAGGTGTCTGTTTCTTCAGCCAGTGGTGGAAAGGGCTGGAGAGTAGGACAGCAAGGTGAAGTGCATATTGTTCTGTGCCATCAGGCAAGTGAAAAAATTCCACTTACTTGTTTTTGCTGCTGTTTGAATCAGGCTAGAGACAGTAAGTGAAATGCGCTGCTGTTCTCCTGTTTTATCTGTTAGTAACTTTCTAAATGCTGAATGGCTTTATGAAGAGAAAATGATCACTAAATCCTGAGCTTATTAGCTTATTGATCCAAATAGTGACGACTGATTTTCCCTATAGCCAGAACACTGCAGTTAGATTCACAGAGGGTGCCCTGGGAATGCAAGAAGAACCCAGGTTTGGTTCCAGCTCTGCTTCCCATGTGCTTTTTTGAGGGTGGAATTCCCTGCTGGAATGACCTCCCACTTATCTTGTTATCCAAGGTTATCTTAAGAAATCTTCACCAACTGCCAACTCATGTAACTCAGCAATTTCAGAAAGTTTTACATCTACCTATATACCACCTCCCCACTTACAGTCTCATAATTACCAATTTTATTTTTACTGCTCCCAGAATAGATCTTGCCACTACTTGGAGCACAGTAAAAGCCTAAAATAACCTTATAAATGAGCTATTAGTAGATAAATCAAACCTGTAACCAGTCTGTATGAAGTGTAGTATAGGGGGTAGATTTTCAAGGCTATGCAGCATCCCAAAGCTCACGTAGAAAATGGTGGGACTTGATAGGTGGTAAATACGATAGAAGTCCCAGCCACCTCACTGAGCTCTTTGGCCTGAAAGGTGTTGTGTAAATAGTTGATTTTTCCATTAATTAAAAAAAGAGAACATTTTTGTTGACATGAGTCCGTTGCTGACCTTCTCAGACAGTGAAATTTTTTGTTTGGTTCATCTTAAATATGACTGATTCGTGAAACTTTTTTTTCTCGTGACTTTTTAGGTGTTTTAAAATTCACTTATTTCAGTACATATCTAAGAGAAATATGTACAAAAAATTGTGGTCTCTTCAGAAATAAACGTTTCAAAATTTGTTTTAGCCAAAAAGATAAGAAGTTGGTACACATTTGTGAAATAATTTTCTGTAAGCGGAATCTGTGTGTTGATGAAAAATTGAAGTATTTGATTGAAAAAGACTGCCTGACTCTCAGATATGTCTTTTTCAACAGAGAGTTTGAAACCTTATTCTGCAGGTTCTGGATAGTTTGTCATTCCCCAATCTCACTGTAAGGGAAATAATCAATGAAAATTATGACATTTAGCAGATGGTCTCTAAAAGAAAGGAGGGAAGGAAATATCCTGGTCATGCAGAAATTGTTTTACTTCAGTACCAGAATGTCACAATTAGAAATGAATATGTACGATACAAACATGGAGAAATTAGATTTTTGCTGCTATAAAGAATTTACTGTCTAACGTGAGCTACAGTAGGAATTTTGATGTGTCACATTTGCACCCACACTTTTATTTTTCACTTACTTTCCTTCTTCACAATCTTCACAATAGGCCCTTCCCAAATGTTTTGTCAAATAGCTGCAATATGCAGCACAGTCCTTGATAATCCCCAGTTCTTCCTGACTAGCCAGGCCTCTAAAACCAGAGGGGGACTGGGGCAAATTCGTTTAGAATATATTTTTCATATGCCTATGTAAACATATGCATAAACATGATACCCTCCACTTGGGGAATGTGTAAAAGGTGGGACATGATACTTGTGAGAGGCAACGAGTTCTGCAAATGAAGGCGATGGGGAGGGAAACGAATTGCCTGTTAAATATGGAAAATGGAGTCTGCTTTTTGTTCTGGGCCTTTGGAATCTGTGGGTGGATTGGAACTGGCAGGCAGGGAGCGAACACCCACCCACCATAGGGCTGTGTGGTTCAGAAGTTTACAAGAGTGTTTGTGTTCCAGGAGCTGTTGGCCTTGAAGCCAATGGAGAGGGGGAGGAGAAGAGGGAGAGAGTGAGAAAAACACTGTGGTGTTAGGGCCCTTCCTCCGAGATATTTTTCCCCTCTCCTTTCTCCAGCTAGAGGGCTTTGGAACTGGAGCAAGACAAACAGTTACTGGGGGAAAGATTAATACGATTTTAAGATGCGCAGCACTCACAGTCCATCATCAGGGGAGGCAGAGACTTCAGAAGCCACTGCCACCTTAATCCCAAATGACGGCTCTCATTGCTCCCCTTCTGCCCTGCTGCTGTTTAATTCTGCAGGGTCTGTGGGATATAAAGAAATGGCAGTTTTACTGTATTGTTACTGCAGGAGTTGAAAATTGGTTTCTGTCCCGACGTGAATTTAGATTCAGAAGCTGCCACTCTAATTGGTCACAATCTGGATATTGCAGATACAGAAACTGAGGCACAGAGAGACTAAACAACTTGCCCAAGGCAACAGGAAGTCTGTGGGAGATCTGGGAATAGACCCCAGATGTCCTGAGTTTTCTGTCTTAACCACAAGACCATCCTTCCTGTCTTTTTGGTAGTCCCCTCTGCTTCAGGAATTCCATTTATTAATTCCACCCATAAACAATCTCTTGCACGATCCAGTGATTTACTTGCATGAAAGAGTCATTAGGAAGGGAAAATGGCACCTCTCTTAAAATGAACTGCAGTTACTACTGTCCTTTCTTTCTAAGGGGTAAAGGAGAGGGAGTGCAAAAAAACCAGCTTCCAGAGCTAAGAAGCTTCTCCATTGCTATCCAAACTTCCTGCATGCATTAATTTTGTTCTTTAAAAGAATCAGGAACTCTATACGTGATGTTTGAGTATATCTGGCCGTTTATATTTTAGTGAGTTAAAAAAAATAATGACTGAAACTGAACTAAATCCATCTAGGGAATTATTCTGCTGCTGTTCACCGTTGTGTCTGAGTACCTTTGATGATAGTCGGTTCGATTGCCACATCCCTAATGGACTTCATTGTGGATCTGGTACTCCTCCCTTGTCATAGTCAGAACTTTTCTGAGATGAGGCTGAATGGTGGGAAGGGTTTTCTTTCCAATAAAGCACACTCTTTGGTTTGGAAAAGATGGAATGGATGGAACGTCATAGATGTCCTTCATATTATCAAAAGGTGCCATACATAATTTCTGAAGAATATTGCTGAAAATTATTCTTAACTAAAACCTTTCAGATACCCCTGTTACTCAGTGAAGAATATTCCTAGCCCTGCTTTCTCTTAATGTGGTAACCTCTTTAGCATCAGGAATCAAGAAGGACTGTATGGCCTAGATTGTGAGATCACGCCTTTAGACCTTGTTATTGTGGTAATATCTAAAAACTCCACTTGTGGATCAGTAAATCCATGTGTGATGATCGTATAAACTGAAACTTAAAGGGTACTTCTTGCCACCAATGGCTTTCTGTAGTAAAGCAATTTGGTAAAGGTTATCCAAGTGTCTTCTCTCAGCACATGAAGGCACAACTGATGACTTGGACCAATGTGTTCGGGTTTTGCCTTCTCTGAACTCCCCTTTAATACTTTAAGGCTTGATGTCTAAGTTGGATAGGTGAGAGTGGGTTCCTCTCTGAAGAAATGCTGATTTAGTTGCAAGATCAAAGCTCTTTTGCAACTCTGTGACACCTCTTTCCTTTACTCTGAATGGGATTTCAGAATATAAAAATACAAATAAAATGCAAGAGCTTGCTGTGTTCCCTGCCCCATGACACTGATTCTGAGTAAATAGCAACCTTTTTGTTTTCTGCTTGCTCTTTTAAACAGTGTTTGGATATTTATCTATTTGTTCCTCCTCTTTTGTCCTGATCTACCTGTTTTTTCTGCTTTTATACTGTAACGGTAAACTCTTTCAGAGGAGACTATCTGCATGCTCAATTTCTGCGTCACTCAGTGTAGCAAGATTCTATACTATGAATAGTGCTTAAAGTCACTGTTGCATTACAAATAATATTTTAACAATTGTATTGGTGTGAAACTGCTCTCCAGCCTTTTTTTGGCACACACAATTGACAGAGTTTGGGGATAACAGACGTAACCTTTTAAGCTTGTTTCTTGTGTTTGCACTTAGCGCTGGTTGAAATATTTTTTAGAATTCTAGTTATGCAGCCCATGGAAAAAAGGGAGAAGCCAAATTTTTTTGCTTTGAAATTTGATATTCGTAGAGACTAGAGCGCCCTTCGTTCCCGGTCAGAATAATAAAATCATAATAAACGCCGCAGCGCCGACGTGCAGCGGATGTCAGCGCCTCGCTGGCATCTTCCCGGCCGCCCGGGGTGGCGCGGGGCCGGTCACGGGCCGGGGCCGGTCACGGGCCGGGGCCGCGCGGGGAACCCTCGGCGCTGAGCCGCCGGCGCGCGTCGCTCGGTAGGGGGCGCTCGCCTCTGGGTCTGCGGTGCGCGAGGTGCGTGGGGCCGCCGGCCGCGGAGAGCCCCCGCCGCCCCGCGTGGCGGTAGGGGTGGCGACTCGCCCGCCTTTGCGACGAATGTGGGTTTTCTTGCCTGACTCTGCGTCACTACCTCAGTGAGGGCTTGGGTAGCTCGCCTACCTCCTGCGCACCTGCCTTGCAGTTGTGCCTCACGCTCCCTCCACGTGTGAGCTGGGCGTGTGACATGTGTGCCGCGAGCGGGGAACGCGTGTGCACGTAGCGCTGGGTGAATTCGGTGCGTTGAGCATCTGAGGATGTGCTATCGAGCTGTGCTGTTTTCGGCCATAAATCGTGTTTGTACGCGTGCGATTTCTGCTCATAGAGGGGCGTGTGCTCAAAGTTGAACTTAGGCGTTGTAAGCAGGTTTTGCGACGGACAGGTTTTTCGTGGTGTGCTTGCACTTTGCGTGCGTGCGAGCGTGAGGCGGACGCGTTTTCGCTTGCTCCCTTTTTACCGCTGTCCAGAAAGAAAGCGGCAAGAGGAAAAAGCCCTCGCCCTACCGCCCCTCCTTTGCGGCGCGGCGGTCTGTGAACCCAGCAGTTTACCCTCCYTCCCCGGCGCTGCCGCCCGGGGCCGTGCTGCGCGCCTGCCTGTGCAGAAGCTCAGCGCAGAGCGGAGGGGGGAGGCGGCCGCTGTTCCTGGAAGAGCCCGGCCTGGGGAGTTGGTCACATTCTTGGCTGGGATTCAATGACTGAGGCAGACACCAACAAACAGAGGGGGGGAGGAGGAGGAGGAGGAGGAGGAGGAGGGAGGGAGGCTGAGCCAGCCTGCATTAGCTCAGCTCTCAGGCACTCTCAGTCTCTGCTGGAAAGAGGAGCTGGGAGGATGTGCGCTCTGTTACCGCGGCTCCCCACGGCACGCCGAGAAGACCGAGAGAAATAAGGGAAGAAAGGCGACCCGAGAGACGAGGAGTCCTCCCAGATCAAGCTGAGGGACCACGAGGGGGAAGGGAGCCTGCTTATTGCCCGTCCGAAGCCCCCGCGCCGTTTTGGAAGTGCCAGGGATTTGGGCCTTTTCCTTTTCTTCTGCGTTGTTCCCTTCCACAGACCAAGCTTTCTTCCTCCTCCTGCTTTTTACTTTCCTCCCCCGCGCCTTCCTTTCGGTGGATATGGACAGAAGGGTGATTACTGCAGAGAAGCAGCAGCCGCCAGAACATATTTGAGCCCCCGGTGCTCGGAGCGTGGCACAGACTTTTTGTATTTCTGTGGGTGGCGTGTGTGTGAGTGAGTGAGTGTGTGTGTGTGTGTGTGTGTGTGTGTGTGGTGGAGGTGTGGGAGGCGGGATTGGTTTGCCTGGGGGATTGGCTGAGGGGGTGAGTGTTCGGATGAAGACCTCTTTTTGCCGTGACTCTGTGCTCCATCGGAGCAGCTTGGAGACTTGGAGGTTTTGAAATTGTAACGAACCAAGAGAAAAAAAAGAAGAGAGAGACACGCATACAAAAGGATTTATTTCCTATTCGTTAGTGGATTGTTAAACCTGAGTGGGAAGGAGAAAGAAACAAGGGTGGGTTGTTTTATTTTGTTCATAATTTTTTTCTTAAAAAAAAAATCCCTTAAGTGGATTTGTACCAGGGTGGAAGATAACTGGGGATTTTTGTTGTTTGTTTTGGGAATAGAAACTAAAAAATGGAGACTGTAAGTAGAAGCAGCTTCCAGCCTCATCCAGGACTGCAGAAGACCTTGGAACAGTTTCATCTGAGCTCTATGAGCTCCCTGGGTGGCCCTGCTGCTTTCTCAGCACGATGGGCACAGGAGATGTACAAGAAAGACAATGGCAAAGACCCAGCAGAACCTGTACTGCATCTGCCCCCTATCCAGCCTCCTCCGGTAATGCCTGGTCCCTTCTTCATGCCCTCGGACAGATCCACAGAGAGGTGCGAGACCATCCTGGAAGGGGAAACCATCTCCTGCTTCGTCGTGGGTGGAGAAAAGCGGCTTTGCTTGCCCCAGATCCTGAACTCGGTGCTCAGGGACTTCTCCCTGCAGCAGATTAATTCGGTGTGTGATGAGCTACATATTTACTGCTCCAGATGCACTGCTGACCAGCTGGAAATCCTCAAAGTCATGGGCATCCTGCCCTTCTCCGCTCCTTCCTGCGGGCTCATCACTAAAACTGATGCTGARAGGCTTTGTAACGCCTTGCTTTATGGTGGCACCTATCCTCCTCACTGCAAGAAGGAATTCTCTAGCACAATTGAGCTGGAGCTTACAGAGAAGAGCTTCAAGGTGTATCATGAGTGCTTTGGGAAGTGTAAGGGACTCCTGGTGCCAGAGCTTTACAGTAACCCYAGCGCAGCCTGCATCCAGTGCTTGGACTGCAGGCTTATGTACCCACCTCACAAATTTGTGGTCCACTCTCACAAATCTCTGGAAAACAGGACTTGCCACTGGGGCTTTGACTCTGCAAACTGGAGATCCTATATCCTCCTCAGCCAGGATTACACTGGGAAAGAGGAGAAAGCTAGACTGGGCCAGCTCTTAGATGAAATGAAAGAAAAATTTGACTATAACAACAAATACAAGAGGAAAGCCCCCAGGGTAAGTGATGCCTTTAATTTTAAAGGGGGTGGGGGGAGAAAGAAAAGGAATTTTCTATAATTTCGGTAACATCCACTGATACCCAATTTGTTACCAGCTGCTTTTCCTTTGAGTCATTTAGCAATCTAATCGTGTTCTTAATTCTCACCACGTGTGTGTTAATGTAGACGAGCAGTGTTTGAGATGGCACTTTTTTTTCTCCGGTTGTGTTCTGAACACGGTAGTTGGAGTTTGTTTAAATTATATATGTGCGTTTGCACATCTTACTGTACATGGAACCTGATCTTTGAAACCCATCGCACTACTCCGGACTTCAGCAGGAAGTATGTGATTTCGGGTCGTAAGAGCGTCAGTTAGGGATCAAGATAAGGAAGAAGCAAGAAAAAAATAACGGTTACTGATCGCTCAAGACGCAAATATATACAATTTTCTGCTCAACTGCATGCCGCCAGGGATGGAGGTGGGGGCTAAATTGGAATAAAACGTGGCTGCTAAGAAAAAATTCTGACAGTAATGCAGGTTACTGGTGTTCAGATTAAGTGCGTGGAACGTGAATGAAGTCCCTGCTTCTAGAGTATCCCTGTGGAGTCTGAATCTCCCCACCAGACAGGCTTTTGTATATTGGATTATGTATACATCCAGTAGATGAATCTGTCTAGGGCCAGCTGCAGCAGCTTCTTAAGGTATGCCACGCCGTGCTGAGCCAGACAGCTAAAGCACATTTTTTTAGGTGTCTTTTGTTTTTCTTTCAGTCTGAGCTGTCTTTAGATCCCAGAATCCCTGGTGTGTGGGTGGGAGGCTGCCTTGGCATCTGGCACCAGTCCTGATCAATGGGCAGCAGTGCCACAAGGCCTTGAGAACTTGCCTGCAGACACCAGGATGTCTGGCTTGCTGGCGACGGTGCAGTTGGCTGTGTGATGAGCAATTCGCTTCCCGCTCCTTCCCCCCCCCCCCCCAATAAAAGGTTAAAGCAAACTCTTGCCTACTGAGTTTTACACTCCAGGTTTGTTGGTTGGATTCTGCCTCATCTGTCAGACATTTCTGAACTTTTGTTTGGTTTTATGTGTCTGGGGTGGAAGGGCAATGATGCAAGCCCCAAAAAGAGAAGCAACATTTAAAGCCCACTGAGAATGTTCTGTAAAATTCTTAATTAACTCACCAAATACCTGTTTAAAGGGGCAGACGCACACTCAGACTTAAATAGAGCTTTTATTTATAAAAAACGCAACAAAAATACCCAAACAAAACCCAGGGTTTTTAAAATACCCTGCGCAAACAATGCAGTAATTCCTTCGGCTAGCCTAAGCGGCCTAGTTAGCCCATTTGATTGGCCTCCGCGTTTTTTGATTAAGGAGTAGAGCCTCACTCGTTCAAGTTCCAGTTTCTCTCCTGGTCTTGTGCTTAGCCCCCGTTTCAATCTTTGTCCTCACCCCTCCTTTTCCTCCCGCTTGAGTGTCAGAACCGCTGTGACAAAGCTAGGCTGTAATGAGCCACATTATCTCCGTGGTTGGAGGTGGATGTGTTTTTAATGGCTTGTCTATTCTCYGTCAGTCATGTGCTAAGATGGAATGGTGGGATAGATGTATATGAATGTCTGTGAGAGGAGAATACGGCTCTGAAAGTGGAGGCGTTTTTCATGTTGGGAAATGAATTTTCTAGGGCATGCTTCGTTTGGGAAGCAAAATTAGGAAATCTCCACATTCTTGCTCCAGAAAGGTACTGTGTCCCTAGCTTGGTCGTTTCCAGAGTTTAAYTAAAATGAATGTTAGTGGAGGTGTGCTTTCCTTTTTTTACAAGGCTTTTATGGCATTCTATTCAATTGTATGATTTGTCCAACACCCCAGGTGAGGTTGCAGGTGGAGAACAAGAAGAGACCACTAAATCTTGGCTTTGCCTGACTTTTTTGGTGACCCTTTAATAGGTTCTAGTTCAGAACATGGCAAAATCCAMAATCTACATGCAGCGCAGCACTTCTTGCAGAGTGAATTCAAGATACCTAATAGTGGACACCAAAAATTATGTAAGGAAATCATGGCCATCTATTTCTCAGAAAATTTTTCCAAAATTCCGTCATCATAAAATAAACATAAAATGTTAAGTCTCCTGCATAGGTTCATTTGGGAGGTGGCAAGGAGTTTGATGGGGAAGAACAGAGTGGTAAGTGTGTGCTCGGACGATGGGGTAGAGAAAAAAGAATGCTTTATCRTACATCCTGTGCAGAACTGGGCTTAAGTTTCAAGGCTTTTGAGCTGTCTTCGGGGCTCTCCTATTAATGTGGTGCAGTCTTGAGGAGACCCTGACAGTGCTGGCAGAGTTTTGTATGCTTACCTTCCTTTTTCTGAAGTCTTTTTCCATTTGGCGTAGCCAACGGATATCATATGCTAAGGTCATTTGTGTTGTAGCAGTATGTGCAGGTAATTATGGAGAGATTTAATCAGGCTCTAAGATTGGTAGACTGTGGCCAGGGGCAAGTAACATTGGAGTAAAGTTTAGATGCCTAGTAAGGAAATGAAAGGATGGTCCCATGTCTGCATCTGTGTGTTTGTGTTAATTACTGTCAGTCTGTGGGTTTTGTGTGTCTTTTGGGCTCTGTGTCTGTCTGTCTCTGTGGATGAAAGGGTGAAGCATATGTGTCTTTGTGGTGGTCTTCCTTTTTGATGTAGATCTCTGCGTTGCTTTGTTCTGTTTTATACAGAGGTGTTTGTGTGTTGTGTGCTGTAATCTGCTCTGTCAGATACTCGGTCTTCTACTTTCAAGAGTGGGGTTTTTATCAGTTTCCCAATTTATTTATTTGTGTGTGTACACATTGCTTTGTGTGTTGTGTTTTCCCTGGGGCTCTGTTGGTATGTTGGTAGCATKAGATGGATATGACCATTTTTATGGCTGTTTAAGCAGCAGTGAGTTTTTTGACCTTTTTGTGTGTCTTCGTGAGGTTTATGTGATGAGGTATGTAGATTTCTGCCAGCACAGCTCTGCCTTTTAAGGGTCTGACTTAAATGGAGGAGCTGGGTTGGCACAAGCCCCCGTTGCAGATTCAGCATACTGGCAAAACTGCCTTTTTTTCCTGTCTCTTTTTTTTTTTCCTTCCCTTTTTTTCCTTCGTGTGATTTTAAAGCATTGCTACAAGGCACAGCTTTACCTAGATACTTCATTCCCAACATATGTTTCTGTATGCATCAAGTATCCATTGTGCATATCTATCCCTCTATATTGAGAGGTGGATACATACATGCAGATATATTGTCTCTCAGTCAGCCTGGTTGGTTGAACAAGATGCGTGTTGCCTAGTCTTGCCACTTGCAGAAGAAGCTTTCGTCTAGATATGTATGAAGTCAGCAAAGGGTCCTAACCAAAAACTGGAGGGAGYTGTGACAGTTTGGAGCCCCCACTAGAGCAGGAACCATGGAGGCCTCAGTCACTTTCCTTACCCACTTCTAAAATTTTGATTTTTGTATCCTCCCTGTTCATCCTTGGATGAGTGATTGACCTCCCATAAGCTTCTTCACCTTCCTGCCACTTCCCAAAGCTTTTTCTTTTCTTGAGCTATATGATAACTTCTCCATTTTCCTTTGTTTGTATCCTTCACTGGGTTTTCCACCTTCTCACATACTCGTGCATTTTTTTTTTTTTTTTTCCTGCTTTGTTTTCTCTCTGGTCTTTCAGAGTCTCCATGTACCAACACGGCTTTTACTTGAGTGGGTGTCGTGTTTCTCTACCTGTCTCTCACTTCATCCACTATTACTGGCATGGAGCACAACCATTACATTCTGGGGTATTTCTAGAAATTTTAAATGTGAATAACCTGACAGGGTTGCAAAACAGGGTCCTAGGAATCCATCATCAGTGCCCAAGCCTTTTTCTTGAGCTCAGCAGCTGTTGCATGTTGAGTGTTCACTCGCTGGTATAGATATGGCCTTGGTGTGTGTCTCACACTCTCTTTCCACTTCTGTGTGACAGACAGCTCTCTGCTTTCTTAACATCAGTATGCCTCCACTATGATGGAATTAGTTCAAAAAGCAAGCCTGAAGGCTTTGTTGGTTGCTATTTCCAGCAAAGGAGGGTGGGTTTGACTCTGTCTCTTTTGAACCCTTTTTTTCTTTTTTAAATATTGAACCAAGCAATGTTTGACAGTGCTTTCATATTTCCTACCTGTGTGCCAGACATCTGTACCTTTAGCAAAACTGTATGTGATCAGACGCTAAGAGAATAAGAGAGCTTTCCTTGCACACGTGTGAACACACCCACACACACTAGCACTGCCGTGTTCCCACGGTTCAAGTCCCAGCAGCACTTCTATGAAGTAGCTGGAAGCTAGAAGCAGCATTCTGGGTACTGACACACAAATGAGCACATAAGGCCTCCCACTTTATTTCACAATGCCTACCAAGCCAGTGCTGCCACAACATGCAGCTTTCTCAGCTGGAGTAAGGTTTAACCAGGTCAAGTGTGCAGCTAAATCAAAGAACAAAAATTGCTGAAAGTGAAATAGTGCAGTACTGACTGAGTTGTAGGGTAGCTGTGGACTTTTAGGTGCTGCACTGTGCTGTGCTTTATGGCCACCTGAAATGCTGCAGTAGTAAAGCTAGAATGTCTGTCTTTCTCTTTCTGTATGCAGAAGTCCTGCCTCCTGGCAGTAGTAATCTTCTTTATTTGTTAATAGTATATATCCTATGGTAGATATAGCAGAGAGATTCTGATCTTATTCACAGGCAGTGGTGTTCAGACCGCTGGATGGATTTATTCTTTTTGGTACAAACTGACTTGATAAATACTCTTGGAAAATTTTGCCTAAGAACTGAGGGTTCAATTGTTTTTCCATGGAGCAATGAAGTCATTTGTTCTCTTACCTGATGTTCAAGAATTATATTAGAGATTCTCCAGTAAAAATTTTGAAGTCCCTAAAACAAAAATGTTGAAGTCTTGAGGCAGTAGTTTAGTTCAGAATCCTTTTACAGCTTAAAAGTTGAACTTCAAAAATGATACCATGCTTAAACAAAATCCGTGTATCTGAGATGTCGGTGTTTAAGCAGACATCAGCATTTTTTTCCCAAGCGTGCAAACAGTTTTACAGATGTTGTAGATCGAGAACAAAGAAGCAGGTACGTGCATGTGTGTGAGACAAAGAATATGCTGCAAATAATGATCTAATGATGTTGAGTCAACTATGGCTCTCTGTTGCCCCAGAATAGTTCCTAAGTTCCTGAATTCAGTCCTCTTGAATTAGGGAGGGAATTATATGCAATCTCTTCTTTTGAAAATCACTGCCTAAAATATTTAAACATCTGCCTCTCCCTTCATTGTCTGGGCTGTCTCACTTGCCTCTCCATTTCTGTGGTTTCGGGCTTGGGCGTGTGTTCTGCCCAAACAGTAGCATGCTTTGAAGATGCATGTAAACACAGTTTATTTTTTGGATGTGTTAGGAGCCTAACACCTGGTCTCTCTGCCAGGATATGAATGTGGTTATCACTAGCTTGAGCTGACTGACCAATGAGGGTGTGTTTTCACTTGCTGAGAGGCGCGTTTAGATCAGTGTTGTAAAAGCATCTGGAGGCGTCTGTATGAGGCTGCTCAGAGCATGTCTAGACAGCGCAGCGGTTAAAATTCTGGCAGCCGCTTGTACCTTATCTACACCTTCCTTGATTCTCAACACTGCTAGAGCAGGGGGAACTCTGGGGCCACATCTAGGTGGCTGAGCCCAAGCAAGATTTGGGTATGTAAAGTGATGCGTTGTCCATTCCTGTTGAAAACTCATGTTATTTTTGTCTATTAGCAAAGTTATTTTGCCAAAGTTAAGGGATTTGAATGGTACTGACTGCAGTAAGGAGTGGGCTGGCTCTCTCTTACTGGTGATAACTGATGATTGGAACTCACATTGCTGGCTTAGCTGGCCAAACGGCTTTGCCATCACACAAAGAATTGTGTCTCAATGTGCGCAGTACTTAGACCCAGAAAATTTTTTAATTCTCACRTGTTGGTGGTTTTTGTGGGGTTTTTTTTTTTGGTTTTTTGTTTTTTTTTTTAAAAGCGAACTTTGACCTTGACACTGTAACTCTCATTTAGAGGGAACTGTCATGGAACAGTTACGCTAAATCCAACAGGGGGTTCTTGGAAAGAAATTGGAGCTTAGGCAACAGTAACTTAGACTGAATTGTAGAGAATCTATCGATAGAATACTGTCAATTACTAGGCTAATCTATTTTAGCTGAGTGGCCACAGAGCACTTAATTCAGATTGATCTTCACGTACAGGAAGCATGACTTTAAAATGTAGTAATATAGCGTGTTTTTGTTTTAAATTTGTCAATGACAGTATGTGTGTTAATGATACCTTTTATTAGATAATAACTAATTTGTTTGCATATCTTTTCTGAATCTGGGTGATACACATTAATAAATCTGCACCACTTTTTTTAATGCTGTTCTGCTCTCAGTCTCTAATACAGTCGGTATGTGTTCTTGGAAAATAATTACAGAGAAGGAAGTTTGCTCTGAAAAGATGTGCTCTGGTCCCTTACCCTCCTCATTTCCACCTTGTGTAGTCTTGTATGTCTTTTACATTTCATTGTCAGTGTAGAGATTCAGACTCAGATTATTACTAAAAATCACCTGTTCCTGTATCTTCTGGAACATACGAGGTTAATTTGAAGGTTTGGGGCTTTGGGGCTAGTTCTACAGTTCTCACTCAAGCAATCAGCCGGCATAGTAATTGGAACCAGTTCGCCCACAAACCACAGAAGACTTGTATATGTATCAGGCTTCTTCCTGTGTGTTGACTGGCAGTACTTGCAGTCACAGAATAGAGGGACAGATTCTGAACCGGAATGTACTGGTGTTGAGACAAAGTAGTTTCACTAAGTTTGTGGCATTACCTGGCATTTACAGGACTGTGCTGAAGCTGAGAGCAGAACCTGTAGTTCTGCTACTGCAGTATTTTTATTTTGCTCATTAACAAGGTTTTGGTTTCATAGACGTTTGATGGTGCTCTGGTCCTGGCGGATCTTACTGAATGGGACAGTAGTTTCTGCAACTGGGAGTTGGCTTCAGACTGAAAGGATTTTGTCTGCTGGTCACTACATGCAAGATTGGGTTTTAAGGTTGCAGTAGATATCTAACAGGGTGGGATTTTTTGTTCCTGTATTTAGGATTTGTCAATTTTCTTTTTAATTTTATTTTTTTACTGATGAGGAAATATGTCTAAAGCTGGGATAAGGGCCAGCCTTTTTTTCTGATGCAAATTCAAGGACCGTAAACTTGGCYTCAGAATTGTATCAGGTGCAGTTCTTTGAGTGTGCGTATTTTGTTGGTATTGGGCAAGCCTGCTGGCTGATGGAGATTGGCCCCTCTGCACTGAGCTAATTATTTTGCTTTGACTTTTGGTTGGATGAGGTAACAAAAACACTGATAGAAATTCAAGCTCTGATCCTGTCAGTGTTTCATGGACAGAGCTCTTCTGGAAGCCAGGGGGAATTCCCATGTGTGGAGCTCTTATCATTGGCTCCATCTACAGTTTGGTTGCTATCACATAAAATTGGGCTTCTCCAAGTAGTGGATGCATATTAAAACAACCTGATAAGCTGCATAGTCATATGTTCTGTTAAATGAGACAGGTCCTGCCACCCTTACTCATGTTAAGTAGTCTTTACTTGTTTTAACAGTCTTATTTAAAAAGTCAGGGGAAACGTACATGAGGATAGAGTTTCTGTGTATATGTAAAAATTGCAGCATCATTCTCTATACTGGAGATAAACAGCAAAGGAGCTAATCAATAACTTGRTTTCTGGCTTTGTTTATTGGTTTATGTACAGTTACCTTTGCACATGTTTTGTAGAAAATGTGACTTTTATGTTTGGTTTTCTGTTGTTTTGTTTTATTTTTTAATTGAAGCTGTTTCTGTTTTGGTGTGAGAATCAGTTGCACTGGAAGCACAAGAATTGCTTAGGCTATAAGGATTAAAAGACAGCAGCAACAGTAACAAAATAAGATACAGCCTAGTGCTTGTCTTTTCTACTGAAGATGTCAGCGATATATTTAGAAGACATGTACCCCTGTGCTTTGTTCTTCATCCTCTGTTCAGTCAATGGTATCGTTTTATAGAATAAGGTCATTGACTTGGATTGCTTCTTGGTTTCTCAACCCTTTTCACCAGCCAGTTTGTGTAATGTCTGTCTGAAACATTGAGTAAGGGCATTGAAATAGCAGACAGGATATCAAGTGTTAGGAAGTCTGGGTTAAGTATAACAGGCAGTTCTGGCTGGTGAAAGGGGAGCAGCCCCTTGAGCTTGGTTACAGATCAGTCTCTGTGGAAACAGCAGACTCTGGTCTTTGCATCCCTGCTACAGCTTTTCCCCTCTGTTCACTCCACACCCATATAATTAATTGTGTGTGGGTGCACCTCTTTTCTAGAGATGTGTCTTCCTTGTTTCTTAGTGGCACAGAATTGTATGTAATAATGTCTCTTTCTAAGGATTACATAAGTTGAAGATGATTTCTCCACTGGGAGAATTATGCAAGTTTAAACTGAAATGTATTTAGAAAGCTTTTATGTATGTATTTTCTGACTCGCAATGCAGAGGGTGATTTATTTGCATTCTTAATTGGACAACATCTGTTAGGGTTGGAAGAAAAAACATTTCGTATCTTTTCACTGTCATATCCTGCGTTTTTATGAAGTCCTCTACCCCCTCYGCTTCCTACATTACCTGTGTTACACGCTCTGATTCTTCATGCCCGAGTAGAATCAGCCAGGCACTCAAGCTGGACGCTCTTCTGGGGAGGGGTCTGCAGAATTTTTAATGCATACCTGCATTAGTGTTATGTGCCAGTGGTACTGTTAAAACCAGCAATAATACCACCTGTTTTCTTTCAATCTTTAGATTTTTTCCTGTTAGAAGAAGTTGTTGCCTTTATTACCATTAAACAGAAGATAATGATGGTGAGGCATCCCAATCCTGTCAGTGAGGAAAGACATTCTAAAATATTTCTGTAAGGCTGCTCTTAGCAATCTTGGACCATTTAGTAAAAACTTTCCTGCTACTTTTCAGCAAAATTAAGCTAGTTTGTGTCACTTTAACACAGGAGAAGAAAGCTACTGCAGTCAAGTGCTTTTATTGGAACTTAGAGGCCAAAGTAACTTCTTGCTTAAATGTGAACTTCTTCATGAGGCTCTTTGTGTGACTGTATGCTGCAGTCCAAAATCTGGCAGCTGACCTATGCACGCAACCCTTACCAATTTCAGTGGGGGAGCTGCGCAGATACAAAGAGCTGTCCATGCAGTTCAGATGGTAGAAATGGGATCATGATAGTAATTTTCTTTCTATTATTATGTAATACTGGAGTGCTGTGTATCTTGGACTGCATACATAATGCTTGTAGGTGCTGTTTTCAGGATCTAGCTAAGAAAATTAATTCTGCTGAGTATTAAAAAATACAGGTTGCATGGGGATCCTGCTGCTTACTAAAACAGGGGTTGTAGTAGTACCAGTTAGAAGCAGTATCTTTAAAAAAAAAACAAACCCCAAATCCTCAAGATTGTTCAGGTTTACATATTTATAGCAGTAAAATAAGTTTTACAGCTTTTATACAGAGTAATGGGCTGGAAAGGCAGAAAATGGACAATATTAAGGCTTACATTGTGGTCTGATTTCAGTAACCTTTGTTGATGTAATGGATTTCAGATTTACACTTTTGTTATTAAGAATTTCTCATGAAATTATATGTTAAGCATGCTTTTCTAAAGTACCATCATTCCGCAGTTGAAAAACTTACCTGAGTTGAAAGATAATGGAGTGTCATTCAAGAAAAAAAAAAATAATTCGCCATTCTTAACTCCCCACTAGCAGTTTCAGTTTATTCAGTGGGTGTGAATTATCTCACCCATGCTGGTATGATTTAGAAATATTCCTTTGAAATAAATGTATTTAGAGTGGTGCAGAGCTGCTGTGAGATGTAAATCAGATTCAAAAGAGTACAGACTGCAGCATTAGGTCCATTATTGATATTTCTTTGTTCCCATTCATTCACGAATAAGAAACACACCATACAATGAGTCCTTGCACTAATATATTGAAAGATTTAGTTTTGTTTGGCTTTTTGCCTTTTTCTGCCACAACAATGTAGTTTTTTGCAAAACTGGTGAAGCCAAATAATCTTTGGACCATATTCAGCAGTAAATAGTGATACCAGTGGTGAAGTGGTGTAAAGTGCTCTGTCATACTATTCAGTGGATACGCAGCACTACTGTTCAAAGGCCTTGGCCCTCACAGTATAGCAAATTAGGAGTTCCTTTTCTAAAAACTTAATTTCTAGAAACATATTTATGTGAAAATCTTTTTTATAATGGATTCATTGATCCTTCTTTAGCCCTGTTGATTCTAGAGCAAAGATTGTGTATGTAGTATTACTAAATTCTGAAGGAAAAAATTAAATTATATTTTTATTATTATATAATTTTATATTTTAAATATTATATAATTTTATTGTATAAAATTGTGTGAATACAAAGGGAAAAAAAAGAAAAATTAGTGATTTGGAGGGAAAAAGGGGTAGAGGGAGTTGGCAGTGCTGTAACTATTTGCTTGTATTTACCATATGACTTGCATCATTATTTATAGCATTGTTTAACTTATCCGTGTGTCTTTTAAGTAAATTTGGTCTTTTTGCAGTTTTTTAAGAATTAACCTAGCCGTGATGAGRCTTGAATGAATATCATCTGCACACCTGTTTAATATTAAAGATCAGCCATTCAGTGCTTTGTGGCTTTAGCTTGAAATTCAAGTTGCTTTGAGTCATCCCCTTCGTCTTTTGTTTGGGTGGAAAAAAGGAGTGGCAGTAAACGGCCTGCAGCTAAGAAATGAAAGAGTTGAATTAGGTTTTAGAAATGTTAGTCTTGGCATTTGGGACATTTGCATTTGTACAGATCGTCACGCTTCGCTTTATTTTGAGTTTAGCAGTTCGGTGCTCAGGATGAAAAATGTTACATATCTTTTTCCCAGTTACGTGACACATGCATGCTACGCTGGAGGAGTAGGAAGGAGCTAGAGTATGAGCTGTGGTTTCACATTTCGACCAGATAACTAGTAATAGCGGCCTATGGATTATTGCCCCACCTGTAGCTTCTGTGCTGTGGTGCGCAACTGACTCAAGTTTTTTTTTCTGACAGCAGCTTCTAATTCTGTGAACCAGAGGACAGTCCACTCTTATAAAAACCAAAATGAGTCAATGAGACAGAAATTGCGAAGAAAGAATTGCAGTGTTCTCTTTGTTTCACTTGATTTTGGTTTAGTTTGTAAAGCTTCATCAGTTCAAGTGTAACTACAGGAGAAGCTATACTAACACAAATGGAGGGGACAGTATGTGGGGAAGTTAACAGCAGGAATATCTTCCCCTGGTACCATTGCTGAGTATTGTATAAACAACCATAGCTTGTGTTACATTACTGAATTGCTTTAGTGTATAGAGTTATATTTATGTATTTATAGATGCGTAGATGAGGTTTAACTTCTACCATTATAGAAAAGAGATAATATTTTAAATGACTCTCTGGTCTAGACCTTGAGGGTCTTTGATCAGTTTATTTTGCCTGGTATGCAGTAGGAATAATCCACCTGACGTCAGTGTAGTTGTGCTGTCATGCAAACCATACCAGGAACTGATGGGACCTAATGCCTTGCTTTAATTCAGGGAAGGTCGTTGAGGCAGCGTTTTGCTCTGTGGTTTGACTCCAGTGAAGTCAATGGACTTGGTCCAAGTTTATCAAAATTTATCTTAGAGTGGAAATCACTTGTCATAGCTTCTGAATGTAGCCAGTTTTTCCTCACTGGTTATAATTTGAGGGTCCGATTCTGCTGAGATTTTACAAGTGAAAATTTGAGTAATTCGTGGGATTTCAGTGGAGGTTATCTTTTCAGAAGTCTGTTTCTACATTTAAATTCTACTCTTACGATTTTACATGCACATTTATAATTTAGGTTTCTAAAAATGTATCGAATTTGCCCTTGTTAGCTGGTCTAACTTATTGGTGCAGTTTTCTCTTATATAACTTGATTTGATTTCAGTAGATTCACACTAAACTTCATATATTTCTTTGTTTCTAAGAGGGATGTTTGTTCATGTTCTTAAGGAGCAGCTGGATCCCATCTTGACAGATGTGACAACGCTTACATTGAAGTTGCTGTATTTTTTGTGTGGGGTTTTTTTTTCTTGAAAAAATCTTTTTTATTAATTAGACCCCCCTCCCTTTTGAACTTTTTTACTCCCTCAGTCAAAATCGTAATCCCATGTGACATCAGAATTAATTGCTGTAGACAGTTTGGATGTCACAAAGTGAGCATTAGGTCTCAGGGAAGAGAAATATAGAGACACATGGATCCTGTTTCAAACAAATTTCTTAACTAAGGAAAGATTGCTTGATTTTTGTTTTCGTTTTAAAAATAGAAACAAATTTTGCTTTAGATTGTAATTGCAGAGTAACAATTGAGTTGCTCCAAATTCACCCCACTAAATCTACCTCAGTAATCATGTAAAAGATTCTCCAAACTGGCTTTCTGTAATTTCTGTTTTGGCAGGGGAGAACTGCAGTTCTGTGGGTTATATTACTGTAGGGCCAAAACTGAATTGCTACCCTGGAAAAACTTTTAAAGTGGCTGGCATGGCAGATCCATGTCCTAAAGTAGTAGTTTGCAGAAGTAAGTTCATAATTACCAGCTCAGTTGCTCCTCTTCCTGCTGTTTTGGACACACTGGTAGCTCTTTTGTTTGGTGGCTTTTCTTCTTTTTTCTTCTTTTTTTTTTTTTTTTTTTTTTTTTGAGGGGGGCTGTTTTTGTTTTTTGATTTGTTGGTTTGTGTTTCTTTTTTTCCAAGCTCCTTCTGTAGGCTTCTTGCCCGAGTGCATCTTGGGATTTCCCTTTTGCTGAATGAGCTGCTTGTTTGAGAGGGAGGAAGTAAGGTCCCTTCTGGATTAGGAGGGAATGGGGGTGGAGGGCGGGGAAATGTCCTGTTTCATATGCAAAGCACACTGAACTGGGGGAAGGAGAAAAAAAAAAACCAACAACCCCACATGAAAACCTTTTAACAAAACCATCCATGTCACAGACTGGCAGAGCAGCTGCTGGCTTTGTTAGGGAGAATATTAATGTTTCAAAGACTTACAGAATCTTTTAAAAATGAGATAAAGGATGGATTTTTTTTTTTTTTTTTTTTTTTTTTTTTAAGATACAAGCTGAGGTAAAAAAAAAATCTCCTTATCAAAGGCTGTGGATGACATGTGCTATCAACTGATGTGGTATCAACTTCCACAACAGAGTCATGAGCTCAGTGAGATACGTTGTTACGATGTACTCTCTTCTTTCTGAGATTTGAATATAAAAATGGCCCTGATTCTTCAGTTGTTCACATCAGTATTAGCTGTGTGTAATTTGATTACATTTAAGTTTCTTGTGGTTGGCCTAATAAGTGATCTAGCAAAAGAAAAAAGTAGCTTTTCCGATCTTAACACAATGTTGCTTCAGCTGGGAGCACTAAAATCTGTGCAACAAATGAGGAGTCCAGTGTTGAAAATTTTTCTTTTTTATTTTGCATCAAGAATCAGATGGGAAAGTTTCCATAACACTCAAAAAGTATGGAGGGCAACTATACTTTACTCAGTTGTCTGCAGTCCTCATTCCCCTTCCTGGTCAGCTCAGCAGGAGATCAATTAAAAAAAAAAAAAGTGTAAGGTAAAAACCCAACCAACCAACCAAAAAAACCAAACCCTTGCTTGTATTTGTCTTATTAAAGATATCATAGTAATGATAGTGTTAAATTCCGTTTAATGTATAGTGCAGATGCAACCCTCCCAGCTCTTACCATTTTATTACTCACTCTTATTTGTCAAAGCAAATACTAATGCAGAGCATTATACTGGCTTAAGGCTGCAGTGTMTCTGTTGTTGTTGATGATAGTGTGGAAGTGGTATCAGCATCATCTGTGTTCTTGGCACGAACAATATGAGGCTGACCCTGTGGTCATTCCTGTTCCTGTTTGTAGGATTGTACGTATTATAAGATGTGATTGTTTCAATTTCTGGAATAAATGGGGGCTGTTATTAGATTAAAAAGTTTGTTCTTGGGTTATTGGTATAAGAAGCCTCACTTGAAAAAGCAGGCTATTAAAAGGAGCAACTCATAGAACTGGCCTTTTTTTTCAGGATATTTTACAAGTAGTAAACTTGATGGCGATCTCACGTAATCCTGTTTTAGCAATGGTGCAACTCTAGGCATCAGAAGTGTTCTGATGTTTTTATCCGTGGCTGTATATAAAATCCTTTTGCCTCAAGATAAATAAGCTAAATGTCTTTTGTATTGTTTTTATTTTTCTAATTTAGAAGATCAGAAATGACAGAAGTTGATAATGTAATAGTAATAATACTTTTCAACCGCGAAAGTACCTTTGTCACACAAGTACAACATTCAGAGATAGAAGGAAGTGCTCTACTGCAGGCCTGGCAGATTTCTAGTGTGTATGCTGAACTCATTTTCTTGCACAACATTTTCAAATGCTATAGAATCTCATCTTTTAAAAAGGGAAGTGCGTTAGCATCATTTCTGCCGTGGTGACCTTCCAAATGTGAGCAGGTACTAACTTTTGCTGTAGTGTCTGCCTGTGTCTGTTAACCAGCCTGAAACAATGAGTCCATTTTATGTTGTGGGGAGGTTGTGTTCTTGACTCTGAATCCATATCCACTTAAATAAAAAAATCATAACCTGACATCCTTGGAGCAGGGCTTTTGACAGACTGGTTTCGCTTTTGACAGACTGGTTTCATCCTGCACACTTTGGGTCATTTATGAATAATGTAGCTGGCAGATAATTATATATTTTCCTTGACTCTAGTTGATCTTAGAGTCAAAGGTTTTTTTTTCCTGCTACAGGTCTGAAAGTTTTCTCAAACCTTTCTTTAAATTCACACTAAGTTTAGTGGCAGAGAGGGGCAGACATTGATACTTTTTCTCCTACACTTATTGAAATGAAGGTATTTGGGTTTTTTCTAAGCCGAAATGGATTCTCTTGAACTTAAATCCGTTTTTGAGAGTAACYGAGAGCTTATATATGAGCAGACAGTAGTGATCACAGGTTAAAGTACAGGAATAGTTAGCATGGACATAAAACATTTGTTGTAGTTCTGAATATTGCTATTGGAATAGTAATTGATTGGAATCAGTTATGTTCTAATGTTCTTAACAAAAAAATGTTGAAAATCTCAGTTGAAAATTTCTATTTCATTCAGAAACTGTCATTGCTTTTTCTTATTATCCTTAGTTTATTTTACTTAGCTGCCTTCCGCACAAGGAAGCGCTTGTGTAATGCCCAAGCCATTCCCATTCCTCACTGAATGATATGCAAATCTAGTCAATTAAGCAGGGGGGATTTAATTAGCAGTTTAAGTTCATGTGTGAAGTGTCTTGCCTTAATTACTTAACAGTTTTGTTGCAAATTTGCTAAGTTTTTTTTTTCCCACAGAACTATCAAAACTGTGATTTGTGGGTTGTTTTTTTTTTTTTTTTTTTTTTTTTTGGGTAACATTTTCAAATACTGAGGATTGCTGCTCAGTGCGTTTGACCTTTGTACTGCTTCTGTGCATGTGCGTCCCTCTATAAAGCTCTTTTCAAAGCTGTGGGGACAAAGCAATATTACGTTTATTTTCTCAGAGTAGAACAATACATTAAAAAAAGAG
Organism: Phoebastria nigripes; assembly: GCA_035582835.1. Lineage (NCBI taxonomy): Eukaryota > Metazoa > Chordata > Aves > Procellariiformes > Diomedeidae > Phoebastria > Phoebastria nigripes. Next base: position 2,226,758 of record JAYKAV010003044.1, on the reverse strand, counting down.
AAAAAATTAAGGATTTTTGTACTTAAAATTTGGAGTGAAAGACCATTTATTTGTTGTTCTTTGTAGCTAGATGACACCATTATAGTAGTATCTGTATAACGGCCTAATATGGTTGTCATGCATTATATTAAATGGTTGCTTTTGTTTCACATTCTGTCTGGACAAGTTGCTTTTCTGCACCCCTGCAGAATGTCAGTATGTTGTTGTGTCAGTGGGGGTGCAGTGATGCAAGTAACTCAATATTAGTACAAATGAGAATACTTTCATGCTGGTGTAAAACGTGGTGGGTTTTTGTTTCACATCTTCTCATTTGGARTATCTGAGCATGTGAGAGTGGCACATTTAATTCTGTGATACTCAGAAGGCCATCCCTGCCATTCTGTTTTATGTATCAGGATGGTGCTGTCTTGTGGCTTTGTGTTTGGTTTCTTAAAACATTAAGGGTGGGAAAATGTGCTATGGAAAGATGTGGTATCACCCATTACTGTATCACCACTCATATGACTTACATATACATCAAGACTGTAAGACAGATTATTGATTGCTTATAGCTTCGTATTTTATTACTTCTCAGTTTTATATTGATGGTTGCTTTGCATTCTTGAACTGATAACCAAAGCAAGAGGACTATTTTTGAGAAAATACTTTGTTCAAAAGGCCCGGTATGTTTTTTAGATTGGGAAATCACAAGAAAAATACCTTGAGTTCAAATAGATCCCTCTGTAGTCTGGCCTAGGACCATCTGATTTAAAACATCTGTACTCCAGCTAGATGTTGGTTCTTCTCTTCCTCCCTTTCTCTCTTTAATTCCCCCCTCTCCCTGCCCCCAATGTGAGAGTCTCTGGGAATGATAGAATTAAGGCAAAAACCTGGGGGACAGAGGAAACAAGATTAATTTCTATAAATTCCTCCCTTAATAACCTCAAATCACATCTGAATGTATCCCAGGACAGATATGAGTATGTGACCCTCCCTTCCTCTGGCTCAGCACAGCAGATGGTCTAGCTGCTAAGATTCCTGGCACATTGCAATTTTTAGTATACATGGGTGCAGTTCTGCTGTTTTGATACCCATTTTCATCAATAAATGGTATTTATCCCTATGATAGCAGATATATCAAAGCCAGATATGAATTGCAAAGCAAAGTTTATCATCTGTTGTCATTCAGGCGTACTGGCTCTAGAGAAGAACCTGGCTAACTTTCATGCACTTAGCTTGTAGGTATTTCTCTCTTTCTCACTCCCCACCTCCTCTCCTGAAGTTGCCAAAGGCCAGGATGCCACTATAAATGCATGCGAACAAATAGGAGTGATAACTCATGAAAGGTCTGTAGGATGTTTAGCCATAAAGCACCATGCTATAATGCAGCATTTGGTTTGGAGGGTGCTGTTTTGGTACAAAGAGCTTCCCCTGACCTCCCAGCTGCATTATTTTAAATGTTGCACTTTACATAAAAGTTGAGAGAAACATCTGCCTCCTCTGTCTTTAAAAGTATCTCTAGGCAGTATTCAGGTGATAAGTGAACGGGTTTAAGAGTTTGGATAGTCTGCTTACATTGTATGCTAACGTTATATATGCAAATCTGCCATTATTAAGTGGAAATGACGCTTGCTCCTTGGAGCAACTGTAGTATGCAGTCAGTGATCCCATGGTTTGTTAAAGGACCCCATTCTCATTGTGGTCAACCGCTGCTCATTTCTGCAATTTGAATAGGAATACTTGGGAAGTCAGGGAAGAAGAGTGTTGGGTGGCAGGATGCTGAGCAGGGTTTGCCTAAATGAACACTCAGGAGTACATCTGGTGCTATATGGCTTCACCAGTTTCTTAGGATGATAGGTAGTATGGCTTTTATGGTAGAAGGGTTTTTATTGCAGCCTGACTCCATTGCTGTAGGATTGAGCCATCGTGAACTCTGGTACGTTGAAGAGCCTTTCTCTGATGGACTGAGAGTGTCCATCTGTTTGTGTCTCATGGCAATATGCTGATTGTGATTCCTTTTACTGCTTCTTGGCTCCGGTTTTGCATCGGTGCATGTGTGCATGTACATGCATGGAGGACAGGCTGGGGAGGAACACGAACAACATTTTCACTTACAGTCCACTGCACCACAGATTTACAGGTATTACCCAGTGATTGTTTTAAAGGATCTGTTCTTTAGGATCTGACATAACTTTTTGATTTTCCATCAGTACAGTTAGAAACTTTGCTCATTTGTCTTCCACAACGCACAAACTGCCTTTAACTTCACTGTATCGTTGATGGTGTAGTAGTGACATCCTCAGTTTAAAGCTTTTAGACTTGAAAATGGGGTTTCTAGCAACCAGGAGTTTGACACACATGCGTAAGAAAGTACTGCATTAATTCTAGTGACTAGTTCTTGCATCTGTGCATCTTGTAGAGTATGGATTTTAAATAATTTAACGCGCAGATTACAGTCTGCAGTAGCAGTGTTGTTAGGATCGCTTTGGTCAGCAGACATCCAGTCTGGGCAAAAGGCTAGGATGCTCATGTTTCCTTCAGGTCCTTAGATTAAAGGATCCTGTTTGAAGATTTACTCTAGCACCATATGATGGGAAATTCACCCTATTAATAATTCTTTTTATGAGAACAGAAGAAGCATTTCTGAACCAGAACTCCTCATTTCATATAACTGCTCTTTGTAAATTGCTTTTATGAAACAAAGCTATGTTAGAAAGAAAGAAAGAAAAAAAATACTACACTTCTTACAGCAAGGACTGAAATCCTAAGTTTATCTCCACCACCYCAACCCCAAATATTACTGGAAACGTCAAAGAATACTGTAATACAAAGTACTTCTCCCTTTCCACGGAGTTGCAGTACTTTTTATATAATCCTGTTGAGGTCTTACTTCCTAATTGCAATGTAAGGGGATCAAGAAAGCAAAAGTTAACAAAACACATGGAGTCAGCTGACCTGTTTGGTTTCCAAATAGAAGTGTAAATGCTGTGATTCAGAATTTTCATTTTACTTTTAAATATCATACCACTTCTAAAAATGTAATAATAAATAACATCCACCTTTTAATTGGATGTGTTCATTCCTTAATTTTTTCTGTGCTTTTCCAAGAAAGGTTCTGGAGGCACTTTCTTCAAATTTATTATCATTATTAATCTTACTAAGATCCTGCATTGGTGCCAGGATATTTTTTAATAGAATTTCTTTCCAGTTCAGCCAGGGCAACCCTTTTGTTGAACCTTCTTTTGGATAGTGTTCCCATGTGCTGTGAAGGCGCTGACACATGACCTCGTTACACATAGAAAATCCTAAATGTCCTGCCCCTTGCCAAACCTATCACAAAACTACCCATCACCCCCTTTTCAGGATCCCAGATGGTAAATAGCAGCAGGAGGTGAAAGGGGAGCTTTGTCTCCATTCTGAGTCCTGTTTTAAGTATTCTGTGTCTGTCTGTATCCCTCTGCTTTTCCCACTCTGCCCATAAATTAGCAAGCCAGCTTTTCTGACAAGGGAAGACAAAATGTCCATAAGCTGCAGTAACATCACCTACTCAAGATAACGTTTTTGAACACTCTTCAGTTTCATTTTATCTGATTGTGATCTCTCTTCATTTGGGTAGAACTTCTGTCTGGCCTGGTCACTACAGTACTTAGGGAAACAAAGCTTTTACTGAATATCAGGCTGCGATTTATAATTTCTGTGGCACCTTCAAAAAAGAAAGTATCCTCACATTGAAGTTTACCTACACCCTGGGTGGCTGAGCTCTGATTATTAAAAAGAAAAAAACCAACCAACCAACCAAACAAAACCCCAACCCCCAAACCAAAAAAAAACCTGCTACAAAGATATGCTTGTCTTGTTCTACTGTTTTTGTAAAGCTAAAATTGAAGAGGAGCAGCAGTTTCTGCTAGATGGGGTGCTCTGGGAGCAGCTGGCTTTATGAGTGTATAAAGGGATTTATCAGACAGGCAGTGAAAGGAGCAGGGACATGGTCAGTGGGTACAGCAGCACAGACGGAGTTGCCGTGCAGATCTGTGACCATTTTTAGAAGCTGTGCTTGGCTCCTAGGATTCATCAAGCAGGATATTGTCTCTGCACACTCTTCCCATGGAGTTCCCCTAAGTGGCAACAATTTCCTCTCACTTTGTGCAGGGAAGATGATGTGGGCTTTTGTGCAGGGGGGGAGTTCTGTAGTGTGAACTGTGCTAGTGTTGCTTCTGGAATAGTCTTGGCGGTACCTATTTGTGTTGAGATGATAGCTAGGTATTCGTGATTGGTTTTGGGTGGTAGGTGTGAAGGATATGTAAAATTTATACATTGGTCATCTCTCAAAGCGAGGTATAAAATCCAAGTATACATACAAGAATAGGAAACTTGGTCATTTTTTTTGCCATGCTCTTTACAGTTTTCATGTTGTGTGGATCTAGTGGCTTCTACTAAGAAACACAGATTTATGCTAGCAGAGTATATGTCCTTGTTTCTTGGGGACAGGTTGTTTCGTTTTCCTTAATTAAGATACTGCATTCTCCTTAGCCCCTTATAATTCCAAAACCACCCTGCATTCATCCTGAACCTGAAATCCAGCAGCTTTGTGAGTGTGAGATTAGTCTTCCCTCTGACCTGGGCTGCAGCTGAAGTAATGACTTTCCAGTTTCAGCTGATTGGAAATCAGAGACTGGTGAACTGAAATACCAAAGACTTAATGAATTCCCTGGATTCCCTGGTGGTTTTTTGGTACATCTTTATTTTAAACTGTTGAATATTAATGAGGAAGGGGGAGTGGGAGTGCAAGGCCTGTTTACTGTCTAGTACTTGAAAGGGGTATTCTTTTTTGTTTGTTTGTTTCATTTTATGTTGCAAATATTGTTGTAGAAATCCTGTGTGGTTGCCAAGTTCCTACCTAGCCTTTGGATGCCAAGTGATTGTTAGCTGGGAAGCTGCTGGGAGGCATTTAAAGCAATATTGCCTCTTTTGCAAATGTTGTGGCTCTCAAACCTAGAGTTGAATGCACCTTTGACCATTTTTTAATGAGCCTTCATTTTGAAGTGATGAGACGGATTATGATGAAGAGGGAGAAGAGCTCATGTGTCTTTTGCTTTGTTTTCTGGGTAAGAATACTCTGCTTTCCACATTGTAAGTTAATTAGCAAAGGTTTTTTCCTCCTCTGGGATCTCTTGTGTTTTTCCTGACCTGTAATTCTATGTATAGTCATCAAGTAAAATAGATCTGATGGGCTCAGTTCTGACACGTTGTGTTTTGACAGCACATTTTGTTCATACTGAGTCAATACTTTTGAAGCTGTAGTTGCTTGGTCACTTTAATTTGACATACACCTAGTTGCTGCCAAAACTCCTTTTGGCTTCTGCCCTAACACCAGCCTACTGTTCCTGTCACCTTCTTCGACTGTCACTAGTGCTTTTATGGCTGCACAATGTGSAACAACTCACCAGGGAATCAATCTGCCTGAAAATTAGTCATTATATAAGGGAGAGTCACAAAAATGAAGTGAGCAAATGTGCTGTTGAGTGTGCAGATGTGCTGTTGAGTGTACAGAAGAAGCAGGTTGGGGTTGGTTGGTTTGTTCACTGGTATTATGTATTATTATTTGAGATTGCCAAAGGTATGAAAGTTTCAGTTAAAAGTATGGTTTACATGTTGGTRCTTTATCCTTTATCCTAAAAACAAACAATATAAGGAAGACTAGCAATGGTGGGAGTGTGAATTGGATAGAATCAAATAGTACTTCTTCAGCCCTAGCTTCTATAATTTGTTAAACTTTTGTGTAGTAGATGTGGCTGCTAAAGATTAGGTCAGTATCTTTTCTTTAACACCTTATTAGGCTGTTGCTCTAAACCATGAGCTTCTGGGAATGCATTTTTCATTTTTTTAGAAAGGCTTTTGATGGATGAAGCTGTAAAATGAATAGAAATAGTGTCTCCCTCTTCCTTTTTCCTCCTACTCAACGCTCACACACAGTCAGCCCTGGGGTCTTTTCTTTCTGTGTGGTTGGCAGAACAGAGAAAAAGAGAGAGAGAAGGAGACTGTCTGGGCCCCTAGTGCTGTCATGAGAAGAATAGCAGTGCTGTTACCGCTAAATCTAAAGGGACAAGCTTGTATATGTACGCTGCAGCAGCCAGCGGGCTGAATTAGTGGCATTTAGGCACTGCTAAGAGGCTAATTGAGTCACTGGCACTTGCWGATTAAACCAGCAAATCCAATAATGTATGGATGTGCATGTTTGTGTTTGGTTCTATGCTCTCTGAAAAGTAAGCATGCTAGGTTTTCTTTAAYGCTTTCCATTTTGGTCAAGTTACTCAGGAGCTTAAGGAATATCAAAGCATCTAAATAAATGTTTTGGGGAGATCCGTCTTACTTTATTCCATTCTTTTCCTCCTGCTCTGTGCAGTGGGATTGGATGAGAAGGCATTAAAACAGTTCTATTACTGATTGCTGAACTCTACAATTTTTAAAAATGCCATCTTAAGTGAACCTTTGGTTTAATATGGGATAATCCGAATTGTGAGGTGACAGAAGGTAAAGAACTGAAGCCATCCATGATGGATGATACCTCCATGCCATATAGGTATGACAAATGAAGCCTGTGTTGGAATTTTGGTTGGCATCCATCTCGAACCACTCCAYCTTTCTCAGAATGGTGTTAGTAATGCACAAGTGGTGGTTGCACCACTGCTTCTGAATATCTAATCTAGTAAATGCATAAACAACTCAACTGTCATATATAATGATGAGGATTATAATGTAGGTAAAGAAAATTCTAGTTTTAAGTGGGTTGTAAGGGGAGTACGTAGAGAATCTGTAAAGCTGACCTAAACTTTAATACACCCTTGCAATGTATTTTCTAATCCATTGTCACTCCTGAAATCTGCCCACAGGCAGGCCCCGCTTTGCATTTGCTCACAGTGGTGGTTATAATGATTGTGGCTTGACTGACTTCAGTAGAATTATTCCTAATTTACAGCACTCTAACTGGAGAGCAGAATTAGATTCTTATGTTTTTCTTTGAAGTATGCAGTGCTCTCAGGGAGGCTGTTGTGCTGAGGGCATATTGCTTTCAGTGATTCTTTTTAATTTTGTTTTTAACGTTTAAGAAGAATAAGACACCTCTCAATCTAAACCAGAAGGACATGTATGAAAAAATAGTAAGACTCATAGAGGCGAATGGTGGGTTCAGAACCTTGTGAGTCATTGCAGAGAGATTGACAGTTTGGGAACATGAACGCGGAGGAGTGAGGATGGGATGCTCAGGGGCTGATGAGATAAGGGAGTCTATAGAATGTCAGCAGAGGGGTCAGCAGCAGCGTGCATCTCATTCCAGAGTTAAACTCAGGCATTGGGAAATGGCATTCCTTGATGGCAAACACAATCTGACAGTTCTCAGCTAGCTACAGTATTCTCCTCCTCCTCCCCCCCGCCCCCCCAACTGCATATCAGTGGATGCTTTGGAGATCATGTCTGTTCTTGCCTTCAAAGCAGCAACAAGAAAATATTTAAAGCCACAAGCACACCTTGGAGGCTTTGCAGGGTAAGTCAGGTTAGCAAGAAATTTATGTACTTCAAAAATTGCATCCCTATTCAGGCAGCTCAGTTCTTGGGGCAGTCAATCTGTTGTATCTCCTATTCAGAGATTATGAAGCTTTACTCTATATGTAGCACTTCACTTCTGTCTTTCTTCCTCTTCTTTCTTTCTTTATTCTTCTTCCTGTGTATGTGAAAGAATTTCCTTCTGTTCGTGGGCAGGCCTGGACTGGATCAGCTCCTGGAATTAACTACATAGGAGTTCATTCATTCCTCCTCTGAAATTACTTGGTGTTTGCTAGGTATAACTTGTTCATGGGTGGTGGGGAAGGAGCTGTCCTCCCCTTGTTATTACCAAAGGCGCAGGGAGGTAATACTGCTTTAGTGGGTAGGGCAGAAGATTGAGTCAGGAGGACTTTTTCATAGTCCCAGCTCTTGACACCATTTAATTGGGTGACCTCGGACAAGTTACTTCACTTCTCTGTGAAACAGGACTAACAATGTTTACCTCCCTGCCCAACAGGGGTGTTAAGAGGATTTTTGTGAAGCATTTTACATATATACAGGATTGTATTATTGCTGAGAATTGTTGTTTCTTTATGAATATGTATGAAAGGTGCTAAGATGTTACCTCACCTTGGCCTTCACACACAACTCATTACAGGCTTGTGGTTGCTCTGAATTTAGGTAGTGGAAGAGACAAGGAGTGTTGTCCTCAGAAGCTGTTGACATCCTCAGAAGAGAAAGTGGCAAACCCAATTTCTCCTTCTCTAACTAGCACTGTGTTAAAAGAAAAATGTATTTATTCTGAGTATGCAGTCCTTTTGGGAGCATTTTGGGGATGGGGCCTAGGAAGGCTCCTGTCAAACTAAGTATGTATTATTTTTCTGTAGCCCTTTTTGTGAGATCCTAAAATACAGCTCTTATTGCTGAGGGAGAAGGGGAGAAATAATGATGAAACATTGTGCTATAGTTTTATTTTTGAATCCTGACAACTGAGCTTTGACGGGGGAATCGAGTTGCACAAGCACTGTCTCCAGGGTGTCACTCTTCTGGTGTCAAGGAAAACTTCCTCTTTTAATCAATACTGCAGTGCAGCTGTGCTGCTTTGAAAGAGTGGTCATAGCTGGGAGGGTTTCCAATTTGTAAAGGAAAGAAGGATGTGATCCTCATCTCATTTGATCTTTTACGCAGAGTGGAAAAAGGGCAGGAACGTTGTAAAGGAGACCATAGCAGACCTGTGTTGTTGAGGGAGAATTTTCTTTGGCAGAAACTGAAAAATAAGGCCATGAGCTTGCCTTATACGCTCTTCTTGCAAACTACAATGTGCTGAGGATGGAAATGTGGCTCAGAGTGACTTGATATGGCCATGACCTTAGTTTGAACTACTGCAGTGATTTGTAGTGGTGCTGGTGCCCATACAGCCAAACACTGGTTATTTTATCATGTATATGCGTTCCCAGATGCCATGTGAAGAATTAGTGCAATTTTTTTAAGGTTTTATGGATGTTACTCTTGAGCTCTGCCAGTATTTCATTCTGTTTCAGTTGTCCTGTCTATTTAAAAAAAAAAAAAAAAAAAAGCTGAATTTGTCGCCCAAACTGGAATGTGCAGCCTTTTCCTTACAAACAGAACAAATCCTGTTTACAAACCCCATAGCCTGGGTGTCCAGGAGTTGATTGTCTTTGCAGATACATGGAGTAAAAGTTGTTTGCATTATCATGTCTATTTAAAAAAAAAAAAAAAAAAAAGGGCAGAAAAAAAAGCCTTTTTGCATTGAGTTGTCATAGGACTTCATGTTTGGGTTGAAGTTGTTGAAAGACAGATGTATGTGAGTACCAAGTGCTTCATAATAAATGTTCCAGCCTTGTAGTTTGTAGGTCTTCTCAGGTGATATGAGTCAGTTGTATAATGACAGCTATTAGATAGCATCTTCTCTCCCTGCTCAAAGCCAGCAATCTTAGATTTTAGTCTACTGTGTTGGCAAGGCAAGTTTAGGTCAGATAGAAACCTGTCAAAAGCTCTGATCTGAATAAACAACTGTGCTTCCTCCTATTCTGACGTCTTTTAGTTTGTGCTTTTTGGCCAGGATGTTAACACTCATTTCTAAAATCTCATCGTATTCACTGCACACATTGTGGGTATAATGAATTAAAAAGTGAACTTGTGACGTGAAGAAACATAAACTGGTGTAGAGTGGATTAAGCATCACTGTTGTTCTTAATCAGTTTGTTAGAAATTTCTAGAGTGCTATAGCCCTGTCTCTTCCACAAGTCCTATCAAGTTGAATGSTTCAAGAGATGCAATGGATTTTCACACATTTTAGGGGAGTTCTGTGATAAAATAATTGGGTTTAATTACACCAGTAAAACATTCGGTGCTCACTCTTCCCCCCCCAAAACTCCCAAAACCCCTACATGGGTGGATTTCTATGCTAGCTGAAAATACTCAGGCATGCATGGCTACCCATCTCCCTGTCACTTTTCTGGGACTCATTCTTGCAACTGTTTTTCAGCTCAAACTCAACTGAGACTTTCTGGAGGAGTTCGGTGCACTCAAGGTTTTTTAGTCCAGACTTGTGATAAAGGCTGCTGGGGTGGGGGGGTGTGTGTTCAGTTTGGTTACAGAAATGCTTTTGTTTTTTAACTTAATCACAGAARTTATAAACTAGAAATGCTTCATACAGTCAGGTAGCATCCAGTCTTCAAATGAATCCCCTGAAACATTCCTAGCTAGCATCTCTGTGCAGTGATTGCCTCATTTGCAGGGCCATCCCTTGTGCACTTTGTGTCTTAAGTTTCTTGATTTCCTTAAGCCATATTTGTCTTGTTGATATCTTTGAAAGAAACAATGGTATTTTTTACTCTATTCATGTGACTTCTAAGCAGGTATATACCTTTATTTGCAGAAGCATGCTTACAGATTTCACGTGGGGTTTCTCAATTTTGTGTGTGTTAACATTTGCAGGGATGGAGCTTTTGTAAGTGCGTGTGTTCTTATAAAGTTCTGTATTTGTGTGGTTTAAAATGAATATGCTTTACCTTTTAAGCGAATGAGCGTGCTATTATTAACGGTTTGTGAATTACAAAAAATTCTTTATGTAACTCATTATTTACAGTTTTGGCCCCATATTCAGATTATTGCTTGGAGAAAGAAAAGTTAGTTTCAGTGGTGGAAGATGTAATGAAATTCAAATTTTTTGTTAACAGTTGTTTTGAGGGAAATAGATCTTTCTTTCTTGGGTACAGAACATACCTTTCCCAGATTGCAAGCAAYGTGCTACATACAAAAGAGAAAAGTCTGGTTGATTTTCACTGGAGGCAGAAGTTGCTGGCTGAATTCCCTTCATTTTAAGGTTCGGGAGGTTTTTGTTGTTTGTCATGGCTCTGTGTGCTCTTTTACCCTTGATGCAACCCTGATCCTGTAYGGGTCGTGTGATCACAGTGGGGCGACCTGTACTAAACAGCCAGATGTTACATAGCAGGTGGTGACTGCTTAAAGGGGTAAGAAATTTTGTTTAACCTGTTCCTTTGTCMTCTCCTCCCCCCCTTCCCCCTCATTCTCTGCTCTGTGTTGTAAGGATAGGTTTGAAAAGTCTTTATGTATCTAATTCATTTTAAAATTGCATCATCAGTAGGCTTCAGGTTGAGGATTTGTGTAAATCAGAACTTTCCACAATAGTAAAAAAGTTTTACATAAAGCAAATACTTTGTTTCCTTGTTTTAAACACAAGTGCACTGATTAGCACTTCGTCTCTGTATTTGTGGCTGACTTTTCACGTTGTCATATTGTACTTGCAGTGAGATACGTMCGTCACTTAGCACCTGATTCTCCTATGCAAAGGTCTTGTCAGACAGCTTTCATCAAAAGTATCTTTTTGTGAAGTACAAAAGATACTTTCCAATACGCTTATATGCATTTCATGGCACTTCTGCATTACCTTTCTACTCGTGACAAAGGGAGTTTAGTGTGCATGAGAAATAGTTTCTACATTTCTTACTAGGAGTAATATTGCCCTGAAAGCACCACTCGTAAGAGTGGAGATGGTTACTGGAAGGGTCTCATTCTGGTTTGAGGTTGGAATTCTTACCTTTGAAAGCAAGAAGGGAATTTGAATATGGGCAATTATTCTATATTAAATGTTCTTTCTTAATTTGTAAAGCACTTGAAGATACGCTGGCATGAATGGTACTATAAAAGGGTAAGTCTATGGCAATAAAAAAGGAATTTTGCAAATTTCTGTTGAGAGGGCTGCTTCTAATGGAATTGAATTGTTTAGTTGAAACGGTTCTTGTTCGAGAAAATTAGAAGGGCTTCATTCCTGTCATAACAGAATTGGGTCACTGCCTTTTTTAACTGGGTCACAGGAGTTTCCAGCATGGGAGGCCTCTTACCATGTTTGATGAGGGTAAAGTATTAGAACAGCCCAGTCCTGTTAACTCTTACTGCAAGGCATTATGCTTTCTGCCTGAAGTAGTCACGAGGAAACTACCTGCCTTCACAAATGCAAGGTACTGCCTGTTACAAATGTTTTCTGGTAACTTAACCRGGAGCCTGGTCCAGTTGATCTTCACTGGTACGCATCTGACCTGGGCCAGAGATGTGGGGTCAAGCCTTTCCAAGTTAGCCCTGTGTTTTGGCTTCTGTTGGGGCCAGAGGCTGTCATATATTTCACTGGAGGAGAGGAAAAATGCAAATATATGGAACTGCGACTTGAGTGCTGTGGGCTCTTTCAGTTCACTTACCTAGTTCAGTGGACCCTGCTTTAAAAATACTGTGTTACTGTAAGACTGTGTGAGGGTGGCTCCCACTCTCAAACCACAGTCTGGGAAGGCTTAAGAGTTACGGCATAAACCCCCTCTCATTAGGGAAAGAGAGAGAGTCTCCCCTGTTTGTCTGCTTTATGTGAAAAGAGGCAGTGTCTAAAAACCAAAACAAAAAACCCATAGCACAACAACTGGCCTCCTTCCATGAACCAGCCCTATTTCCAGCCTGTCCGCCACGGTACCAGGGGCACAGTCTGTTATTGAGAGGCTGCTCTTGTATGTACATAAAGCCTTGTGATTTGTGTTTAGAGCCGAGAGTCTCCTAGAGTTCAGCTCTGCTGGAACAAAATGTTCAAGACAATACTGTGGGATCCAGCTGGAGGTTTAGCATTAATGCAGTGTCAGCCAGATGGAAATGAGGTGGAGAGGGTTGCAGAGGGGTGGGGGATGGGGAATCTCCTCTCTTCAGAGGGAAAAGAAAACAATAGTTAACTCTGAAATACATATTCACATGTATCTATAGTGTTAAATACTAGCTATGATAGGCATGTTCTCATTCAGCTTGGTGCCAGTAAGATGTCAGTTGTGCTTTGTGTGTGGTTGATACAGTAAATAGGGCAGAGACTGCTCTCAGTGAAAAGCCTGTCTAACTCCACTGATTTTGGATGTACACTGACATAACTAGAGCATAATTTGCTCATTGCCTATGATTTTCAAAAGACCCTAGTGAGTTTGTGTGTACATCTGGACATGCCTGGTATTGGCCTGCTTTTCAGAAAGTACCAAACGCATACATTCTAAAATTACCAATATTGAAAGATACAAGTAACTTTTTCAAAACTTCAGAATTGTTTCTAAGTGCAACATGTAGCTGGTAAGCAGCGATAACCCAAATTTGTCCTTTCTGACATCTTTTATTTCTGCTGATGTGAATGGATGTGCTTATGGATAGCTGAGCGCAGAGTAAGGTCCATCAAGTTTTTCAGCCTCTTTTTACAGAATTGCTTTGTTCTTTGAAATGGCTGTGATGGGGTAAGGCATCATCTGTTTGAATAAGATGATAGTGAAATGAAGCTTCCAACTCCTATTTGTGCATGTCGATGCAGTTGAAGTTTTAGATATCTCTTTGCACTTTATGCCAAAATTTGATATGATGAAAGTAATTTCACATTAGTAGTTCCTTTGAAGAAAAATCTGTTCTGTTTCATCTCTTGCTTGCTATACGAGACTGGAAATTGTAAACTCCACTGAGCCTCTGGAAAATCTGTAGCTGTGTGACCATGGAGAAACAGGGAGCGTTAAGTTCATGTTTTCTGTAGTTGAGTCATGGTGTTTCTGTCCAGGAGTGTTGAAAGGAAAGAAAGAAAGAAAGGAGAAAGGAAAAGAAAAAAGAAGGGGGGGGGGGGGGGGGGGGGGGGGGGGGGGGAAAGGCCAGTTGGAGAAGACGAGGTAACTTTCTTCTGTTCCATGTTTCTCAGACATACAGCCTTCTGCTGCTCTCCTGAGATAAAGCAAAATACTCAGCAACCTACTCTCCTTCACATCTTGCTTTAAGTGAGCCAAAATCCATGTTGTTCATCTAAGGATATTTGAAGGAGCTTGGTAGGTGGCTCTTCTATGGAGCCACAGAGGCTGTTCATATTGTTTGTCTCTCTCTTCTTCTATTGGTTTCCCATTTGAACTGAGCAAAAGCAGAACTACCTGAATGCAGATTCAAAGAGCCAGTTCTGCTTTTGCAGAAAAAGGATTTAGCAAGAAAGAATCTCTCCTCCCCCTCTTTTATTGGCGTATTTTGCCCTTTCCTCTTTAAGAGGAGAGGTCAGCAGGTTCTAGTGAGATCTACTTGAAAAGATTGAGAAATACTTCATGGTCCATTCCTGTAAGCAGTCTTGTTCAGCAATAACTTTTAGAACATCTCTGGAAGTGCTTTGGTGTTCTAAACCATGTTTCAGGGCCCCTCTGAGTAACATCAAGTATTAATTTAACATCATAGAGCCTGGATGGCTGCAGCTGGATGGGCAGTGGTACAGCATTGCTTTCAGTCCTCTGAGGAACATCTTTGGGGAGAGAACACTTCCTTCATGTAATAAAGGAAAAACTTTTAATGTAAGAAGAAGAATGAGGAGAGGAAGCACAGCAGTATTCCACTTAGTGACCCTGTCTAGGAACAATCAGTAAGCAAGAGGAGATGTATTCTCTCTTCTGGAATATTCATAGGTCATTCTCCAAGGGACTGAAGACTTGCAGTATCAGAGTTGGTTGCGGTCATGTGTTGGATGCTGAACTGTTAATTAAATTACCTACAGCATAGGTCCCTGCCTAAAGCCTTTAAAAGTGTTTAGGACTCTTTCATCTGTGCTCCTAGTATCTTCTGGGAGCAGCTTGCAATTAAAGTCAGATACCGATGAAAACTGTTGAGCCTCTCAAACAGGACGATACTAGTAGTAGTAAAAAGCCAGCAAACTCAGTGATTTACTGGTGGCGGGTCAGTGCTGGGAAAGCCTGTGCCCCTTCTTTAAAAGTCCCTTTTAAAGTTCTCCCAAACATGCAGTTCCTAGGCTCCCATTCACTACTCATTTAGAGAATGAATGTCTCTCTTTTCTGCTCTTATGTATGTTCCTGTGGTCTGTGTGATCATAAGTTGCATTGCTGTGCTGCATTTTCCACTGCCTGTGGCTTCTAGGCTTTTGTGCGGCTGCTTTAGAATTTCACAAGTACATCACAAGATGCTATTTTGGGTCGCTACAGGATAAAGAGCGTTTTAAGATCTTCAGAATGCCCTTTGCCACTTTCCATTAAGACTGCAGAGATACTTGGAAAACAAAATGAATAAACCAAAACTCTTGGTAAATCTTAGTCCAGCCTGTTCACTTTTACTCGCATAAATGAGTTCAAAAGGTGTTACTTTTTTTTTTTTTTCTTTTCTTCAGAGTTTATTTTGATCCTGGCATACAGTTTTTCCAGACAGATAGCTCTCTTACTCCCTGAGTCAGGCGCATATGCTTAATCAGCCGCACAACTTAAGTGTGTATCTCAGTCCCTCAGACAACATTTCTTAAACACTGTACATAGGCAAAGGAGCTGGGCCAAGCAGGAATAAACATGCTGTAGGTATTTTTTTCTGTATGGGGGCTTCCCGATGACTGTGAATGAGGGGTACTTCTGATGCGTCTGAACATTTAGTGGGCTGTATTTTGTTATGGTGTAACTTCTCAGGTCTAATATACAGAAGAGGCTGTACTTTACCTCTCTGTGAAATGTGTCCCTTCTTACATTTGTGGTACCACTTCTTTGGAGTAGGGTGGCCAGTTGATAATTGGTGTTGCTTTTAAAGGGCAGGCCCATTACATCGGAGTGTATTGGAGAAGTACCTGACTGTAATCAGCTAAAAGGAACCTGTTGGCAAGAGAGCTTTCTTGTTCTGTCGTGCTGCATTCCTGTCGGCTCCCACTCCTGCGCGCAGCTTATGTAACTGTCTCTGAAGCAGAAGAGGGGTCACTTCAGGTGGCTGTTTTGATCTGGTAGTGTCTCCTCTCCTCTCTAATGCTGTCTGGAAGGATTTGTTCGATTCTTTTTTCAAAAGGAGAGGCCAGGCGTGCATGCACTTTCGCACACGCACTCGGTGCTGCCGCCCTGGGATTTAAGGGCAAATGGAAGCCAGGGCTGTGACAGGAGGCGTGATTAGGAATACAGTCCTTTCACGGTGCTTTGCTTTTGCGTGTAAAGAAACTTCTGTGTGCTCAGCATTCAGATTCGCTGCCCCAGTGACATCACACGCTGTCAGGACTGCGGTTAGAGCAATACCAAGTGCTTTGCCTTTCCTGCTTAGTTTGCCTGAGACTATTAGAATCATTTACATATGTTAAACAACCATTGTGTGACCCTGTGACAAAGAGTTTTATTTTATCTGCTCCTTCGAGGAGTAAACTGAGATAGAGAACGACCTGATGGCTTGTCTGTGGCCACACAAGAAGTTATATGGTGGACCTGCAATTAGAACCCTAGAGTCCAGGCTCTGCTGTGTTCTGATGACTTGATAAGCTCTTCCTCCTGGCATGCAGCCTAGGACCAGTGAGTCTTCACCTCCACTGTGGTGTTCTGACCTCCCTATTGTATCTCCAGACCTGAGAATAAAAGCTGGGTGTCATGACTACCAGTCTCTTGTTTTAAGCAGCAAGCTGCAGTATGAGTGCCCAGAGGAAACGGTGTAGTCAATGAGGAGGTTGACCTGCCAGCTTCAATTGAACTAGTGCAGCCTTAGATGAACCGACTGTAGACTTGGTAGCTGCCCTGCGACTTGATTCCCTCCCTAGAGACTGCTAGAACTTTTTGGATTGCTTTGATCCGTACTGCTCTAGATAAGTACAGATATTCTCCCTCCCTCCCCCGTCCTTTCAATGTTCGGGTTTTCAGCTTTGGAATATTTCCTTGGGGTCTGATTTTCAGAAGATGTATGCCCTGCACTGTGAAAATAGAGGCCTACTAAAATATCCCAAGGAGAATATCCAAACAGAGGTTCCCAAAATCACTCATCATTTTAGGAAATCTGGATTCTTTCTGAAGTTACTTTACATCCACCTCACTTAACAATTGCCTGATAGGAAAACTTATGTGCTCTTTGCATGCCTGGAAATTATCAAATACAGTGAAAATAAGCATGTTGATGGTATTCCATGGTCTTACCACCTGTATTGAATGTCCCAGGTGAACCTTGATGAATGGGATAGCTAACTTGAGAAAGACTGCATAGTGGGGGAATATCATTAAGGGTATGGATTAGGACAGTCTGCTATACAGCAGTCATCACTGTAGTTAGGAGGATGATGAGACACTTAAAAAGGAGGTGAGAAAGAAACTAATACCAGGCTTATGTCAAAAAGCTTTTCTTTTAAAATAATTTCCATGCTTTTGATAGGATTCTGTGTTGGAGGCAATGTTACTTTCAGCTCATCTTCATGTGTCTGTACTAGCATTTTTTATAACTATCTAAACAATTTAAAATTGTATCTTAAGTTCTGTGTGCTAACTTTGTATGGATTGTACAATTTTGGTAGAAAATTAAATACACACACACTTTAGAGATTCACTAAGATAAGAGAACCTGAGGTAAGGAACACTATTTACATTGTTTTAGATAAATATATGCTTTATTGAAATCTACAAGACTGGAGAAGAAAAAACCCAGATCTTTTTAAGGGGTGGTTTTTGTAGTGCACAACT
Source organism: Phoebastria nigripes (assembly GCA_035582835.1). NCBI lineage: Eukaryota > Metazoa > Chordata > Aves > Procellariiformes > Diomedeidae > Phoebastria > Phoebastria nigripes. The sequence continues at coordinate 2,209,260 of JAYKAV010003044.1, read as the reverse complement.
AGATGCAGTTTATCTAATCTCTTTCGTCTTTGTTTCTTCCCTTCTTCCTCTCAGTCATTTCCCAGGGATAAAAATAGATGTTATACCATTTCACTTTGGAGATCCCAATTAACAAGGATATAAAGGAAGCTTTGTGTCTGAGATGTCATCTGTTGGGATGTAGGTTTTTCTCTTAATGGGCCACAAGCTTTTAAGTTACTGCTCTTCCTTAAAAGGCTATTGGGACTGGTCAAAAGTTAGGATGAAATACCATGCATATATAATTTCAGGTTACACATGAACAGTATGAGAACTCTGCTCTGCAAGCTCTTTTATGGTTCCTTGCCATATAAATTGGCACATGAAAGTCCAACTGATGTCAGTTGGAGTTCTAAGTCAAATTTTGGATTTTTTTTTAATAGTTGATACCGTTAATATAACTCCAGGAACACCTAGGCCACAATTAGGAAAGTTTATCTTCAGACGGGTATTGTTCCATGTGCTCCCTTAGTGTGCCTTTGCGTTGACTGACATGCAGCTATAACCAGTAAACTGTTAACCAGATAGCAAAATTCTCAAGAAATCCAGAATTTCATGAACATAATGAACAAAAAATTACGAAAGGTTAATGTGTATCTGGTCAGTTTCAGGCAACGTACAGATCTGGTTTTGCCTGAAGCGACTGTTTCTCTCCCTCTGTGGCATGTTTGATGTCTTGCCTCTGAGCCTGCCTCAGTTTTCCCAATAAGTGCCTGATCTGTGGGCTGCTCTTGGTGGTGGTTTGCTTGTTTGTTTTTCTTCTACCCATTCGAATGGAAGCTTATGGACTTTGGCAATGTTGTACTGTCTTTACAGGTGAGATAGCAAATGTAATGTTCAGAATTTTCCTTTCTCCAACACTTCAGCAGATAGCTGGAACAAGGGGTTACAGTCTGCTTCAGTGGAGCTTTTAGTCAGTAGCAGAAGAAAGATGTACCTTAAAGAAAATCCATATGTTGCCTTTGGCCTGGTGAGATCTTGGAAAGACTTACTGTTGCCCTTTGTACACACAAAAAAATTAAGCAGGATCCTGTTTGGTAACATGGTGCCTCTTTGAAGAAGTAGAARACCCAGAAACCAACCTCAGTGTAGAAGAAGAAAGATAAAAGTTTGGATGACTATCAAAACGCCCTGAGCTGCATGCAAAGTAGAGTTTCTTAGGAGCGTAAATTACAGGGGGGATTAAACAGCACTAGATTGACACATCACAATACTCTTTGCCATGTACAGTGTTTCTTTGTAAAATGGAAATTGTGTTTAGCTCTGATTTTCCCTCCAAACTGTATTCCACATTTGTGTGGGAGAAGTATCTATGTGGCATTGCATGCTATGAGAGCTTTCTGCAGAAACATGCTTTGCAAACTAGTATTTGTTTTAATGTTTTGGGTGGGTTGGTTTTTGGTTTGGTTTTTTTTGGTTTTTTTTGTGTTTTTTTTGTTTTTTTTGTTTTKTTTTTTTTTTAAATGCTTATGGTATGTTACTTTATAGAGAAGATGCTGAAGGAGATACTTAACTATTTACCTGAACCTCTTAATTATAGCAAGCATTGACTGTAAATAAACTGAAATTTTACATATCTTTCTTTATAGTAAGCCTTGAATTCATGTTCCTTTCCTCTAGTTCAGCTGTACATAGTTTGACTGGCTAGTGTTCATTCTAGGTTGGACTGGTTCCTTGATGATCTGTCACTTTGTTAAAGAAAAATTAGGGGTGTATGTGTAAATTCCTAATTTTTTTTAAGACAGTGAATCTAGTTGTGTTCAGGCGCCACTATAAAAGGTATCCACATTCCACATACCCCTTTTTCAAAATGTTTTCCAGCACAGTGTTAATTAATAAAAAAAACCCTCTTTTTTTTTTTTTCCCCTGGTGTTAACTTATTTATAGGCAAAGTGCATGTTAAATTCAGTAAATAACTTCCTGCATTTTTATAAGTGTTTTAAAAGTATCAGACTCTCTGGCAGTATTGGAAGGATTCATGTGGTCTTTGTTTAGTGTTGGGATGTAAGTTACATGCATGCAGTAAATAAGAGGGATGTATCAGCCCTTCTGCTGACCAGATGTTAGATGAAAAGAAAAACAAAATACAAAATCCTAAAGCAAAAATGGCAGAAAAAAGGTGTGCTAAGAATTTACTTTTCACCTCTCTGTAGCTTTTACAACAAATAGCAAGAGAACTCAGTATGGCCAAAATAATGTATCCTTTGTCATAGGAGTGAATAAGGAGAACTCCATCATGGGAACAGAACTAGAAACCCTTCAGTTTTTCTGGAAGTAGGGAAGGGGGAAGAGCCGACAAAGATGAAGCTGAATTTCCCAAAGAACTCAAGGCTCATTTTTAAGGCAAAGAAGTTTTCCCTTCCAGAACAATGTATACCTCTAAGAGAAGAGATTAGCAAAGTGTACTCATCCCCAAGTGGAACAATTGGGAAACTGTGTTCATATTCTTTGGTTCTGGTCATTACTGAATATTGGACTATATTGACCATTAAACGGATTTCTTTTTGGGCCTCATTCATGAGTTATTTACAGTTTGAATTCTGTTGTATCAAACCTACAGAAATTTGTTGAAGTTGTCTAATCTAACATACTATGCACCTGTATGGGTTTGTTTTGGTTTGGTTTTGTTTTGTTCTGTGAAGGACTCTGATGTGTTATCTTGAGGATGCCTGCTAACATTTGGGCTTGTTATTTAGTGAGAGTAAGATCCAGATCACAAGGAAAAGAGAAGTAATGAGTATTGCAAAGTCTTCTGGGACTGTCTTGTGTAGAAAATTATATCAGACCAGGATGAATCCATACAAGAAAAATAAAACTTAAGTGATGATTGAACCTGAACAAATCTGCATGTAAATAAGACATTCTACCTAAACCAACCATAGGTACTCATTTTGCATGTGTGACTGTGTGGCTTCCTGCTCGCATTGTGGAATCTGTGCTACTGCGTTACAGTCATGTACTGTACCGCACTGAATAAAGAGAACACCTAAGGGAGAAGAGGGAGCAATAAAATCCAACTGAAGTGTGTGAGAGGAGAATCAATCCCCTAATTAAATCTAGGTGGTAAAAATTAAGATACCTTCTGAGCTCCTGTCTGTGCATTTCCGAGTAAAGTTCATGAGAAGTTAAAGATGTGCGTAATTGAGAGAAGCATGGAGTTGAGGCTTTCTCCGGTTTTGAAAGGCTGAATTCTTTTCTTTTTCATTTTCTTTCTTTCTCCCCCTTCTCTGCTCATTAAAAAGGTGCTATTTGTGGTCATTAGGAGGCACCCAGAGCAATTAGGTCCAACTGACCTTCGTGATAGCTATTCAAGACAGAAGCTAAAGCAGGATTGTATTGTAAACAACAACAGAAAGAGGGTCACACTAAACTTTATGGCTTGTTGGTATGTCGGGGGGGGGGGGGAGATTAGAGGATGATGCAGTCAGCATCCCTGTAAATCTTATTTATCACTGATGTGGGGGAGGATACCATATCTGAGGGGAATCCTAGGACAGTGAGGTTGTGAACTTTGAGGTTTTATCAGTTAAAATGGCAGAGGGAGTAATGGAAGAAGGAAGGAATGACATAACAGAATAAGGCCTAGTGACTCAGCTCTGAGTGTGAACTGCTTGTGGGCTGGAGTTAGAAGGAAAAAAAATACCTTACTAGCTGTGGTATGTAAGAATGACCATTCTGCGCATCCATCTAACCCAGTATCCTGTCTCAGAAGCAACAGTAAACGCTGAAGGAAAGAGAAGAGACTAGGCTAAGCATACAGAGATACTTTCCTTAATATATACTCCAGTCATGTGCAGCTTAACGGCTTCCCGAGTTGGAAGTTAGGTCTTTGTGTTTAATAGCCTTAAGGGACTTTCCTTCCTTGAGTTTGTCGGTACTCCATTTTATCAATGTTGTTGTCTCCAGTGAAAAGCTAATTCTGATTGAGTACTGGAAAAGTCAAGTTATATACAAATAATCACTGGCATTTGAATTGCCGTTCCTCATCATCAGCTGAGCTATGGTAAGCAAGTGGGTATACGTAATCCTAGCCTGTTATAAGTGGATCTTAAACAAAACATACTTGCTTGTATCACACTCACGGCATTTGCAATGGGATAGTGGTGTACCCACCAGCTTCAATGCAGATTAACTGGTGATTACTAGTTCCTTTAGTTTCATAATCCTGTCTGTCCCTGTAGGATGAACCTTTGGTGTCCATGCTTTTTTAGCAATAAAGATCTATGCAGCTGCATTAATTGAAAGAAGCTGTGCTGATTTGCAACAGCCCTTGAAGTAGAAGCAACGTATGACACTGTTCAGGCAAGGAAATGTCCAGAGGAACATGGTTAGGATGTATCAATAACCAGATTTGTTAAAATGGAGTCGTGGATGGATCCCCTGCCTCCCTAGTGGCAATTCCTACTTCTTTGGAAAATGAGTCCATGAGATGTTTTGGGTTTTGGTGGGAGGTTTTCCAATTTCTTTGGTGTCTGCTTGGGAGAGATGAAAATGATCTTTGTAGTGTATTCACAAGTTGAATGGTTATGGTGATGGGTTAGAGCAAGAGGAAAAAAGGATTCAGGGAAAAGAATCTGGACAGTTATAGCAAAACAAGATATAAGAGTTGCATGCAACTGAAGTAAAAATAGGAGTATCTTCCCTCCCTGCCCTAGGCTCTGTAGTGTTGCTTCATCTTGGCACAAGCAGGTGTGGTGGGAAGTCTGGAGCCTGTCCATGCAGGGAAACTGAGTGCAATGGAAAGAAAAGTAAGAGTCCAGTGTATCTTCCATAGCAGCTCCCTCCCTGGACTTTCTGTTCTAGAATAAATATGACTGTATTTCAGAGCTCTGCTGTGGAAGCTCACTAGGCACTATGGCATAAAATGCCTTTTATTCTAGAGTACTGTATCCACATGGGAGCCATTCTGGACTAGGTGTTGCAATTTTTTGTGAGTCCACAAGCCAGTATCTTTAAAATTGCAGTTTTGCTTTACCTGTGGTGATTGTGTTCACTCATTGAACAGCAATCAAGAGAAATAGTTGCAAAATGCTCCCTAAGACAGAGCATCTCTAGCCCTTGCTTGCATGGGAGTATCAAAGTTAAAATGCGCTTCTCAGGGCAAGGAGAAGCTCACCTTGTGTTTGCCTCTTAAACATGTGATATACTTTAGGTATAACGTAAATGTTTTATGAATAGCTAACCTGCTGCTGATTCTAAATCTGGGCGTGAATTCCTTGCATAGAATTGAAAACACATTGGTACAAATGGGATCAGCTTCTTTAAGGTTTGAAGGTCTCTGCATCCTCCCGTGGTGGGATGGTAGAAAAAGGTTTGGCCCCTTCCAGTTTTATGTGGGGTCAGGCAGTCACTGTGGATGGAAGAAGGTTCTCAGTAGAGTCCACCATCTGGCAATCATAAAACAAGTAATCAACATTTTTTTGAGGAGGATGGTGAGGAAACAAGCTGCAGACGATTGTCGTGAGATCACGGCCCTGCACAGACACCTTTATGACTCCTCTCTGTTCTGGTTGGGTGTCTGCGCTACAGGTCAAAAGTTCAGGCTGTCCTCTCCCCCTTCTTTTTTCTTCCAAAGATGGGAATTAGGCAGGGGACTGGAATGCTGAGAGACTGTAAAATGGCTTGTCCTCGCTAGCCCCTCCTACCCCTTTCTTTCCTTCTCCCGTATGTTGCTGCCTGTGTTGTGGGTGGAGGCTGGGCAACGCAGGCTCAGGCTGCTGGAGCACTGGGAGAACAGAGAAATTAAACACAGCTTGAACTTTGTAAATGCTGTAGTTAGATGAAGCGGCCAGGCAGCCTCCCAAACAATGAACTAGCAAGTTCGGGCTTTTCGGTTACTTTTCTTTTTTTCCCTGAACACAATTAGTAGCTTATAAAAGGTTGTTACGCTGCTGTACCAGACCTTGGAGGAAAATAAGAAGATGGAAGATTTCAGAGACTGCTGTTTAGAGTAGCACGCAAAATCTTTTCAAAAGAGGTGATGCGTTGTCAGTAGAGCACTTCTGGGCAATACTATCACAGAAGCAGATGACATCGAAGGGGAAAACAGGTCGATGATTCAGCCGATCTGATACTTCTTTGAATTATACCATAGGAAAGTAAAAGTTGGAATAACTATATAAGGTTTTCTCTTCTGCTGGCTTGCATGTTGTATATGATTATAGCTCCTCCCACTCAGCTACTTATCCAGTGATGTCGCCACCCTCACTTCAAGGGTGAAAATTCCAGTTTACCAGATGTGACAGGAGTAACATCTGACAGATAATGCTTTGTGCATTAAACAAATGCCATAACCGTTTGGCCTGATTCTCCTTCTCGTAATGAAAATAAGGAGCATGAGTAACTGCATCAATGCATGCAGCTACACCCACTGCAGAATCAGTGGGCAGGCAGAATGAGGCTTAAGGTATTATAACAACAACAACAAAATTCAGAGAGAAATGTCTGAAACCAGGAGCAAGTATAAAATACAAGGGAGGTTAAACTGTGAATATGGAACATTTTTAAGGTGATAGATGAGCCTTTTCTAAACAAGAGAACTTGATTAATTTCTTTTTCTGAATAATAGAGACCATTTTAAAACAACCATACCTGGTTAATATGAATCATTCTGTAAACTGTTCCCCCCCACACACAACACAGAACCTCCCGATTAACAAATATGCTGGAATGCAGAATGCACATCTGGTCTTCATTACTGTGGACCCGGCTGTAATCACATGGAGAAAGCTACCTTGGGTTTTTATGTAGAAATGTTTGTATTATACAAAACCCCTGTTGCCAAGCAATTTTTATTAAAATGGTCAGTTTATGCTCAATATAGTGTCCTGCTGAGGAGCTCAGACTACCATGAAAATCTATGCACGGCTTCACTCCCATTGTTAATGTTCCAGGGGCTGAGAGTAACCAGTGTACTAGGTGATGGGTGAATGCTCTCTGAGTTTTTGTCTACACTAACACTTTTCTTTTTGGAATATCCAGTTGTTGCTGCCATCTTGACAGCCTTGCCTGTCATAGTGGATTGCTAAGGAAGCTGGAATTATAACCACCATTTTGCCTGAATGCTGCAGCAGATCTGAATGACATGGAAATTAAAATATCACTACTTAGTCTAAGCTAGTACTCCTGGTAGACCTCTAGTCTAAAAGTGGGGAATTAAACCAAAATGTATAGTAGCCAAGGGGAGCATGGCAAGGGTTAGTTTTGAGGGCTGGAGGGTTTCTAATGATGCATGGAAGATTAGAAATGCTTACTTTGAAATCCCAATTCTCAGGACATAATTTTAGAAGTTGCTTAGGATAATTCTCTTAGGGACTTAAAATGATTAAGATTTACCATGTGCTTTAAAGATGCCTCACATCAGAATACTGATCTGACCTGACTAGCAATGCTTTCCAGAACTTGAGTCTAAACGTGTTACTATAAATCCAGAAGTTTGGCTCAGTGAAATTTGGGTTAATAAATATCGTGAAGCTTCTCACACACAACACATACTCATCTAGACATACTGGGGAGGTGTCTATAGTAGAAAGTTAGAAATAAATACTAGCAAAACTCTATACTACTTTTATTACCATCCTGCAAGTATTAGAAGAGTTGGTAGTCCTGGTAGATTAGGAAAACTTCCACAGCATTTTTCAAGAACTAAGACTCTCTTGAGTTAAGGATGTTATTTTGCATTTCAAACTAAAAGCATGCTTCATAAATTCTTACATACAGTAAACCTTAACAAGTGGCACTAAAGGTCATAAGACAGGAAGGGGAAGAAGGAGGGCTGACTTCTTAGTGTTGTGTCAGTCACAACTGTCTACCGGAAAACCACAGAAACCTACCTTAATCTATGTAGATGTCCAGTCACAACATACTTTGTTGGCCAAGTGGTTTTTTCCTGTCCAGCAATTCTGCATGTCCTCATACAAAGTACTTTCTTCTCTTACCCAGTGTGTCCAGTGGGAGATCTAGGAGCTGTTACAGAATGTGTGCAAGTTTATATCCTGCTCTGGCATAAATTGTCTCGTTTTATTTGTTTTAAAATGCTGTTACATAGAGAAGCAAAGACTGATGGCTAGAGAGGCTACAGGTAGTTCATCTTCTTCCAATGCTGTTTCCTTCATTTCACAATAGGGGCATATTTCATGCAGATGAAGGAAAACTTACACAGTTCCTGTCCAGACTGACTAGAAGAAATTGAACGTTTTTTTCAAATAGATGTGACAATCCTTGATGGTTTTTGTCGCTATTGTGACTTGTGTGACTATTTCCTTCAGTTGCAGTACGCAAAGGTTTGCCCTACCCTGGAAATCAGTTTGATCTTCCGGTGCCCTGTCTGCTCACTTGCACAGGTGTGCATAGGCAGTGAAGTGGCACAGGGCATGCAGGATGTTACTGTGCATATAGAAGTGCATGACTTGCATGCTGGTCGCTTGGCAAAAGTATCTGTGGTTGAACAACACTGGAATATGGCACGTAAAGTGTCTGGGGGGCAGCACTCGAGTACTGTGCCCACACCTTCAGAAGAATGAGCTTACCTTAGTGTTACTCAGTTGTGCCTTAGGGGAGAACGCCTGCAGCGCTGTCTATGGCAACTTGGTAAGTCACAGTCCTGCTCTAAATGTGGAAACATATGCTTTGATACAGAAGCCATTTCAAAACTGCCGTATTCTTCTTGTTTCAGCAATGGTGACCTAAGAACTGGCTTAGTAGACTATACGTCTAAGGTTGATTTAATGTAGTCCGTTCCTAAGAGTGCCTAGGTAGATGCACCAGGCAAACATCCAGTGATACCTTCCTAGTATACCTTTCCCAGATACTGCATGCAGATCCAGAACTTCCTGGCCCTTTTTATTATGTCTCGATGGATTTTTCTTCCACAAATTCCTCTGATTGCTTTTGGAGCTTTTACAAGCTTTTGGCATCCACCATCTTGTGGCAATGAATTCCCCAGTTGTATTTGAGATATGAAAAACATCTCCTTTTGTTTCTTCCACGTTTTCCCAGATGTGCCAAAGAACCTAGAGGTAAGGGAATTTCTGGCACCTTCACCTTACAAAAGAAAAACTATCTTTTACACCGTATTTTCTTCAAAAAGTAGCATTTACAGGCCGTTGCTTATTGTGCTTATAAAAGCTGCTTTGCAATATTTTTTTAAAGTAGTGGTTGAAATATTTCAACTTATTAATTTTAATGCTTGTATGGGGTATAAGAAGTGCAAGCAAGGAAAAGAAAGTATATTGCATGCTGTTTAGTGTAACAGCTTGTGATAACAAGAACTCCCGTGAAGCCTACCTTAAATAAAGGAAGGGTTCAAATTTTTTTCTTTCCTTTTTTTTTTTTTTTTTTTTTTTTTTTTTTTTTTTTTTTTTTACCCAAGAGGAGAAAATAGTATTATTAAGCATCCCAGCTGACACTGGAGCTCAAAGTGGGCTCTGGATATACATAAAGTGGTGAGCAGTTTGTAGAATCAGGTCCTAAGATTTTACACGTCTGGGATCCACAACATGCTGTGTCCACATGGAAAATCTGCGTAATGCTTAACCTAATGGGTGAATTTAAACTCATACAGCTTAGTCAGTGCAGCTGTACTTGGTATGTGTGCAAACAGACCTGATAAGAATGGTCTTTTTGTTTAGATTTGTCAGTTAGGAACATCTTAAAATTAAGTATAACCAACACAAAATATGAGTCCATTGCTGTTGACACCAGTTTAGTTTGAAACTAGTGCAGCTTTTCAGTGTAGAAGTGATGTTGGTGTTCCTTTCCTCATGCACAGTTTAATTGCTCTCCTTTAAAGAGGAAGTTTAAATCTCCAACTGAGTGTATGCCAGACTCCTGACATGCATGACAATTGAACTGTGTCTTTTTCTGCTGGCTATTTAACAACACTATTGGCATATAAAAATCACTTAAATTGAATGACTTGGCCTAGCTGAAAGTGATGTTAGGTGCAAAGATAAAAATAAGGTAATATGAAGTTGCCTTCTTAGCATAAAACTGAATTTTGCTGATACTCTTATTACAGTGATGATTAAAAAAAAAAAATTACCCCGGTCCTGTAACAGTAGTTTGTACAGCTTATTAAATCCATATACATCCATGCAGTCAGGTGCTACTTGCCCTTTATTTATACTGAACTTGCTCATTATATTTAAATTTTTTTTTGTTATTGCAGGAGCCCTGTTAGAGCTTTAGATGTACCACCTTTTTTGAACACATTTTCTTGGCACAAATTGGTGTGTTTTGTTGGTCTGTCACATCAAGCAATATCCTTGTCAGTGCCAACTAATTGCTATCAATCTACTGCTGAGCATGAAAGGCTGGTCTGAATGTTTATTAAAGCATGTTAAAAAGCACAGGACACATGATTTCTTGTAAAATATGAGGCTAGAAGGGTGGTTCTGTAGGAAATAGGCTGACACATCTACATTTTGCATTTAGGAACTGCCATGCAGGTGGGTAGATGAAGCAGGCGTGAGTGATTTATGTCAGGATTTGGTGCCTGTCACTTGGGGAGTGAGTGTGAAAGTGGTCAGGAAGAAACCGTTCCTCCTTGATTGCTGTAGGGACCATCAGGGACCATCTGCTTGCTTACAAACTCTGCTGGCATAGTTGTTACTGATAGGATGATAGTATAGGGCAGCAGAGGAATGCAGGTGATACTTCACATAATATAGCTAAAATATTCCACTAGCATCCTACTTAGATAATTTAGGGGATAATTGACTTGAGTCTGAATTTTTCCCTCTTGTTAATTCAGTTGTTTGCAGGCTGTTCATTTTAGTGTATGCCTGCCTCTTTGATTGTCTTGGCATCCAAGTTGACATTTAAATTGCATATAATTTATTAAGTTAACAGTAGTTTGTATCCTAGTTGTCCAGGGCTGGGTTTTTTTTCTGCCTACCTTGCTCATTGGTTCAAACCCAGGGATCTAGGCTTGCAAGCACTAGGAGTAAGGAACTGCAGCCACTGCAACTACCAGGTATCTTTCCCCCATGGAACTGTCATGTCTAGTACCTTTGTGTGGATCCAAAGCTCAAAAGGTCATAGCTCRTGTGTGTGTTTATTACCTTCCGTTTAGTTCTCAGGAGTCCCGTTTCATGACCATCATCAGTCCTGGCCAGGGCATCAGGCAGGTCAGGGGTGTTATCTCTTTCTTTATGACTCTTGGATGGTTTTTTTTAGGAGAAGTATTCATTCTTTCTCTTTCTTAGAAGCTCATTTGAAAGCTCTAGAAATAACATTGGCTATCAATGTTTGAAACATTTTTATTCTTTAAGAGAAGCTGTTTACCTTAATTTTAAAACAAGACAAAAACTTCAAAACCCAAAGCAATTGCAAGACTTCATAGCTGCCTAGAATAACAGCCTAAGTGTAGGAGAAATAGTGGGGTTGGAAATAGGGGAGGAACAGCTATGCATCATTTTTGCCTCTCTTCTAACAACAGGAATCCTTCCTTTACCCAGTGAAGGACTTGCATACTACTGCTTACTGATGCCCAGCACATTCATAAACCACTTCAGGGGCCCTCAGGATTTTTTTTTCCCTTGAAAATGTGAAACTTAATTCTGGGAAATGTGACTTGCTACAACAAGAGGCACAAAGAAAATACACCTAAATTCAGATGAGAAATGAACAGTCTTGGGGAGAAGGAGCAAGAATCACACTTCCCCTTCCCCCCCCCCCCCCCCCCCCCCCCCCCCCATCTTTTTGTTGCTCTGTCTGTGCTGGATGGTGGAGTAGGTCAGTAATGCATATTTTGTCTTGTATTTAAATTGTGATGTTAGCTTTGGAAGATTCTTTCCAGATAAATGTCTTGCTTTCTGACTAAAAGATGTGTTTTGTCCTTACCGTGACCTTCGAAAGGTGGAGCATATCTGCTGCTGTTTCACAGGGGATTCCTTGTGGGTTTGGGACTTTTATTTTGTAATAGAAGGAGTTTAGTTCTGCCCCTCCCAATTTATTTAAAACAAGCAAACAAACAGAATGTAAACAAATGATCATTAAAGCACTTGAACACCAGAGCTATGTATTATTTCTTCTTGTTAGAAGACATCTGTCTTACCATTCCTGTGCATTGTAATCAAATTACATTTTAATTTCCTTGTAAACAGTATAGGAAAATATTTTCCAAATGGATTCCTCTAGGGCTTTGTTGATAAGAGACAGTAACAGGGCATTTTTCTGCAAAAGTACGGCAAAGCTGCTGTTCTCTGTTACAGAACTTGTATGTATCTTTAGAGGAAATACCTAAAGGCACTGATTACTTTACCCAGGTGGACTGTTTGAGAAGTGCATGTTCCCCAATTGCATATTAGCTTTCATAATTCACTGGTATCTTTTCTAATCCATCACAGTCACCTTCTGAGAAAACCCCTGAAAAGTTAGTAGAAGGAGACCTGGTCTTTTGCTGAGGTAGCCTAACTAAATACATAATGGAAAATAGTGTCAATATTGAAATAGGTCTTTAAATTTCATGTGCTACTTTAAAAACAGGCTAATGTTTTGGAATAGTGTTTCTTCCTTAAAAATGAAAAAATACAAGACCCAAAAAGAAACATTTGGTCATCAAGTTGTGAAAAAATTAAGGCTATGAACAGGCAGAAAAATGAAGATGTGTTTAATTAAGATAAGGATCTCCATAGGAAAAGCAGAGGGATTATACTGCAGTTCCGGTTTTAATTTTTGCTTTCTCTTCTCATACTTCTAAGGAAACCTCAGTTGTCTTGATTAGAAATGTTGGCTTTCTTTTTCAGTAAAGTTGTGCTTTGCAGATGGCATTGAAATAAAAGGTTTTGCTGAGATGCTGTTTAAAAAGCAGCGTCCAAGAGAGGAGAGAAGCACATACTATATTAGTCCATACAACGTTAGTGTTGTGGTATTTTGGTTTTTTGTTGTAACCTGTTTTCTTGAGGAACATGGCTTCAAGTCGGTTGACTTCAGGCCACAGGGCTTGTAATATGGGCTTTTCTGGGGTTTACCACTACAAGATGAAGCTTTGTTTTCTGCATGCTTGAATTTCATATTTTTAAAGACACTAATTCAGAAGTATTTAAAATACGCAATTTTTTTTTTTCCCCCCAATAAGAATAAGGCCAACTTAAAGTTTGTCAGATCTCGACTTTCCTCCTTAAGTCTTCCTTTTGTTTGTAGGCTGATAGCCTGTTGGCCCAGAGCTGAGCTAGACCTATCCTAGAACTTCCAAGCTGCTACTTGATAGTGTTTTAGTGGAATGAGTTGCTGTCTTTGCTTAGCAGTTCAAAATCTAAGTTCAGCATCTTGGCTGCTATTGAACTTTCCCCTTTTTGTCACAAAATGTTGAAAGTGAGGAAGTGAATATTTGGTTTTGGTTGTCCAAACCAAAACCACCTCAAAAGGGTTCAATTTCTGGGAAGCAGTGAGCACTTTTGTAGGTTTGTAGATATGTTATTGTGCTGGGTAACCATTACGCGTGATGGAGCCCTGCTTTCCTGGAGATGGCTGAACACCTGCCTGCCGATGGGAAGGAGTGAATGAATTCCTTGTTTTGCTTTGCTTGCATGTGCGGCTTTTACTTTACCTATTAAACTGTCTTTTACCCTTCTGATTCTCTCCCCCATCCCACCGGGGGGGAGTGAGCGAGCGGCTGTGTGTGGCTTAGTTGCTGGCTGGGGTTAAACCACAACAGTCATACAGTGTTCCACAAAATGTTACTCAATTATTGCATATATTTTTAGTCATAGTTTATTTGTATTATGGTAGAAATTGGAGGTGCTGAAGACAAATTAGATGTTCCCACTCCTGAGAAGTTTAGTATGTAAGCCCAAAGAAAACTAATTGGGTGCAGTAGATAGGTGGAGGAAGAAAACCTAACTCCCCAATATGCAGTGGTATATGTGTCATAAAAACAACCAAAAATACTCACCAGTTTCCATTTGCTTGATTATCAGGCTAGAGCAATTTACGAACTGCAAAAAGCAGAAATGCCATTGTGAACACACTGGCATTGTGTCCCAGGAAATAATGATATTGCAACATTCAGATCACATCAAATCCGCCTGTCACTGTTTGAATATGGAATAGATCTGATTCCCAGCTGCACTTTCAGAGGAAATCTGAAAAAGGAAGGGTCACAGGGAGGTGTCCCTGTTGGCTGCATAACTAGTTACAAGATTATTTGCTTTTTTGGTGTATCCAGTGACAAGTGCCTGGTCTGTATTTGTATACAACTGGAAAGCAAAATGATTTGCATTAGATAGCATAGACACAAAAATGGACATATGGGTTGTTTTGAAGGAAGTGAAAATTGTTTTGTTTCTGCAAACTGGTGCATTTAAAAATATATTGTCAGAAAATTTCCAAACCTGGTTTTCCTTCAAACGGTTCTGTGAAAGCTTGTTTAGGGGTTAATATTACAGGCTTGAGTGACTTGAAGTTGTAAGAAACCTTGGAATGTGTAAAGAAGGGAAGGATTCCATAGATAAGGCTGAACTCTGAACTCAGGGCACAATCTAGTTTATACGTTAATCTCCACCAATAAAAGCAGCATCAGCTGTCTGACTGAGTCAGGACACTACTCCTCCCATTTAAGTTGTTCAAAAAAAAAAAGGTAGGCTATTACACCTGAGAAGAGGGCAAAGAAGGTGTGTTGTGTTATTCTTGAGCTTTGAAGCACATAAAGCAGTGTAATGTAAAAAAAAAAAATATAGGAGGTGGTCTTCTGAGGTTGCATAGTCTATTCAGTCTCATGAAACTTAGTCCTCTTGCAGAGGAGTTGTTGTTTGTTTGTTTGGGTTTTTTAATTAGACCATTGCTCTGACACCACC
>JAYKAV010003044.1:2098898-2194434 GCA_035582835.1 Phoebastria nigripes | reverse complement strand
CCCCGCCCATTTCTATTCCTGTATATCTCAGCATTTGCACTGCTGAGGTAGATGAACAGTTGTGTTAAAAATTGCATGAGGAGAATCAGGTACTTTTTTTTTCTTTTTTTATTTTTTTTAAGCTTGATGTTTGTGCTTAATGTGACTGGGGAATGCATTTTACTCTAGCCAGCAACAGTTTGTCAAAGGCAGCAAAATAGACTTGTGAAATAGCTAATCCATGGAAGGTGTCCACAGAAGCACTTCTGATGTCATTGGGAACTCTATCAGTGACTGTATTGTGCAGCTATGGAAGCAACAAATTAGGAACTGCCTGCTTCTGTGCAAGCAAGGAAGAGGGGGGAAGAGAGACATTGATTGTCGCTATGCTTTCATTCAGAAATATTTCCATTTCAAAATGGTGAAAAATCTGACTCAGACATGACTCCAAGTCCAATACTTTATCAGTAGAGGCCTATTATTTAGTTTGCATGTTAACGTGCTTTCCTTTTCATGATTGTTATGGTTACCTTCTCCTAACTTCACCCCTTGGTGAAGCTCTGAAGAAGTTGCCCATGTAGAAAGACATGAGAATGAGTAGGTTTGTGTGACACTCATTTTCCGAGACACAAAACTTTGATTCTTTAAACATATGAACAAGACTGATTGCTAGTCTTAAGTATTTTATGTGAGGAAAACCTCTTTGAGGAGATTTGAGAACATAGAAAAAATGGTTCGTGATTGTAACATAGAAGTAGGATGAGACTTATTCTTGGGTCATAGTTATATCTTGATTATAATGGTCATAGAGTGAACCCGGGGATATTTAAAATGTGGAATTATTAGCTATTTGAAAATCTGCAAGAAAAAATGAAATTACGTAAACTTTAAATCCAGGAATTTACGTTCTTTTCCAAAAATTGCTTGTGAATTTGGGTGGACTACGTAAGACAGCCTGTGAGCCTTGATTTTTAAGACAGTAATGACTGGGCAGCTGTTGAAAATTAGATCTCTTTATCTTGATTTTAGGACCTGGTTTTAGTTGAACTTCACTCTTGCCTCCCAGAAATGAAGGCATGTAAAATCATAATTTGTTCTCAAAATTCTAAACCAGTACTACAGGCAGAACAAACTGTTATTTGGTCATTCTACCTGGAGCAACATCTCATGACCTTATTCAAATCAGGAGTTTGCTATGTCATTCTAATTCTCATTTACTCAATATCGTTCCTTTTTACATTATTCCAGCTGATTTTCTGACCTAGGACATCATTTATTTTCTTACGGTCAGAGTATATTGTCATCTTAAGAACTGGGCATGGGCATGAAGGTCAGAACAATTGGTTTCTATTTCTGTCTGTTGCTGAGTGATGGACTCAAAATCCTTGCCTCTGTTAACCTGTCTGCAAAAATGGAGATAATGCTTCTTATAGACTTATATGAAGCACTTAGAGGGTTATCTTTTTTGATAGGCTGCTTGTTAGGGAAGGATAAAATGGCTTGAATGCTTGTGCCAAAACTAGACTGCACTGAACATTTGGAGAAATTGATTTTAATTTAAATTTTCACTCTTGCTGGTAGTGAAAGCCAGAAGGGAAGAAGTACTTCAAAAAGCAAGTCTCACTAGCTTTTTTTCTTCTAGGGCTCATGGAAAGCAGGCAGTGCAGCAGTTCCCATGAAAGATGTGCAACCCATGTTTTTAATGAATAAGGTTGGAGATGCACTGACAAGATGGCATTCTTATTTAAACTAAGTTTCAAACCCTACTACTAGTGTTGAAGCACACAGTCCTATGAGGTGCAAAAAATACTCTATTCTGCCATTCCTTTTTCAAATAGGGACTGCTCAGCACCCTGCTAATTTGAGCTAAGGCTCTTGTTTAGAAAATTCCTAATGAAAGGATCGGACTTTGAAGTGGAGACAAGACCAGAAAAAATACCCTTAGGACTCTAAACTATACAGTACCTTTAAAGTGTATAGGGCAGCGATGGCAAAACTTTTTACTGTCAGATGGAAAATTTATTGTTAAGAGATCATTGTTATTAGTACCAGCTTCTTTTTAGTGCCAGACTTGGTGGTGATGTCAAGGGTTCACTATTCCCGATCTCTACAAATTATGTATTTCAGAGAAGACTCCTATGTCACACTGGAATTGATGTTCATAGTTACTATGTTATGGGGATGTGGGTAAAGTCTGCTTTACAGGTGGCTATGTTGCCCCAGTGCCTATTTTGCCCTGCCTACCTCCTGCTTTGCCCTAAGAGCTCTTGCAGACAGTTGAGGGTTAGAAGGGGGTAGCAGTTGAGGTAAGGGAGTGTCTGCTTGGTTGCGTAGAAACCTGTCCCTTATCACCTGCCACCACTTCTTTGAAAGGTTGCTTAAGGTTTAAAGTTCTGGGTTTGAGTAATCAGTCCAGCATAAGACCTTACAAAGGGAAACAATGGCTGAATACAGTGCTATAAATGCTGTCACGAAGGAAGTGGCTTGGTTTGTCTGAATTTACAACCTKCCTGAGACAATCCAAAATGCACTGCTTAGATTCTGCCTTTAAAAGAAAAGTGTCCTCTTGGCTATATTTTTCAGCCCAGTTTCTGCCCCCTCCTCCCCATATATATTTTTAAGCCACCATTTTCTTCCTATGCTTGTTCTCTAGGGKTTTTTTTTGTCATTATATCGTGTTTCTCAGTGGAGATGCCTTCCCCCCCCCYCCCTTAAAAAAAAAAAAAGCAGCCTCTCGTCAGAGGAATGTGCAAGCAGAGTACATTTAAGAGCCACATTCTGTGCTGCCATGGCAACCAGAGTTTTAAAAATGATACCGTCAGTGTTCCAAAATGATGCAACCTACAATGAACATCAGGAATAATTAAGAAAAGTAGCGTGTGCTCTATGCTCAAGAGAAGAAACGATGAGGGGACCATTTTTCTATTGATCCGCCCCCCCACAAGTGACATTTACTGTTGTTTGGGGGTTTTTTGCGCTGGTAATAGTCTCACAGTGGTCAATGGCAGGTTTGTTAGAGACCTTAACATTTTGTCCCTGAGTGGTTTTCTAAGGTGACCTGCTGGTGATACCGCTGAATCAATTTATTTATTTACTTATTTATTTTAATAACTGCAGTGCTGGGATGTAGCTCTTCTAGGTAATAAGGTCTTGACCCAAGGGCCCGATGCTAGCCTTCTTCCAAGGCCTTCCAGTCAGTAGTGGTATCAATAGCAAGGTATTCTTGTCACAACATACAAGCTCTGTCATAATATAAAGGCCATGCATTTAGTATTATCCCTTTCTATGCTTCATTTCCATCTTTCATTATAGTGCTAGTAATGGAGAGGGAGCAGTGAAAAATGGAAGTCCCAGGGGTAGATGATGGTGCATGGAGGAGTCAAGAGGTCTTGAAAATGGCAAAGGTCACAGGTTAAGACCCTTTACTGGGAAGAACAGAAGCAGTCTGAACTTGTTAATGAAATGACTGGGATTTTTAGTGTAGTGGGTAGAGAAAGTGAGGAGACTGGGAAAGAATAGCAGCCCAAGCTTTCTGTGAAGTCTCATGAAGCTTAATTGTGAATATTGCTGCTAATCCAATGAACTCGATACCTTCTCCTACCTCATTTTTTTCCAAACCAGAAATTAACTTTTTTCCAGATAAACTGTTCAGTCTGTTTAGGAGAGTAAGACTGAATCCTGCTGTTTCCTGGACAGCAAAGAAGAAACCATATCTGCTAATTAAATTACTAAAATCCAAATAGCCATGAAACTTCCAAACAGGATTGCTTACTCTGGGGAAGATTAGTACATTTCCAGTTTGAGGACAAACATTCTTTTGATGGACAATGGAAGGTTCTGCTCTTTTGCAGGTACATCAGATCTATATTACCAGCCAAACTAAGTATCTTAAAGTATCATAGGTTCGTGCATAAAGGTAGTGTAAAACAACGAAATTACCCCTGACTTGAGCTTCCTGAAAAGCTGTTAAGTTTGTCTTTCCTTTTCCTGCTATGCATGTATTCGACTTTCTGTGCCCTAGCTCAACATAGAGAAGCCTTGAGAAACAGATTCTGTATTCTTTCAAGGATGTTTAATGATGTATCTTAAACAACAACGATAATAATAATAATAAAAAAAAAAACAGCCAGAAGTGAATAGTACAAGGACAGCTCACTCCCATGTTATAGAATTAGTGAGATTACACATCCCAGCAGTGTAATTGCCACCCACAGCTGTACCTCCACACCCCCACGCTCCCTTCCCCCTCCTTCCAGCATCCCCACCCGGAAAGGAAGAAAGAAACATCTTTGTGGTAATGTGGAGTTTCTTGTTCTTAACCGTTCGAGGTGAATCTGTAAAAGAACACTGAGTTCATGCCCCAACCACTTCCCAAGAGTCTGGTATTAGAACAATCTGATTTCTTTTCTCTTTTGCTGATGAGACAGATTGAAAGTGTATTTTATGGGCACACCCTTTCAGGTTTCTCTATCTCCTAGCTTGCATTAATTTTTAATCACTTCCTCCAGTTGACATGCAACAACGCCTCTAAGGACTGGCTGAATTTATTCTCAGGCAAGCACTACTCAGCCTTTATCAAAAAATCTAAGGTGACATGACCTTAAAAAGTTCAGAAAATGGATTCTAATTTCAGATACGCTGGTATGCATTAGCTTCAGGGGAGCAATATGAGCCTCACTGAGATTGGAATCTGTCCACAAAAAAAGCCCCTTGCATTGTAGAGCAAATTCAGGCTTCTGGATTTTCTAGACTATCACGTGTGTCTGTTAGCGGAGGATTCGTTGTACAATTATGGAATTACGGAACTGCTGCCCAGTTTTCAGGCAAGAGAGATGGTCCTGCTGGTCCATTAACCCTGTTGTTTTGAAGTTTTAAACTCATCATATTTCAGCAAGCAAAGTGAACACTTGGGAGGATGCGAATGTCTGTATATGGATACCTATTCAAAAGTTCTATATATGAAATACTCTACAGATGATTAAAGATGCCATTTCATTTCCCAGGTGATGTGCCAAATGGATTCCAGTTAGAACATGTAACTAGAAAACCAACGTGGGGGAAGGGGGATTTATAGGATATTGAGTGTAAGTGAAGTGTATGTCCATGGTGTTCACTTCCACATGAAGTGTATGTCCATGGTGTTTTGAAAAGTAGCAGGGACTACGTTTATGGGATCCAAACACTCTTTTTTAATATTCTGTTCCCAGGCACTATGGTGGCAGTTTTTAGTGCTAGAACCTTGCTATCTGTCTAACAGCTTTTGCTGCTAGTTCGTAGGCTGAGAATTCAGGTCAGAAACCTGAAAGAAGCTCAAGGTAATGTTATGGGTGGAGGACATGGACACGTGCACTTACATACACAGAAATACAGAAAGCAGCAAGCTTCTTCCGTGCAAATGCGTCTTTAAACCACTGGTAGGGGGTTGCCTGTCCTGGAGGCATAAGAGGAAGTCATGCGGTGCTGGTGAATGGATTTGCCTTGGACATAGTCCCAGCCAGGGAAATTGTGTGACAATTTTAGGGCAAAGGTTCCCCTTGGGTGACATTCAACAGTATTTCAAATATACTGTGCACGTTACTGAGCCTGTGTGTGTTACTCCTCTGCCTTGAGACAAATAAGGCTTCAGAGAATTAATGATCTGTTCGCTGGGGATGACCCTGCTTGTCTCTGAATGACAAAGGAGTGGCTTATGTCTGCAGACTGGGTAAGTGAATGCCRTCAGCACAGGACTGTGCTGTCAGATGCACAGTCAGGTTTGCAGATTTCTAAGCGGGCTTGCTGTCAAAGATTGCATTTACTTAAACATGTCTACAGGTACACACACACACAGAGCAATATTCGTGTCAACTGCATGTAGCACAAATGCCTATTAAAGGACATGCGACATGCATCTTGCATACCGGTCTGTCATGCCGGAAAACCACATATGGATTTACCAGGCCATCAAGGGAAAACAGCCTCTCTTTCCCGGGCCTCCCTGCTGCGGCTTCGAGAATGCCTGCGAAATGCGTCAGTCCTGGCGCGGCGACGGCGAGCCGGGCAGACGGGGCGTGCGCTCGCAGGACGGAACAGCCGCAGTCTGGGCTCCCAGCCTCCTGGCTAGACTGGAGAAACTTATAATTGAGTTCCTGAGCCTCCCCTCCCCTCCCTGCAGCTCGGCTGAAAAACACCCTGGCTCCCAGCCATGCCCTTTCACAGTGACCTTGCCTGCAAATAGCACGCAGGAATTTTTACAGGCACTGTGCACTTGGAAAAAGGGCTGGGGGGGTGTCAGTAGGGAGCTGGGAAGGGGGCATGCTGGTCCCTTTGGTTTAAAAACCAAATCTCATCAGCTTCCCTTGTCAACCTCGCCCTCCACATGAAAACCACTGAGCCCATGAATTGCAAATTCGTTTCATTGCGCTTGCTCTTTTTTACAATGCTATAGATTAATTTCTCTCTTCTGATGGTATGACAAATTATAAGTCTCTGAAGATTGGTGTAACTGATTGGTTAAAAGGAAATTGTTTAACGTAGTGGCAGGATGATACACTGTATGCTTAGGTTCCTTGCACATATAATTATTCTTGGCATTATGTAAAAAATACATACATAAAATGCAGGGAGAGTGAGTGTGTACGTGTGTGTGTTTATATGAATGTATAAAAATGTTCATACATCCAGTTATGCATGAACATAATGTAAAATGATACTGGTAATGGCTGTCTACTTAGTATATATACATAAAAAGCAGCAGCAGCCACTGGCTAAAAATAACCTCAAATTCTTCTCTCAGATTACATCAATTAAGCTTAGAACATTTGATGTAAAAAATTGGGCTGTTAAATTCTCTTTAAGAATTACTGGTTCTTCTGGGACATTGTGATGCAGGCTATAGAAATCACTGGGCTAGGGACACAGGAGCCACACGTAATTTTGCCTCTGACCAGCTGTGTGCCATTGAACAAAGCTGCCTTGACTCCTCCACCTTCTATCAGCAATATTAAGTCAAATTATAAGCTTTTCTGGGAGGGATGAGTATGACCGATGTCAGCATAGGCATCCCTGAGCCCTTGCTGGGGCCACTGGAAGTGCTACTGTAGCAGTATTGCCACTCATGCATTTTCACCTTGAGCTTTGAACATAATACGGAAATATTCTTCCCGCTCCGTCTTTTGGTGTCATGAGAGGTGTTCTTGCTATAGCTGCATTGTGCAGTCTCTTGGATTTGAAGGTGTTCAGCACTTTGCAGGATCATGCTTTTCACACGTTGCCACCTTGCTCTCAATCACTGAATCAGCTCATGTAACATGTCAGTTGTATCACACTCTTCGGACATATATTAGAACTTCATGATACAAAAGGGAAAATTGATTATCTAGAAGTGGCTTTAATTAAAACTTGTTTTTCTTGTCTGCTCTCCTGTGTTTATGTCTGTGGCAGCCCACTCCCTGTAGTCTGCAAGCTTCTTTTCACTGCTCTCAAAAGTTCAGCTGTTGCAATCAAAGGTAATTTTGTTTGTGCAAGATACTCATCTCCAAAGGAAGGGCCAAGAATAGGGGTGAAAGAGAGGACAGTAGGCAGATGACTTAAGTGTTTCTCTTAGGCCTTTCTGACAACCCCAATAATTCTTTAATGGCTTCCTAATAAAGTGTAACATCATTATGTCTGAGAGGTTTTTTGGACTGCTTTTCTACTCGTTCACTAAAGGSTATGAAGAAGAAGCAGTCAAAATCAGAAGACCTCTGTATGTGTCTCTACACTGTGTTGATATGATGCTAGAACAGTGTCCGAGTTCTTTTTATCTTTTATACAGAAAGGGAGTAATGGACTAAACATCGTTACACGTAAATTCAACTGTAAGATTCATCGATACATATTATGCTCCTGGCACCTTTTACATAAGCAACCCAGAGCCTCCCCAGAGGGTTTTGATACCTGAGGGATCAAAAAAAAGAAAAAGGGATGCTTTTGTTGCAAGATAGAATCTGCTTAGTGTGACTTTCTCCGAGACATATGGTGCAGCAGCACCTGTTTTGTAAGTATGATCTCAGTGCAGAGAGAGCAGATCCTCGAGAATAGAGGAAATTTCATATCTCCTTCCCATCATTCCACCTGGCTGCCACCTGCTCCCACATTTAATTGGCCCTAGTCCCTTGGCTCCCCACACCGACCGCAGGGTAAGCAGGAGGAAGCAGAGACAGACAGTGAGTATGCAAAGTGTTGTGGGGAAACAAAAGGGACTTCGAAAGAGCAGCTCAGATAGAAGCCAGGCTGGTTCACGTCAGACTCGTCAGTCATCAAGGGGCGGTGACTGGCCAAAGTACCATAGCCTGTCACTTGTGTCTCGTGTGAAGACACAGTACAGTTTCTTGTCCACCTGGGCCCAGTAATCTCAGTAACTGGGTGTAAAATGCATGGCAATTCACACTTGAAGAAAGATCCATTGCCATTTGATACTCGACTAGTGGTTCGGAAGTTTCCGTCCTTCTAGTTTTGTAGCACAAAATAATGGTGATAACAGCTGGGAGTATCCATGTGTGGTTGGCAGTAATATCCACACACCAGGGATAAACATCCTAACAAAACTGAAGTGTTTATTTGCATGTGGATGTCACTGCTTGGTAAATTCCAACACATCTGGTTATCACCACTGAGATTTGCCAATAARAAGGAAGGTGTTTTGGCTCATTTTTCCCAGAACAAAGTGAGCATGGCTGCTCATGTAAGGAAGGTTTGAGAAGCTGATACTGAACAGATTTCATTCCATCTTGTCTGTGTTCACCCCCACCTCCACTGAGTTCAACCACCTTTTTTCACTTACTTAGTATGACCACAAATATTTAACCACGGTTTCTTAACTTAATCTAACCACACTGGTAGCCGTGGTAAAGACTAGCAACTTTGGAAGGAAAAAGCTGTAGTAATACAATGAACCTGTGTGGATCTGTTTTGTGAGCTGAGCACTTGTTTGAAACACTGATACCACACTCACATTGGGGTAAGTTACGAACAGTGCCCGTGTGCTTCGTTGCTCAAAAGTGACTTTAAGATTGTGGAATGTCAGACTCTGAAACGAGTTTAAAAATCAAGTTGTTAGTAATAATTTTAAAGCCTTATATATTGTAAGATCAGTGTTTTATAGTGGCAGGTCACTATTATCCCTGTTTCTCCTCTGGGAAAACTGAGGCAGAGAGGGGAACAGCTTAAGGACATGCACTGAACTGACATACAGGGAAAACCTCACTCCTAGTTCAGTGTGTGTAGAATAATCTGTTCCAGCAGTTTTGTCCTCACAGATCATTTCTCTCTCTCTTTTACACATGCACACTGGACAGCAAGCTGGAGTTAAAGGCTCAGAACACTTGAAATAAGGACTTTTTATGCAGGTGGGCTCTGAGTTACAGGCATAGCTGGTATGGCTCAAATTAATTCTTGGTAAAGTCAAGATTCACATCAGTGTTGTGCTGTAAAGTGAGCAAGCTTTCCAGTTCTGAGTCAGGCCTACAATTCCTTACTGTCCCACAGCAGCTTTTTGAAGTGTTGTCCATCCATTTCTGCAGCTGAAAAATAAGCAGGTCTAAACTATTCGAAGTTCTTGAAGACCAGAATTTCACTGACACATGTTAGGAGATGCTTCTCAATTAGCTCGGGGGAGCCTTTTTCCATCATAATATTTTTCTTTTGCTGTGCAATGGAGCTCTGGGTTTCATTTCAGCGCCTGGTTGGTGGTTAGTGGATGGATACCTTCTCCCTCTCAACATGCAGGAAAAGGGAGGAGAAGGACATCCGGAGGAAAAAAAGTTGCTTACATGGTCTTGGCATGACTGAGACTGWCTGCAAAGAGTTTTCTTGATAATACTGCATGCTGGGGCCACAAGAGACACCCAGACAGTGCGGTGTAGCTCTTGCTGATTTGCAGCATTAATTTAAGCTTCTTTCTATGTTACTGCATTTTCACTTCCTTTTCTAGAAAAATAGCAAACTGTAGATAAATGCTTGTTCTTATTGCCTGTATGCCCCATATGCATGCTTTTAGAAACGGAGCTATGCTGCAGCGATGGGGAGAATCTGTGGAAGAGGGAGGTAAGAAAACCACTTCAGTTTAATGAGAATGAATTGCTTTTGCTCTGGTTCCAGAACATTCCTTTCCAATGTATAAGGCTCTAATGGTTACTTTGATACATAGAGCAATATATGAAATTGTCTTTTACCTTATACTCTGGAAGGCTTTGAATTTTCTTTAATGCATGGCTACATGAGATGTCAGAAAAATGCAGGAAGCAGGCCTTACTGAGCTTTCCTATAGTATGTACTACTTATAGGAAGGAATATGTGCACTGTTCTTCAGGTACAGTGCCCAGTTGCCAGTGTTTGGGACACTGTTGGATTTAGTGGAGGAAGGAGGAGGCCAAGATGACCCTTGTTTAGCTCTCCCTTAATAATCTGGTTTGTAGCTTTTGCCTCTCACTTCCCAGTTCTGAATTTATTTTAAAACATTGTAAGTGTTCAGAAGATGATAGATGTGGGGGCTCAGATGTCTGCATATGTGGAGAAGTGGACATCCACAAGCAGTATCCTTAGTAGTCATTCCGAGGTAAGCTGTCTTTCTCAGTCAATTAGAACTTCAGAGCAGCCTCAGGGCTGCTCTGTCTTATTGTTTCTGGGTATAGGCATACCCTTGAAGTGTGCAAACGCAAACAGTGCATTGTTACACCTGTGGTTGGGCTGAAGCAGAACTTGCACCGTTAACAGACACTGTTTGTATAAAATCTATTCTTACAGGGCCTTTTTGTTTACTTTGAGGCTCCTTTATGCTGCTGTAAAGAGGTTTTAATGCAATTTAGAACGCACTGCACAGTCCGTCACCAGCTTCCAAGCACACAAATGGGAAAATTAACAGCTGTTTTCAAGTGTAGCTGATTTCCTGAGGACCACCTCT
Source organism: Phoebastria nigripes (assembly GCA_035582835.1). Taxonomy (NCBI): domain Eukaryota; kingdom Metazoa; phylum Chordata; class Aves; order Procellariiformes; family Diomedeidae; genus Phoebastria; species Phoebastria nigripes. The sequence goes on along the minus strand of JAYKAV010003044.1, from coordinate 2,183,534 downwards.
CCCCCACTCTAATGGAACACAGAGATGATAGCAAAATGCAGTAGCAGAATAGAACGGCAGGAGCTGACCCTCTAAATCATCTTGAAGTCAAACAGCATTAAACAGTTCCTGATGCCGCCTGCCAAGTGCATATTATTATTGCGTCTCTGAGTAGTGCAGCCATTTACAGATAAGAAAAGGTTAGTGCCCTTGGAGGAGTGGGATAGTGTATACAGAGGTGTCGGTACCAATTTAGCAAGTCAATGCAGTATCTGTTTCTTAGCCATTTTTTTCGTATTTAAGGGACAGTCCAGCTCCAAGTAGAACATCTCTTATTCTGAACAGAGGCAGGCAGCCAGGCAGTGTGTCTGGAGTGTTGTAGGTGGCCTGTACACGGTGCTTGTATCGTGTGTCTCTTGCTGGTATCTAGATACAATTTTCAATGTGGTGCGAGTGATGTTAGAGTATAGTGAAGAGTCTTGCAGTTACTCCAGTGGAAGCTGGGACTAAGGATATGTAAATTTAATTCCTTTGCCACATAAATCCTCTGTAAGCACGATCCAAATCGTGTTAATCTAGATCTGTAAAAAGGGGCCTGCCTTTTCCTCATCTTTGGATTGTAAACTCTTTGGGATAGGAATTGCTTGTATATGCATGTGTTTGTAGCACTGTGCTCTTGTTTGAGATACGTAAAAACTTTTGCAATGTTCATACTGGAAGAATGGGATCAATCGAAAGTTTTCAGAGAGAGCAAGGTCTTGTCAGTGAACTGAGAATTCTTCCCCTCTGCCAAGGAGGAAGCAAGGGTATAGATAGCCTAGTACTGTTATTTGATTGCAGAACAAAGAAGGAAGTAATTAGGCCACACCCTTTATATGTTCCCTTCCCCTGCACGGATGTGAATTTCGGATTGAGACTTAAAGACTCTTAAAGGTAGGGGTGTACTTGTTACCTAGAAAAACATAGACTAAAAGGTACAGAGCCCGTGCAAGCTGTTGTGCACCAACCTAATCTGGTTTTGCTGCCAGCTGAAACAAGAAGTTATGTACGATTCTGTTTTTCTCCTTTCTATATTTCTTTTTTCCATTAGCTTTAGAGTCAGTTAATGTTTATACAGACTGAGTCACCCATCCCTACCCAGCCACCAAAGAATGCATTTAATTCACAGCTCAAGAAGCAAACTGAATGTTTAAATTGACTCAACCTTTGTGGAGGCTTTGATCCGTTCTGGAGAAGAGTGACTAAGTGAAACCAGGGGAAGTCAGCTTGCAATACCCCAGCTTACGGCTTTTGCTGTAGGATCATTTTCACAAAGAACACTGAATGTTACAAGCAGTTTGGGAGTGGCATCATGAATTCTGGAGCTGGGACAATGGCTGCTTTCTGCAGTGCACAACAGTGCAAAATGACTGGGCAGCAGCCAGTGTCACAAAACATTTGGGGTTCTTCAGACTGTTTTTAGAAGTGCCAGCCCCTTTGGGTGCTTGGATTTGGATACCTTAGAGGGATTTAATTTTCACAAAGTGCTGAATACACATGTTCTGAAAAACAGGACGCTGGAAACTTGTCATATGAAAAGCCTTGGTTGTTGCTTTTTTCAAAATGTGTGCTCTTTGGTCAGTTTTTCAAATGTCAAACCAATGATGTTAAAAAAGTCGATCAGATATGGTCAAAGACCATAGCATTAAAACAAGCCTTTGCCTCTGTGGCRCCCCCCCGCATTATTTGTTATACTTTTGGAGCACTGAAGGATTTTAATGCAGCTGGATTTAAGGTGTAAATAACTAAGCTGTGTGTGGCTGGTTATGGGAATTATCCTTGATCTCTCCTCTAGGGACTCTACAGTATCTGGAAAGTATCCTTTCCAGGATGTAGTGCCATGCTCATGTCTCTGACCACTATTCCATACTGAACCAAGTGCTTCATCAACTTGGTTTCAGAGCCTTGGAGAAAGGGGGTAAATTGTCTCTTTTGAGTCATGCGATTCCTGTTGTACGTTTTCTGGTCAGTAGCCAGAAATCCCTGCACACTGCCTCTCTTTTCTCCCTCTTATGCACACTCTGTCTCTCTAGCTTTTCCCTTGCCTTTTGTGCCAAGAATGTGGTGGGGGAAGGGGGAACCGCACAGGAAATGCCTCTTCTTTTCTCTAACGACATTTCCAGCTGCATTTGGATGGGAGAATTCGAGGAGGGGGAAAGCATCAAATCAGTGGAAAGTTGTTCAGCTGCCAAGTCAAACTGGTACATTTTAGCTCTGGAGACAGTAGAGCCTTTTCTCCTGAATTTTGGCCCATTTTTAAAGTTCCGTTTTTGGAAAAGCAGGGGGAAAAGAAGTTAGTGACATCAGTGCTCCTGGTTTTTATTTATATGCATATTTTTTTCAGCAAAAGTGAAGCTAAATTGTAGCTTTACTTTCAAAGGTTGAAAGTGCAATTGGTTTAGGAAAGCTTAAGAAGGGTGATGCCTTTTTCTTTCATAGCAAGGAGTGTCTGCCTGCCTATCCATCTTTTGTTTATCTATCTATCCACCCACCGACGTGCAGTGCCAGAACCTCCTGCTTACTGCCTTCCATCCTTCTACTCGGTGTTGTTATTTATTAACTTGCCTGTCACACCTCGGGCATACGTTAAAGCAATACATTGCAATGCAGGATCAGCCCTTTTTCAAATAACTGTGGATTGATCAGTACAAGGATAGCCTTACAGTTTATGAGGTGCCAAGGAAGCAGAGGGGTTAGTTGCAAAGTAAAGAAATGGGAGAGATGTAGATAGGACAGGAGATGAAAGGTGTTCTAACCAGATAGCATGATTTCTTTTCTTCATCTCAGTCCAACAAGGAGGAGGAGTTCTCCCCAAATTGTCTTAAGTGTTGCAGGAGGAGATGGGCTTTGCCTGTGGCGTGCTAAATTTGGAGTTTATCTCTCTTGTTGGTTCAGTGCCCAGCATCCTGAGATCTTTTGTTCAATTCATGTTCAAATAGTATTCTTTTTGTGGCTTGTGAGAATAAAATTTGTGGTGGACCTAACAGAAGTGGCAAGCAAGCACTAGAATCTTTCCGATGGTGAATGTTACGGTCTTAACAGTTCGAGTGCTGTGTATTTTGCAATTGTTTGCCATATAAACTGTGTTCCTTTGAGTAAGGTGCAGTGAGACATCAAAGCTCTGCAGCAGCTTTACCTTGTGAAAAAAAAAATTTAAAAGGAGGAGGAAAGAAAAGGGGGGAGAAAAAAAGCTTGTTATTAGCAGCCTGGTTGTCTGCATTTAGAAAACCTATTAAAAATGCATCATGCTGAGGAGACAGTCTGCACAGTGTGTAAAAAAGATGGGTTGCAATAATTCTGTCTGGGTGTTTTGAACCACAGCCTCAGAAAAAAATAAATAGGATGGGCAAGGGGGGTTGGGAATAGAATTCTGAGAAAAGTTGTTTATTGCTAGTGCAGTTGCATTCTGGACTCAAACCAAATGCGTGACTGCGAGGGTCACAGAGGAATTACAGCAGGCAAGAGGAAAAATGGGAGCAGGATGATGAGGGTGCAGGAGGAGATCTCTCTTGTGATGCTGAGATGATATACTGGTGAAGTTACAGAATGAGAGCTGGAGTTTAGCTCAGCTGGATTGATCCCAATCTCTCGTGAGCTAGGGTAGATCAAAGATGACTTTCTGGAAGTCACATGGCAGTAGGTTGATGGGAATCTCCAATATGACTTAACTGAAACACAAGAGTTGTCTGATTCTTCTTGTCTTTGCATTTGTTAAGGTTAAAAGGAGTGCACAGAGGTAGCAGAATGTCCTGAGGAAGTGCATGGGGGGAACAGAGAGTCCAGTCTTTTAATTCTCTGCATTTGAGTGAGTCTGCATCTCTCTGCTTTACACAGTGGATCATGGTTAATGCCCTGGCACAAAGTTTCGGGTCACCACCAACAGGGAAGCTGAATCAGTCACCTGCATAAGCATCTTCTTCATGCATGTGAGTGTTCTAACTGCCATCAGAAACACGCGTCATGTTTTCACTGTGTGCTGCAGGCCTGGCTAAGTTACAGGCATGGTGCGTAGCATCTCACAGAATCCAGCTGTTAGTCCCAGGGCTTTTTCCCCAAAAATCTGCAGTTGCTGCATTTACCGCATAACCGTATTCTTTCTCTGACAGCATGGAAGAGCAGATGGGGTCTAGTATAATGCCAGCTTCTCTGGTGGTGCTCTACAGCCTTCTGTCTCTCTATCCTTAAAGAGAGGAGAGGGGAGGGAGTGTTGGAACTTCCTTCTTTCCAGGGTTGAATCACCGTTTGTCCTGAGGGACCCGACAAAAGCAGGAGTCACCAAACTTGTCCGGCACATGCTGCTTTCACAGCCTACAGGGTAATGTCGTTGGCTGTGAGCAGTCTCTGCTCTTTTTGTTCTCCTCTCCAAAAAGCTGGATTCCTTTAGCTTTTTACACGCAAGCCTTCTGTGGCCTGTTCTGTTGTCCCTTACTGCTTTCTGAGTGCACAAGGGAGGCCAGTGAGTGCACAAGGGGGGCTAGCGTTTCCTGCAGATTGGGAGGGAAAGAGCAGCAAGGGAGCTTTGAGCCTGCCTCTTTTGATAGCAGGAATTGTTTTCACTTGGCATTTCCATACTCTGTAGCTATGCTGTTTTTCTTACCTAACATTGCAGAAGAATAATTGTAATGCTGCAAGGCTGGGAGTTCACTTACTCTGACCTTTTGGATATCTTTTTCTTCAAAGGTTTGAGGCTTCTTGTGTTGAAAGGCAAACAAAAAATACTACAGAAACCCCTAAACTGTGATAAATCATTTCTTCCATTTATTACTTCTTCGTTGTTCTCTCTTGCGTCAGTTTGTTGTATGAAGATTTTTTGAGTGAAATGCTGTCCAGTAATGGAGCAAATAAGTATCCAGCAAGGTATTTTCTCACAGTTTCTCCACTCAGAACTTCATTTTAACATTGGAAACAGTCTTCTGCTCTTGCAAGCATAAATCCTTGTTGCTTAGATAAAGGAGAACTGTCTAATAGCTACACATGGCTTTTGACACATAGCTGAGCTATTCTTATTCTGTACRGTGGGTTAGGGCGCAGAACAGAATTTTAGAAGAATTGGGTTTTGTTCTTAGTTGTACTGGCTTTTTGCAGCAAATTATTGTGTCCTCTTATGTCTGTTTCTTCAACTGCAGAAAGTCAGTTAAAAATGTCCGTTTTATTTGTATGCGTTTTGATGTCTGCAAAGTCATATATGAATGACGTATGCTGCAATGTTGTAAACTGTCATGACAAACTGCTGCTTATTTAGTGCGACTCTGTGCACGTTATTTTTTCTGTCGTGTTTGAATTTGTCCTTAATTATCTGTGATAGGTACTGTTTCATAATATTGTTATGCTCATTTTATGTATGCATGAGAACATGCTAGATCRGTTCAAGGATGTGTCCTTATACATCAGGGTGGAAAAAGAACTTCAGAGTCCTGATTCACAGTATTGTGTGCTAGTCTGAAGACAGTGGACTATTTCATGTGTCCTTCTGGACATCCTTGGTTTCTGCTCATAAAATTTTGAGTTTAAGGTGTGAAGTCTTCTGTGTCCCCCCTTTCTATTATTATTTGTTAGCTGCAACCATTGACTTACTATAAGCTGTATTAGAAGGATGTGACCCAAATAAAAGAACAATTTAAGGTCAGTTGGTGATTTACAGTGTCCTTTTTGATACTTGGCTTAAAGAGATTTGTGAAAGGCTGGGGCAGCACGTGTCATGCTGTGTACAGGCTCTGACAGTGGTGCTTCGGAAATGCTTCAAAGGCAATGGAGTGCTGATGTCTAGTGGGATATGCTGTGAAATTCACCATGGGTCAGTGAGCACTGAAGAGCTAAAATGGAGCAGCAGATAGCCAAAAAGACTTAATTTTACTTTGTTTTCAGTTTTCTTCCATATTGTCTCAATTTTGGGGTGAGCTGTTATTTTTACTGGTCCATGGAGATTGATGAAGCTAGAAGAAGAATAGCAAAAGTATGTGATTATGTGAAAGGTAATGAAACAATTCTTTTTCTTTTAGTTGCAAAATTATTCTTAATCTCAAGATGACTTGAGGCAGTAAAAGTTCCAAAATACTGTGTCAGTGGAGTACAATACACATTAAAACCTTTGACACCTCTCATTAAGTTTACCTCCATACTCTAAGGGAAAGTGAGAAAGGAAAAGATAATATTTACTAGAAGAGATAAATATTTACCATGTTTGGGTTGGCCCACAATGTGGTTGGAGTCCAGATAGAATCTTCAGAGCTGTGTAAGCATCTTCCAGAGCAAGGGCAGTGCCAGTCAGCAGCAGGCCTCTTTCATCACTTCTTAGTACAAAAACTCCAAAGAAACGTCCCATTTGCAAGAGCAAGCATGTCAAGAGTGTTACGTGAATGTAACTAGATGAATAGAAAGTTTTTTACACAGTAGAGAGGGAGTCAGCCTGTTCTAGGGAAATTTCCAGGGCTTTTCAAGGCCATTGCGTTTGGGCAGCCCTGCCCTATCAGAGAGGAAGAACAAATTAAAGTAACTGTGCTAGCTCACCACTGTACAAAACACCATTCTGGAGCTGCTGGTATTGATAATCCCTTTCCAGAAACATGGGCTTTTTTGCTGTAGATGGGAAGACACAGAAGTCCAAAGGACTGAAGACATGGCTCATGGGTGGATGGATCTCTGTAGATACTCCCCAAGGCAGCGGTGATTTTGGTTTGRTCACGTTAGCACTCATATCCAGGAAAGATAACACCTGTGAATTAGTGGTTACTCAAAAGGATTGTCGTGTGGATTAGAGTTTGGGAGAAGAAATGTTACTTCATTTAGACCAGCTTTACACTGGAAATCTTTGCTGGTCTACCATTGCCACTAGTTTTATTTCTGTTTGGAAACCAGCATAACCTTTTTGAGAGTTGTCTTTGTATTTATCCCATGTCACAGGTGTCTTTTTAATAGGGAACGGAATGTATTTAGGTCTATTTTTTGTGCAAATACTATTTGAAAAGAAATGTGAATGAGCTGTTTGGTTTTTATTCAAGGGTCTTGGATTATGCAGTCTGGTTAGTGTTCTAGAAGACCCTCTGAGCCTGGTACAGTCTGCGTGTGGATACCTGATCCCTCTCCTTTTGTAAGTGTTCATTCTCCTGCTAACTGCTGGAGAAAAAAAAAGGGAGGCAGATAAAAAGCAAGAAGTTAGCAAAACTTTTGTTGCTGTAAAATTGTATCTATGGTGTGGAGTAGAGGACACAACATTCTGTTGCTTTCCTGGATAGGCCTCACAGTACTAGATAGATGGGACTGTTGCCTTTATCCTGAGTAGTTTAGAACAATACCTTGAAGGATCAGATGTGCTTGGCAGCCTGTGGGTATCCTGGACATTTCTTTCCATGTCTGCGTGTTTCTCTTGAGTCTGCCTTGGGCCAGGCTGTGTTTGTGGAGCTGGAGGCTGGCTCAAACTTGCTGTTATGTCGGTTTCTATGGAGGAAAAAAAAACATACGGGTTGCCAGACCTGGAAGAGTATTAAAAAAGGAGAAGAAGGAAGGGGGGGGAGGGTGGTGAGGGGACTATGGGGTGGAGAAGAAATGTGATCCTCGTGTGCTCTGAAGGTGAAATCTTGATTTCACTCCTCTCCCCCCATTTTTGAATTGTACGTGGTGGTTTTTGACTTCCCAGGCTTGCAAAGTCAAACTGAAATATATGTATCTTTAACAGAGGTGTGCTTTCAGCAGGGATGGTTTCTGACCCTGAAGCCAATTTAGTTTGATAGCTGAGCCCAGCTGGTATGTCCAGTGGTGTGGGAAACAGATTAGGGTTCACCCATGGTAGATCACAGAGGTGCTTTAGGTTGTATTTCTGTCAAAGCCTCTGGATGATCTGCAGAGTTAGAGATGAATGGAGCGAGTGTTTCATGCAAGTGGTTCCAAACTCTCCCTTGCCTTTCTTAGATTTTTAAGTCAATCTCAGCAAGCTCTGTGCTCTGCTCTTTTAGGAATAGTTTCGAACTGCTACCCCTCTCTTTCCATCTAGGTTGTAAGTTACATTTCAGTAGGTATGTTTCAAGTGTTTCAGTAGCAACCTCTGGCATCAGATAAAAGCTCCTGCGACTTTTCTGTTAATGGAAGTGAATGGGTTTTATCTTCTTGCTCTCCATCTGCCTGGTATAGAAGACGTCTCTTAAGATCTTGACTCTAGGGAGTTCTTGTAGCTTCCTGTAAAGTGGCGAGGCATTACGTGTTCTGATCGGGATGCAGAAGGAACCAAAACAAATCAAGAAGAAATTATCAGACTAATACTCTGGCCTCCATCCTCTTGAGAGATGTTGATTTTTAAATAATATCACTTCATAGTCAGTTTTTTGGGTGATTTCCGAAACTGTTTGCATCTCTAGTCTTATTAAGACAGAACAACTGCAGTCAGCCATTGATACTAACCTGTCCTTGTACCCTTTACATGTTTTCTGTATTCAGTGGGAATCCTGCAGTCTTGCAGGATTTGATCCTCCATTTTGTAGCTTTGGGCTGCTGTATAACTAGAGGTGAGACCCCCACCCTCATTTCACTCATGACAGAAACTGAAGCAGTCCTAAACAAGAGCTGGTCTCTCTCTGCAGTGTCCCAGACCTCAAACTAGAAGGAAATTCTGGGGTCTTCAGGTGTCATTATAATAATTCAAACTTGGACTGAAGTCGTTGAGATTTGGAAACTTGTTTTCTGACCAGRCCTGGAGCTGGGTTTCAGGGAAGCTGGGAGCAATTTATGGTTTTGTGTAGAAACCAGACAGACTTTCTGTGGTTTTTTTCCCTCGAGTCTTGGTTTTATTGCCTTCAGAAATAGTCAAAGGACATATACAGGCATATATAGCTGAAGTAAAAAACCCTATCAGTGCAGTTTCTCACGGTAGAATATTCAGTTGTTCCTCATTATAAGGAATTTCCCTCTTTTTAAGACCTAAAGGTACCTCTCTTGGAAATGCTGAGTCATAGAACTTTGGTATCTTTGCCTTTAAAAGAAATCATTAGTTCTGGGTTGTGTAAACTTTCCTGTGCTGATAAAAGTGTGTCACATTTTGGGCTCTTCTTGCTTCCACATTTTACATTAGAAATCAAGACAAATCAAGGAACAAATTCTGTACTCTGTGGGCATAATTATTTGCACCTTAGGGCTCAGTATAATTGCTTTTACAGGTAGATAATATTCTCAGAAATATTCAAAAAGCATGCTCTATTTTATATATTGTTTTTACAGAGAAAACATTGTTTAAAAAGAGAAGAAACCCATCAGATCTTGCACATTAAAGACAATCTCAAGATAAATGTATGCTTGCTTCAGGCAGTCCAGTGTATCTTTTCTTTTTACTAAATAGGGATAATTTTCTTTTCAAACAATGTTGCATCTGCCTGTTGTATGCTGGTATTTTTACCTGGGGATAAGATGGGTGAAAGTACAGGACAAGGTATGGACATGCACAGCGGATCATCATCTGTCTGGCCGACAACGGAAAGTAATTTTGTGGTAAGAAAAAGATGGAGTAGCTCGCATGGGATTTAGTTATTGTTAATGTTGTTTTGAATTGTCCATACATATCTTATTTAGAATCTGGCTATTCCTGTTGGATGTCCTGATGTCCTGTGGGATGTCCTAACATTTTTGAACAGTGGCAATTTGAAGAGCATTTTAGCTGCAAACCAAAGGTCAGCATTGAAAAGAGCCTAGGAAATGAGGATTTTCTCCAAATAGTAGTTGGTTTTAGAACAAAGCCTAGAACACTTAGTAAACTTAACCACATTTGCCCTTTTATTTTGACAGTTCAGACACTGACTGCAGGAAAGGCAGTTTCAAATATCTTAATTGCAACATGGTCTGGAGGGCGAGACATTTGTGTTGTAATCCTCCTTATTTCAACAGCCTAGCCCTGGGCTAGTAGATGAAGGCATAATGATCTTGTGCCACTGCACGCTGAAGGATATGCTTCAGTGGTGGTGTGTTTGGGACTGAGGTGTTGAATCTGAATAGTGCCTAGCACACTAGGGAGGCTATTCAGTTTACCCTTGTATATGACCATAATAAATACAATTATTTGTAATAACTCCGCTAATAATGTGTAGCTGAAAAAGTGTGATAAGGAGGCTTGCATGTGCAGAGAAAAGCAGCAGTGGGTCCAAGCTGCTTGCTTGAAATGGTGTGTGTGGTAGGGGGGCACAGGCCAGCAAGTCTGCTGGAACTCCTCCACCCTAAAATCTCCTTGGTTCCTAGCACTCCCCTCAGTAAACATTGGCCTCAGCTGGCAGCTAAAGCAGGGCAAGAGTTTATTTTTATTTCTTGGAATTCGGTAGACCTGAAATCTCTGTTAAATGTTAACTTTCAAAAGACACATGCATCAGCATTCAGAGCCACCACGGGTATGAAAAAAGAAGAGATTATAGAGAACATAARTTGAGCTAGATTTTGTCCTTCTGTCTCTTCCTTCCTCTGCATGCATTTCTGTATGACCTGTAGAAGAATCTGCAGACAACTGTGCACCATCTAGTATCTATGATTTTTTACTTTTAATTTGATCATAGAAGAAAATGAGCTGGCAAAGATGTAATCCCATTCCCCCTTTTCTTTTTTTTAGAATGTTTTCATTTAAGTGATTATGGTGGTTGCCATAGGAAAAAAACAGCAGTTTAGAGAGTCAGTTGCTGAAGTGTTGACTCACAGATTGAGTGCTAAATAGGTGTTTAAGTCTTTGCTGAACTGTTATCAAAAATGGCACAAAATATCTCTCTCGACTTAGTTTGTAAACTGCATATGCATATATAATTAACAGAGACCTTGTTAAATAGACAGTTTTGACCTCAGAAAGGAAAAAAACATCCAGAATTTTAAGTTTAAGCAGTTCCTCATCCAGATTAAGCTTCATTCTGTAAAGACCTGAGAGAAGAAATGTCTTCCTATTGCGTTAGTTAATTTGTTACTTTTAAGAGTTTCAGCTAGTCACTTTAATTATTTTCTTTCTCTTTCTTCCCAACAACAGTTTGGAATTACTCCACGTTTATGTCAAAGTAGGACGTTGGATAGACAATTGAAAGAATTGAATTCATGTTGAATCCTCTCCCACTTCTGAGTATTTGTGGTTAAGGAGGATAATCTGTGCAAGTGAATGGTCTGAATTTTTTCCCCCAAGTTTCAGATTTTATTTTCTATGACAGTTCTGTAAATCTGGAATGGCTCCATTGACATTGTCTTGGCATTCATTTGTTGACATTTGTTTCTTTCTATGTTAATAGTAGTATGTCCCTTTCTGATCTTATGTTGTGATTATAGGCTCCATTTCAGAGTAATACCAAGACCAGATTCATTATCATTCGTACTGCAGTAGAGGCTGGAAACCAGAATCATGACCTTCTGTGCTTAGTGCTCTATAAATGCAGAGAGAGGCATTTACTTCCTTACTTCTTGAAATCTAATTTAGCAGAAAATGAAGCAAATGAATGAGACTGTTCAGGGGAGGACAAAGGTAATGAGTAAGTGTAGCAGTAGTCAAGATAGCTGTTGTGCAACCTGATTATTTTCTCACAATACTAAATGTACGTATATAAATGTAAACCATATCAACTCCCTTCACGCAGTACAGTCTTTCAGTTTACCTGAAATCATATTAAGTATGAGAGCAGAAAAGTGTTCTAAATAGAGAAATATAGAGGTTTCATGGATAAACTCAAGCAGGAGAATTCCATCCAGTGAATGCTCTTGCATGCAAAGATGGCATGTCCATGCAACGTCAGTATGCATGTACCAGTCCTGTCATCTTCTGCAAAGATTCCTCCACAGATTGGAAGAATTGTGCCCCAGATGTTTTCTATAATGGATACTTTGTGAAATAAGTTATTCGTATTTGGGAAAGAACAGAAGTGATGGGAGAATCGGAGTTTTTGGAATTTGAATTTTTGCTGTTGTTTGTTTTAAAGATGAATTCCAAAGCACCTCAGCTATGTAGAAAAAATAATAATACCTAATTTGCCCTTTTTCACTTCCCATGTTATCTCTGCATTCCATCATTCCAGCTGTTCACATTGAATTTGGGCAAAAACATTTGCTTCTCAAAAAGATTGTTTATACTAAAAGCATTTGCTACCCTCCTGTAAGTCTGAATAGCAACGGTAAACTATATTGACAAAATATAAATGCGTAACAGCTGTCTTGAAGTTAGTACAAACTATAGGAGTACTGCTTTGAGCGTTTATAGTGCGTCCTGAAATCTCAAGTAAGGCTCCTCTGGCTGTAAGTATCCTTTTAATTTACACAGATGTTTCTTCATCATCTATTCTTTTCAGGCTGTTGGAATGATCAACAATTTAGTCTAATTGTGCTGGATGTTTGGGTTGTAAGGCCGTTTATTTTGTCTGTATGTCTGGAATATTCACTTTTTCAAGGACTTGACTCGACTCCACAGACCGCACATGATTTAGAGAGGAATGGGTTGTGTGTTTGTTAAAACCTTGAAGATGATGTTACCAAGCTTGGTTTCAAGCACTATTCTTCTATTCCTGGCTCTGCCACGTGGCAGGTTGCTTCACTCATCTACTTGCCGCATGTGTAAAATGGTAGTGATGATAATAATTACCTGTTAGTATAATGGCTTGAGATCTATGGATAAGAAAGTGCTATTATTCTGCTCATAGAGAGTAATTTCCCTTTTCTGGAGACTAAGATCCCTGTAGTCAGTTCCTACATTACTATGTCTTCTGGGTCTGATTTTCTTAAATAAAGCCCAAATTTGGCAAAATAATGAACTGAGCATGCTTTGCCAAGCTATGATCATGTTTGTCATTGAACAAATAAACTATGGTGCAAATAGTGGAGGAACTCCGGCATTTTACTGAAYGCTTAAAACGTGGGTTTCAGAGTTCAAAGTTCATGGTGGCAGATCTTGCATAGGAAAGCTGTGAAGTCCTTTCTTGAAGACTGTCACGGGATGATTTTTCCTATTGCTTGATGAGTTTATACCGAGTTAACTCTCTACGAACAGGATTCATAGAACATTCTACCTCCTCTGATTGAATTTATTTTCCACATTAATTTAGTTTGTTTTCACGCTAATAAATAAATTCTGTATACAATGCAAATACCCAGAAGTAGTTGTGCTTACAGAGGACAGAGGTAAATATTTGACATTTGTATTGTTCTTGAATCCTTTACCCATAGTACATGTGGGAAATTACTTCAGCATCTAGAATCTATGTATGTCTTTGCTGGAACAGCAGTTGCAAAAGTTATGTATCAAACCATCCAGTACAAGTACCCCCAGTTTTTGTGTTAGCCTTGACTTCATGCCTGTTACATTTCAGGGAGATGCTTTCCAAGTGCATTAGCTGCAGTTTCTCAGTGGAGTTTGTATTGCCTGATAATAAAAGAGGTGGGGTTTATTGTGGTTTGTTTTTTAAAAAAATAAAACTTACATTATTAGTAGTATGTTTTATGTTTCATAATTAACATATCGATTGTACGTAAACATTTATGATAGCTCCCAAGGCTGACAAAGCAACGAACTTGGTGGGGGTGGGGTGGTTGTTCTTGGAGAGTGCAGTCTGGCACACCTCAGTCAGTGAAGTAAGCTGCAGGAGATCCTGGCTTGTGCCTGTGATCCCTGAGAAAAATGGACTCTCTTATAACAGAGGAAGGGAGATAGAAGAGAAACTAAAAAAGCAATAGAGTAATTATTCCCTTTTTAACAAATCCTATGGATCTTTAATAGCTGTAGTCAAACAACCCTTCTTCACCTCCCTTGATCATGATAGATAATCAATTGTCTAGGACAGCTGATGTGTAATAAAATACCAGTTAGTGCAAGAAAACCCAATGCATGGAGAAGCAAAGAGCCTTTAATGACTATAAGACTATTATTTAATCCCAGTATGTTCCTTGGAGAGTTCTTGAGTTTATGGAAGTGTCTCAGTCTACAATACATTAGGTTTGCAATTAATAGCTGGTTTTCACCGATTAAAAGTATTTATAAAGTGACTCAAGTATTGCTTTTTAACACAACTAGTAAATGTAGATGTGTGTGTGGCATCTTGTGTTTATAAAGAAAGGTAGTGTTTTTGCCATGGAGTCATCAGTGTCTATAGCGTACACACAGTTGCGTCGGTGGAGATGGGGCAGAGGTGAGCAAAATGTACTTTCTTTTTTTAGGAGTGCAGTCTTGAAATTCTCCCCTAGACACTATGACTTTATTCGGTAAAAGTGTTAGTTTTCCTTATTACCAAGAATAATAATTTGAAAGACTGCAGACCACCTGATATAGGCGGTTTATTAAGTAACATTTGAAATATGTAAAGTTAGTGGGTTGGTTTGTCACTTACTGAATTTTTCCACAGTCAGCTGTGGGACTTCGGGGGCTTTTGGGAAGATTGCAGAACTGTGTGTGTGTTGTGTGTGCTTTCCACCACAAAGCTGGTCAGTTGCTTACATGTTTTCCTAGTTATTTTCAGTGTAAATGCATTACCTTGGTTCCTGTTTCATTTCTGACAAGTACTTAGACCAAATTTTCTTGGTAATACTGTGGTAGTGATTGATGGTTCTGCAGGTTGCAATTAGGTCTGATTACTGGAGCACAAGGAGAGTTCTATACTACATATTTACTGTTGGGACTTGGGGCTCTCTAAGCCAATGTAAGCAGTGAACATAAAGAGCGATCAGTAATGAGACTTGACCTTTTCAAGACGAGGGCAGTCGTGAAGCATTATTATAGCCAAAGATTCCAAGTCATGCAGCACRGGACTGTGGGTAATGAATAATGAAAGTGTGTGTACATGTTTCTGTGCAAGAATAGTAGCCAATAATAATAGTGTAAGCAATGCTTTTCTAGTATTTCAGTGACACAGCCCCCACCCCCGTAATTGTCAGTTGTAGATCTTGTGAACTGACAGCTGCTATTAGCTTTTCTCATTACATGAACTATTATATGAATTGATCTGTTTTTTAGGTAAAACTCCATTTGAACGAAAGCACTAAACCATTTTGAAGACAACCTGTAAAAATGAGATTGCCTCTTTACTACTGTATTTTTTGTTCTTTTCTGGGGGTGAAGAAGACAAGACAATACTTTATTGGAATATCACAGAGAGTCACATTACCTTCTTGAGAAGTTTCTCTAATTGTGTGTGCTCTGTGGCTTCTGGTATTTTGGAAAATGAAATAGTTAAAACCTGGCAGCTAAGCAGTAGATCTGTGAAGGGGGATCTTTGTATGAGACGTTTGTGGGAGGAAGAAATCAACTGCCCCGCACCCTCCTCATGCCCTGGGTAATTGGTGTAGTGGCAATTATGTCATACAGTATCCATGTTGAGAAGATCATTCAGTGCCATAATGACTATAGTGGCATTACTGAGTGTTTCTTAATCTYTTCTTGCATGGATAGATCAAAACTTTTATAGTTGAGGCACATGCCTTTCGTTTCAATGGCCTTTTACAGCAAACAGTTACTATGGAAAAGGAAATAATGGAATACTATAATTGGGGTTTTCGTCTCCCACTGTAGATAACTTATATTTGCAAATTGTGGTTTGGTCATGAAGTTACCACAGCTACTTCCCTAGGGGATGCACATGCTCCCAGACGAACTGGATGGGATTTCTCCCTGTCAAATGTTCAGTAACCTGCAGGGTGAGCACAGCTCTGGATGCATTTTGATGTCTAACTAAGGGCTAGTATTGTACATCTTTGAAATCTTTCATTCCCTATTCTGTTTTATTTGGCTTTTCTTCTAAAACTGTGAGCAGTAGCACGTCCTACCCTTTCTCAGCTTTCCAAAAGTTCCTTGAGTTCCCTTCTCTTTTCTTCTTTCTTTACCTAATGTTCTCTTCCTTCTTTCCTTCTTCCCCCTCCCCTCCAAATTTTGATCCCTTCTTAGCATATTTCATCATAATTAAACTATAATGTATAATTCATCATTCTATGCCAAACCATGAATCTTTGGGGGGGGGGGGAAGAGAGAAATTTGAACAAATAAAAGGTTTTATTTTGCATGGAAACTTGGCAGGCTTTCATGTGCCAGCTTCCAGACACAACTAATACTGGGCTTATTTTGCACAGGGGGGTGATTTAAAGAAATACACGTCTTGCTAGAAATACTAGAACTTATTTTCTTCTTGTTACTCCTTCTCCTTTACTGTCTTCAAAGTTGTGTATTTTGCAACAGTTTGCTTTTACTAACATCCTCTTGTATGTCTTTAAGGATAATAGCCAGTGGAAAGAGCTTTTTCCTGTTGCTCTTTTTTCTGTGTGTGCAAATAGTGATAGTGCTTTGCAATTCTATCTGTGGATCTCAGAACACTTTGCAAATACGTGTTAATTACAGACTCCTGATGGGTGGTCTTAAAATGTTGCTGCGATGAACAGAAAAATAATGGTAATGCCATCCAGTGCATTATTCTACTCTTCGTTTTTAAACCCTGTTCGTAGTACAGACTTCAACTATGATTGTATACTACCCAGAAGTTGTTCTCTTACTCTGGTGAATAGCTTCTTAAGACAGAAATGTTAGTCCTGTCACAGCTGGATGTGGTACATCTGTATATACTCTACAGCCTGTCAGTATTAGCATTCCATGAAAATGTGGCCAGCTGTCCTGAAGTATAGTAATATCAGATCTCAGGAGGAATAGTATTTTAAAATACATAATGTTACTTTTCTGATTCTTAAGGTGCTGTAGTATAAAATACAGCATATTGTGGTTTCATATCTTTCTGKTTTTCTCTGTTGGTCTCCCATAACTCTGAAATGGCTTGGTATAAAAATGTTTTGCAGGCCCCTTATGTATTTCATTTCATTGAAGGTGGGAAAATGTCCAGCCAATGATTGATGGTTTTTTGGAACTTGTTCAGACATTTTACTTAGCTGGGATGGAGAGGGTTCTTACATTTGAATCTGATCCAGCATTCCCTGTGCTGCAAAGCTCCTGCTGGCTTCTTACTGACTTTTTGCTCTTAAATTTGTAAAGAAAAAAGAGAGAGAGAGAAAAAGCAGCAAAAAGTATAGCAGACCTGAAATATTTCAGTTGATTCTGTGCTGAAGCTGAAATTTAAAACTTCAGAACAGGTAGGTTTCCACTTTCTGTCTTCCTTTTTCCTATTGTCTTGTTGCTCTGCCTGGATTCCTGTGCGTTGCCTGGGGTTTTCTTCTGCAGTGCAATGCTGGCTGATCAGGTGATTTAAATATGAGCAGTCAATGTTAGTGGACACTTCCTTCTATGAAGTTTTCAGTGAAAGTTAGAAAACTTCCCAAGTTAATGATTTCTGAGGACCCTGTTAAGCCGTATTCTGAAGCTTGTGTTAAATGCTAAGCCTGAATTGGGACCTCATTCCAGGAAAAAGAGGTGTGAACATCCCTGAGGGAGCTTGGGACAGGTGTGTCCCAGAAGAATGAGATTTTCAATAGCGTAACAAAAATGACGGCAGAAACCCTCCTGGTATCTTTGCAGAATGGGGTTTGGAAAAACATCTTAGAATGCAGACTTGGTTGCATCCTTAATGCTGGAGCAGCTTTCAAGCAGCTCTATAATTTGGAATGTGAGTGACGTCAGTTCTTCTGGCCATCTGGTTAGAAAATCTAGTTGTAACTGAAAATATCCAGCCCTTTTTTCTCCATTGCTAGGTGGTGACTACACACTTATGTAATTTAACAGCTCAAATTCTTTTCCATTCTGGTGATCTCTTCACAAAGTCATAACAGAGTGGATGCTACTGAAAGGATATCATCAACCTCTTCAACATTAGCAATTTGTCGGCTAAAGGGTAACCACTTCAGAGGCAAGTACAAGGTTGGGGTTAGAAGCTACGATTCTGTTTGTTCTGGTACTAGTTTGGCATGTGACCTTGGACAAGTATATTCACATTTTTCTACCTCAGTTTCCCCCACTTATTACATAGTGATAATGACACTTCCTATCTTACAGGCATTGTTAGGATCTAATGAGTCATGCTATGAAACACTTAGAAAGGCAGCAAGGTACTGTTATAATTACTGCCTGCAGTGTTCTGCTCATTCCCTACTTTTTTTTTTTTTTCTCCTTTTCTTCTGCTCGGCACATCCAAACATCCCATTTTGATGCTGTTCTTTAAATACTTTTAGAGCCTCACTGCTCCTTCTGCAGAGGTTGTAGACTGGATTATAAAATTGTATTGGTGAAAAGTATGCATGAAAATGCACTCTCTGATAGCCTATGAAAAATAAAGGGATGCAAAACTGTCAGCCATTTCATAAAGCCTTTTTAATGGCAAAACTCAGAAGAGCCCAAGAACAGGTTGTAAACTAAGAAACTGTAAATATAGCCATACAAACTTAATATTCATATAAAACACTCCTTTTTTATTTACTCAGATTCCTAGTAAATAAATTTTCCAAGCAGAATAACCACAACACCCCGTGTTTCATTTTTATGTTTAGTGTTTCCTCTAATTCTTGATGGAAAAGTTAAATCTTTTTGTATTATTGATCCGTAATGCCAGCAGAGTCCTGAACCAAGCATCCCTTCAGTTCCTCCCACTACACCAGCTCAGCCCAGTCATCTAGCTGAAATGCCAGATATTGTTAGTGACCATGAAAAGAGAACTGATATCACTAGGGAAAAGTAGGATAGAGAATTTGCCAGGGAGGAGCTGAAGTTTTAGGATCTAGGAAAAAAAAAAGGACCTTTTGCATATTCTTTTTAGATTCTCAGGTCATACATATTAAAATTTAACTCAGAAAGGAAGGAACTGCTGCCTTTTATTATTCCAAAGGAGTGTGTGAAGGGGACAGCATTAAAAAATAAATGATAAATAAAATAGAAAACAACTTGCTCAATGGAAGTAAGAAATGATCACATTGTTCTGCCCCGTCCCCTTTTTTTAAAGCAAACTCTGTGTTGATGTAGAGGGATTTAGAAATGAAGAATGGTATGCAAAATCAGTCAGCAGATCTAATCAGTCAGCACATCTACTAAAGGAATAACAGGCACACAAACACATTACTGCAGGTAAGCTGGGATTTGAACTTGCCATACACCAGCTACTTTGATAAAAAGACTTCTAGCTTCTGTCAATACATGGTAGCTCACCCTTCAGTGGTGAAGGGAAAGCTGTATCACTGAATGGAAGGCTACCCAAGGTTTACTCTGGCTTTACAGGAATGTATGTCTGTTGCAGTAGAGGAGTTCAAGTACTGTGTATTTGCTCCCTGATATACTTGCTTACATGCCACCACTTCTGTGCTCTTAAGAAATAAATTAGAAGGATCAGTTGTCAGTGAATAAATAACAAAGAAAAACTCCCAGTCTTAAGGAAGGTTGTGACAGGCAGGAAATGTCCTCATTTGTATAATATCAAAAACATTCACTATATAATAATCCTTTTTTTTTTCTTCTTTTTCTTCCCTGAAAGCTTTTCCACCTGTCATGCATAGATGAAAACTTTAAATGACCATTCAACTGGCCATAGCACCCACTACTGTGGAACAATAAATCTTTGTATTGCATCTCTTGTTATAATGCACCATTTTTGTACATTAATACTGAGTTGGAGCTCCAGAGCGTACATTTATTTTGCTAAGCACTAGAAAGAATGATTTCATATTAGGGGGAAAAAAGGAGTGGGAATTACTCAGTGGTTAGATTTAATTGTTCTGAATCCTTACAGTGTTTCATGAGAAAATGTACTGAGGAGATGTGCAGTATAGTGGGAAATGTGATGGAAAGGTATAATTTGACCACCTACCACTAGCAGCTCAAAAGTAATTCTAAGGGCTGCATGCTTATCAGGATTAATCACTATTCCATTATTGAAAATACCTTCTTTTTTACTCCTGCAATCCTTCATGATGGGCTCTAGGCATCAGAAGTTGTTTGCTTGAGGTAAATAGGGGTTACAGTCCAACTCTGCGCCTGTGAGGTGCACAAGAGCACCTTTTGTTTGGTGCAATTTTGGAGTCTTTTGCTGTGGAAATTGCCTTGGTAGAAGAACGGGGAAAAGGGCTGGAAGGGCAGGCCCCACCCATCGCAGAACAGCATCGCATCTCTAGACAGTTTATGGCCCCCCTGTCTAGTCATTTACCTCTGACTGAACTCTGACGATGGACGTGGCCAAGTGTTTCATTTGGACAAGAAAAAAAGAGCATTATTGAAAGGGACTGACCTTTCCATCACCCTGTTCTGTCGTCATGGTGCTTTTATAGCATTTCTCTCGACCAACCCCTTCCCTTTTCTAAACCACAATAATTCCCCTCCTCCTCTCAGTCCATCCTCCCAGGAGACTTGGTGGTTTCTCTTTATTTTCACAGACACCTGCACTGCTGCACTTATCCCCAAAAATCCTGTGAGCTTCTGGCAGAAGCTAAAATAATCAGCTTTGGTCCATCAGCAAAGCTTGGAGACACTGGATTTCCCTCTCTTTTGGGTGCACACGCAGTGCCTTGCTGAGCAGGCTTAGGAGAGAGACCAAGACCAAATGAGCCTTGGAAATTGATTTCCTCTTTTGCTCTGGGAAGAGTAGCTGAGGGTATTTTGCATGGCACTTGCGCTACTGGAGCATTTGTTTTATAGATAGAGTGGCTTTTCGTTTATAGAGCAGGGCATCTAGTGCCTTTCCTCTGATCTAAAATCCATTTTGGTAGTGGGAAATAATCCTGTTGAGCCCAGCAGTCTTTTTCAAAATTGACTGTTAACTGTATTAAGGCACAAGGCTGTCAGCACTGATGTAATAATTCAGGCAGAGCAGATCTATTCTGGACACCTGTCTGTAGGTAAGCAATGGATAGAGAATGTGTGGCCGTGGTAAATGTGTTTGTTATTCTGAGTGAAAAGTCGAGGCTGAAAATGAGATTGCTTGTTTTCCTTAAGCACGTAGTAAACGTATTTTTGTCAGTGCAGTGGTAACAGTGAAAATGTCAATTTATTATATTTTGTTTTTATTTTCTTTACAAAAATTCCTAGCCAATCTAGAAGTTGAATAGCTTTTGTTTAAAATTACAGATTTACAAAATATTTGGAAAGATGGTATGCTTCTATGAATTTGTATTGATATACACAAAGTACGCAAACTGTGCAAAGTAGCACATTAGCCATTTTCAGGGGAAACCGAGGTGCATTGGGCATGGTAATTTGCATTAAAGAGTTTTGGTTGTTACTGGATTCCAGGGATTATTCTATATTCTGCATGCAACAATTTTGCCTGTCCTGCTTCAGTATATTTTGTGCAATCGGKACCTTTTGTGCATATTTGTTCTGACTGTTATGGTCACCCAGACTGTACCTACTGTACCTCCCGGGTTTCACATGGACCCAACAGGAATGTGTGCATAATTTCAGGTGACCCTTTGTATTGTTCTTATTATTATTGTACATTCAGTGTTTACAATACTGGAGAACACTGCGAGCACAACTTTTGGAGACCTAGTCTTCTAGAGGCAACCCCTTTCTCAGTTGCATGGTTCTTCCTACATACCTGACACTAATCATGTCCGTTCTGAGCAAGCAGGGTGTTGGGAGAGCTCAGGATTCAAACTCCCCATAACTTTKCTATGACTGAGTGGTGCTAGCACTGTGGAACTTTCCTCTTGGAATCTCGCATGAATTTAGGGTGGAATTGAAACTTTACAGTTCACACAAGATTCAAGTCAAGACACAGGCTCAGAGGTGGATGTTTAAATACTGATCAAATATTTCTGTCTAAGAACGTGGCATACCTGTGGTAAAGTAAAAAGTGCAATGAAAGCATCATGCTTATGCATTCCTTGAACAAAGATTCATCTCTGCATGCTTGGAGATGTAAAAACTGGATTTTGCTCAAACTTCTAATGAACACTAGAATTCAGTAGTATACAGCTGATATTGTACTTGGGCTGGAATACTCAACTGACAGTTCTGTACAGTGCCTATTTGACCATTTGAGACATTTTTATTTAAAAACAAATATGATGCTGGAATCATAAGAAGAGGTTAATTTTGTTCAGTCAGGTGAAACCTTGACTGGTAAGACAGCTAAGTCCTTGCCCAGGTTGTGTGTCTGCTATTTTTATTTTGCACCTCTGCAAATTTTAATCTTTGTAATAATCATACTTACTAGGCATGAGGCTTGAATATAAGCCAATAAAACAAAGAAAGAAGACAAACTGCTGCRAAGTTATTCCACCAGCCATGTAGCTGGCTTATTGGTGAACCATGGGCTGTAAGCCAAGTTTCCCTGGCCTCTAAAAGATCCGGGGTGGTGGAGGGGATAGAACAGGGGTGGTGCTTGCACTGTGCGGGAAAGAGCCAGACAGAAGAATTGATTGTTACTTTAATGTGATCTGACATAAGAGAAAGTGGAAGTAGAGGACAGAGAAAAACTGCAACCTCAGCACTACATTAGAAGCACTGTGACTTTATAGAATATATTGGCGTCCTCTTTCTCTCCCAGAGACGAATTTGTAGAATCCTTTCTAGGGAAAAAAAAAAACAAGGGAGTGAGTGTATGTAGTTCAGTTGCACAGTGTCCATAGGACTGTATGTACAAAGGTGACATTAGTCAGGCTGTTGATGATTCTTGCAGAATTGTAACCTCCTCTTAATAATGCTGTAAATAAATCCATCAGAATGGGTAAAATCACAGCTRTAGCAGGTAAAATAATTCAGGCATGTGGTTGGAGTGGTAAAAACCTTCAAAACTGTGTAACTTGTGTATGATGGCTAAACCACTTTTGCACAAGGATAACTTAGTTTATTCCTGATCTGCATTTTGGGTGCAGTTTCAGGCATTTACAGGTAAAACATTTTTGCCAACAGGAAGGAGTTGCCTTTCGCTATCTGATTGCTACCCCAAGGGCTCTCTGTGTATTGGCAGAAATGTACATCAGTTTCTTTGCTGTTCTGAACCAGAAAATTATTTTTGTCCTACTGAAAAATGTAATCATTAAAAGAGAGCCATTCATTAAAATAATTCTTTAGCCTCATTGTTTCATGTGGAGGAGAAAACACCACAAAAATAAATCTGACTTCTGCATGAAGCATGAAAATGTTGTCTAAGATGTTAACAAATCTTGGTCAGCTGACATAAGTGAGGTGGGAGAAAAGATGCTTAAACATTGCCCCTTGATTTTCGAGGATATTTAGACACTTATTTCTCTCTGTGGAAATCTCGTCCATGAACCTGAATAAACTTAGGAAAGTTACTGGTTGCCTACAGTGTAGGCGTCTAAGTCTGTGCTAACTGATAGATTATCTGATATGTTTTAAAGCATCTACTTTAGGATGARTTGCAGTCTAAAAGTGCCTTTCTGTTGACTGCAAGGGAATCTAGACAACTATCTCAAATGTAGACAACTCCATTGTAAATATCTAAAAGCAGATGATATCTCATCTGTGGTGAACCCAATTTTAAATAGCCATATTCCGCATATAGGTACTCAGGTTAGAACTTGGCGCATAAACTTACTGTTTGAGAACATAGTCAAAAGATCTCTCATACTGCATCAGGCTACAGATATGTTTGGTACAGCATCTTATGGTGAGATGTGTCAGGAAGAGGAGCAAAAAAAGAGCAACTCTTGTGGAATGTCTAGTTTTGGAGAACATTATTGTAGGCTAACTTAAATCTTCTTTTTAATTAAACTGCATGCTCTTGTTCAGAATGATAAACTGAGGTGTTTGGAGTTGTTGAGAGTTTCCACAACTATGTCCTGCAGTAGTTTTCTGCAGCTATTTGGAAGTTGCAGAAAAAGGTTTGAAAACTGAACGCTCAACATGTAGAAGACAAAACTCATGAGCTCCATCTTGAATTGTTTCCCAGCTGGAAATAATGGTGCTTAACCTTATTAAAGAATTAGGAAAATTATATTCTTTGGTTTTTGTTTTCTATGAAAACATTAGTCTTGTTTCTGTAGTGCCTTTTATTTGAAAATCTCAAAYTCCTTTAGAAATTCTGATACTGTTTACACTAATGTAGTTTAATGAAACATACGCACTATTTGATTTACCTAAAGCCATTTAAATAACATCAGTAGCAGAGCCAGGAATAAAATACAGTAACCCTGACCTTCAGGCCTTTGTAACTATTACTCTTGCCCTAAAACAGATAAACAGATCATTCTCCAAATGTCAGAAGGGGGAGGAGGGTGGCGTTCTCTTCTTCTGTTTTAATATTTTTTTCTGTGAAAACAAGAAACAGTTATTGGAAATATCCACGAGAAGGGCATGTGCCCTTCACATTAGCTAGAGTGAGATGAAAGTAGCTAGAACCAGTGAATTTTGCACAAAACCTAGGTCTGTGACCCTAGATTTAAAAAACAAGTGTGCCTGGTTTAATTCAGTGGATCTTAAAATTAGGCTATTGGCATTTATTTATTCAGTGTCCCTACTCACTCCTAGCAGTGCTTGAAGACGACTTCATCACCCCTTGTTAGGAATTTTGGTTTTAGACTGATATGCAAACTAAAGAAATTGACTTATAAAAAGAGTGAAGTTGAGGTTTTGGGGTTTTGGTGGGATTTTTGTCCAGCTTTAATATTAATTATAATTAAAAAGGGGAAGAAAGAACACATTAACATGAAAGCTTTCCCACCCATCTGAAAGCTACCCCAACTTGCATTCCATATGGGTCCTGTTAGGTCTACAATGACTACTGCTAACAGCACATGATTTTTGTATCTAATCCTATTAGTCATGACCCAGATCAGCTTTAAAATGGTTAAATGCATAGAAGAGGAGTAGGAGTAGAGTGCCAAGAATAGCTTGGAAGAAGATGTTATCCCACATACCAAGGAGTTGGTATCTCAAAGGTGTCACAGTGATGGAAGTGAGGAGAGGACTAAACTGCCAAGTAGGCTTACCAAATAAATATTGACTTCCAATGGAACATGCACTTCTCCATTAATTGAAAATATCCCTTGGTACTCTTGATGCAGAGCTTCCATGAAGTTCAGGAGAAGCTGTTCTTGTTCTACATCTTTGAAAATAATACCTATCAAAACTGCCAGTGATTTCTTGTGTTTAGAGAATAGGATCAGGAGCCAGAATGCAGCAGCCTTCATCCTTAGCTCTGGCATTCACTGGAGTGAGTCACTTGGCCTGCTTTTGTTGTGCAGTATGAAGATGGGAACAGGGCTCATGCATTTGATGGCACAGCTTGTTGGCTCTTCATACAGGTCATGATTGAAGTTGCTGTAAAATTAGGCCTAATTTCTGAAATTAATTGTCACTAAAAAAGCATTTTTGGCCTTAATGTTTGGTTCACTCTGTGTAGAGCTGTGGAAATGCTGTTCCATTTACATTTTTTATACTCCTGTTTCTCACCACTCTAAACATGCTATCGTGCTGTCTTTGGATGGATGAAAAGAACCACAGACCTACAAAGTAGCAAGTGGAAAAATGTAGGAAAGAATGTCAAGAGCACTGACAGGGTCTGAGGTAGCTGTGCTGGAAATTTACAGTGTATGTGTTGGAGGAAAGTGAGTGTCAGAAAACCCACCTTCGAGGATGTCTTGATGGTGTTAATGCATTCACATTAAGTGCAGCCCTTAATTCATTTGCATATCTTAGTTTCTTGGTACTTACTAATAGCTTTGCACCCTATCTAGGGGAAAGGTGACCCAGAAGGTAGCAAATTTTCAAGATACTTTAAAAGCGTACATTTGCCAGAGATAGATACTGCTTCACTTCTGATTTTAAAGCGGAATGGGGGAGGACTTAATATCGCAGCTATCCCTTTAAGGATTGTGGTTATAGTCCATGTTTTAATCGCTACTTTGATCTGATTAAATCCTCAGCCACAGAGAAATCAGCTTAGAGAAACATGTCTCCTGTTGAACCTGAGAGCAACAGCAGTTCAGAAAACCAAGCCAAGCCAAATACCATTAGAAAAAAATAAAAGCTTTAGCTCTCACAAATAGTATGGTGATGTTGTAAATCACATAGCACTGCTTTACAACAGGATATTTCAAGTCTACTGATGGTGGATATCCAAAATGAAAATCACCTAACTATACTGTGGTTTCATCTCCTGTGCAAACACATTAAACCTGTCCCAAACATAAAATGAAACCTTCTGGATTTTGTTGGGGTTTTATTCTTGTGCCTCCTGCCTCTTAATATGGTGTCAGGAATCAGGTATGTATGGGATGGAGAAAGGGGAGGAGTTACCATGCTTTGCCTGGGAGTTGGGGATCAAATGAAGTTTTAATCTTCTTTCAATCTGTCTGCCTTCTTATTACACTCAATCTCCTTTCAAGATGTTATTCAAATCCATACGTGGGTCTCTTTACCGAGATTATAACACAAGAAGTATCCCATTAAACAATTCTGATGGCACCCAACAAAAATCCTTAATCTGTGGATCAATATTAAAGCTGTATGGAGGAACAAAAAAAAGGGGGGGGGGGGGGAACCCCACTTATTTAAAACAAGAAATGTTTTTTCTCTGATCTTAGGTTTACCCTACTATTACTTGCAGTGTAGCTTTCAGCAGGCTCTGTGTTCATCCTTGCTACTATAGGCAAGGACTGCTAATCCTAAAGTTACTACATTTTTTTACATTGTTTCACCTGATCTTTTGAGTCAGCAGGACTACAACAGTTTCATCTTAGAGTGAAAATTAAGACTTGTTTCTCTCCAAACTCACATGAAGTAGGAGTCAGGATATGTGAGTCTTGGTTATAAAAATTCTGCAAGAAAAGTCAGTCTTTTCTGCCTGTGTCTTTATCTGAAATTCTGAGGAAGCTGCGTTTTGCAGTTAAGTCCTTGTTTACACTCTCACTTTAGCTCTACTAAGCCAGAACAGTTAGACTATACCATTATGTAAGGATTGCCATTTTAAAGCTCTTCTGCAAATTAATCAGCTTCACAGCATTCCTGGGTGACATAAGCATTAGTTTCATCAGGGTTAAGTGACTTGCCCAAGGTCATGCAAGTCTGCAGAGAGGTAGGACAAGAACCATGTTTTACCATGGTGTCCAAAATCTTAACAAACCAATTTTTGGCCATTTTTGTTCACTAAACTTCGTGAACTGTTAACAAGCCCTGTTAGCCCTCAAGATGCTTCAAGCTCTGTTATACTGTATACAAACAGAACGAGTGTCTGCACTAACCTTTTCCCCTCTTTGTAAAGTTTGTCAGTGATGACTAGAGCAACAGCAGTATTCCTGCCTACAGGCAAAGCAGTGATTTTGACAGGTCTGTTAGTTTTCATGTCTGCTGCAGCATGGCATTAGSTTTGCCCTAGGAGAGAAACTCAACAGAGGAGAGGGATCTGAGAAAACTAGATTTCAAGGGACTGTGTTTTGAGCTGAGTTATACTACCCCTTGCTGAAGAACTTAAAGCCTCCAACTGCCTCCTTGGTCAACTGAAGGTAACTGGAAGAGGTGCATGCGAGTTAGATGCATAAATATGGGAGAGGTGGACGTGTCACTTTTTTTTTTTTTAATTATGAAGCTGCAGGGGAGAAAAGGCACGTACAAAACCAAACCCAGATCTGCCTAGAATACAGCCAGCCAGCTATTCTGGGAAGGCAACAGCTAACAAAAGGCACGAGACACGAGAAAGGCAAGAAGACAGAGGGCCCCAACCTATTGTTTCCTCTCTTCATTCCAAATAATCATGACTTCCATGACCTCCTGGCTTGTTCCCTCCAATGAGGATTTTGGGACAGCTGCTACCCTGAACAGCTGAGCCAGGCATTATTTGCCTGGTTTCCCGCAGTTCCTTCCTCCCACTTCGGCAGCAGCAGCAGTTGAAATGATAAACTTCTCTCCCACAGAATTAATCTCTATTCTTTAATAAAGGTTTGGGATTCTATTTGGTATTTCAAGTAATTTTTCCTTCCCTCCTCCTGAAATTTGCTGCTTTACCTCCATTCCCTGTTCCATTTGCAGAATTCTGTTTCTGTACAATAATGGCTCAGCCTGTTTCTTATGGAAGTTGACTAAACTTGGCCTTGTTGAGAACAGGATTGCAAGTCTGTCGGAGAGAGTTTAGCGGAGTTGGTGAATTTGCAGCATAGTTCAGTTCTTTTCCCTCTTAAGCAGAAGTCTTGCTATCATAGTTGGGAGAACCTGCCCAAGTTTCTTGGAAAACAATCCTCAAGCCACATGTATGGGAGAGCTTAGATGACTACGAAGGATTTCTGCCTTAATGTGTTCGAGGCCTTTGAAGCTTTTGGCTRTTGCACCAGGTAAGTTTAGTTTTATATCCACCTAAAGGTGATAATTTTTTTTCCCATTGTTGGCTGGCAAGATTCTCCTCAAGATGAACTTTTATTTTTCTCAGCCTCAGTAGTGTTTCTTTAGGTGAAGTGTCAACTTCCCTCTGATTCACACTTTCTAAGCTAAATTTACACCATAAACAGTACAGTGCATTTATACCAGCAGGCTGTTATTTTTTTCCTTGGGGAGACAAAAATCTACCCTGTCTGGAGTCATCTCTCCACCAAAAACATCGTGTCCACTTTTGCTTGATTTCTGTATGGTACACTATCTTCTCAGGCCTCCCTCTGGCAGGTTGGTGCCTTGCACAGAGAGATGAATGATCCTCAGCCAGCCAGTGAGCTACACACCTTGTCCAGCTGGGATAGTGACCAGAGTAATATTTCATTGCTCTATTTCCAGTGCAGGTCTTGGGCTTCAGCTGACATAGGTATATTCCATTAAACCTTCAAGTTAACCTGGGGTTTTTCATGTCCAATCTCAGAAAAATGGAACAGAGAGATTCTTAATATGAGATAGGTAAAGATTCAGGGATTGGAATTGCTGACATATAGTCTCATGGTTAAGCAGGGAATAAAATAAATAAAAAGCATTAGTTGGAACATCTCTTCACCCCTAATGCCACCTTATAAAAGTAACATCTGTACCATGACTTYGTCTATCCAGGCTCTCCATTTTATGTTGGGTTGCACAAGCGAATGGGTGGTCAGTCTAATTTCAGATTTTTCTTTCATGTTTGAGTTGTGCATTCTTTTCTTTTGGTGTTTCAGTGCAACAAGACACTTCAGTGTATGGTGGTTTGCAAATATGTGAAGTCCTTACACCAGTTTAGTCTCACAGTTTTGTGTTTCTTTTATATCATCCTTTAAACCAAGTAAAGCTCTGGCAGTGTAAGATTGGTTAAATTATCCTTATGGGGAACTTCAAAGATCAAAGCAAACCATAGGACTACCCATCTTCCAGTACTGGAGGACTGCATTGTTGTCTGATTCTTCGTATCAGATGTGACTGATTGTGCTGGCATGATGAGTGACACTGGGATAGATTGTTTGCTTGGATTTTCATTATTAGTCTGTTACCTGCTGCATTTAAGTCAGATTCGTGAAGGTTACACAGCAAGCAGCCTTTCATGGACTTTTTTCCTTTGAGGAGGGCGGTGGTGTTCATGGCAACATTGTAGAGAGAGAATAAAGAAAATGATCTTCCAGAGCTACAGAAGAGAAGGAATTTCTCTTTGCAAGAAGCAAAATGGTTTTGGTCCTTTTTGGAAGATGTCAGGCCATTTTTCCACACAGTCGTCTCCCTGGTCTTCATCCTTGTCTCTTTATAGTAACAATAAATGTGTATGCAGCAAGTGCAGGCATTGGAATGCCTTAGTCTGGTATATACAGTGGTGCACATACATAGTGAATTGTCCAGGAATGCACAATAGTACTGTAAAGACCAGCAGCACAGGACCTTGTGCCCAAATTTGTCCTCCTGAAAATGACCGGTAGTTCTCTTCTTCCTTCCTTCCTTCCTTCCTTCCTTTCAGAAGCAAGGGAGCATGTGTCTGAATGCAGATGTTTGACATTTCTCATGCCACCCCACAGATCTAAGCCCTTCATCTATGTTATCACAATTTCCTGTACAGGACTCAACCTATGGTTATTAAGTTCCCTTCTGTGCATGATCCACCCTCACTTCAGCTTCTGTCATTAGACAGAGATTTCCTGTCCCTGTTCTAGATGGATACACACCATCTCTTTCCCTGATTGTTTTTTTTTTTTAATTTGTTGCATGCTGGATGTATGAAAACAGCATTGAAATGCACACCCTGTGAAACTCTTTGTGTTACTGAGCAGTTACGTTCCCTTCGCACAGGTCTGATCTTCCTCCTTCTGCTCATACTGATGTTACGGTGTTTGCTTTCATGGAGTGAGGGCCTGATTCAGTCATTTCCTTGACCCAAGACTTTTGGGTCAGGCATTTATTGCTAATTTATACCACAACTTTGGCAAAAATACAGCACGGTTCTACTCTGCCCAGAATATGGAAGGCCACAAACCTATGCTTATGTAAGGTTTTGCTTGCTTCGTTTTGGCTAGGCTGCTCACGATGGTTTTTAACATACAATACTTCTCAAAGTCTTGTGTGTTTCAATCGCTGCATTATAGGCTTCATTAGAAAAGTTCAACTCACAACTGGTTTTGAGGCTTCTTCAGACAAAAGAAGAAAATAAAATATGAGACTTTGAAGCCATCACGATACCGGGGCTGAATTTCAATTCTGTGTTGATTCCCGTGATGCGTTTGATGCAGTGTCAGTGTTGTGATAGCATAATTCCACGAGAAGAAAGAAAGGCAGACTTAGACTGTTACCTTGGAAATCTTGCTTACTTTGCAGTTTGTAAGTCAGTTGTGTGACAATAAGAAGAAAAAAATCCATCCCATGGTTTAAGAAAAGGAAAGTGGGGGAAGGGAAGTTGGCATTTATAGCTCCAAACTTTCTCTCAACTCCTTTCTTTGTATTTCTGATCTCAGGCTGCAGTCCAGACTCCATGGTGGTTTGTAATTAAACCCAAATTTTGAAGGTTCTGTGGAGTTCTCGTTGCCTACCAGGTCAGAATGAATCTGGTTTCTATCATGGAATATTTCAGTTCAGTTACCCTTGAGGAAGTATGGGAACAGACAGTCCATTCATATTGAACAGATGACCGAGGCTTAAAAAAAGCCTTTTTGTCTATTAAGCTTATGGCTAAGATATTATGAAAACGGCTTAATAATGTGCCCTAACATTTATACCACACTATTTTCTTACTTTAATTTTCCAGGCAATTAAAAATAATTGAAAGTTACTGCCAAACCCCCTGAAGATATACTTTTTCTTTCAAATAAGCTTATTTTCATACTTGTGAGGTCACCAGATATTTATTTGACCATCTTTATAGGGGTCAGGCACATTACACACACAGAATGGGGATGTGGAATAGAACTCGCATTGTAACAAGAAAGTGAGAAGTAAGAGCTAAAAAACAGTACATGTCATGCCCGGTGGGTGTTCATGTTTATTATTTGGGCACGACAAACATAACTCATTATACGTATACCAACTGAGGCCTAAATTCTGCAATTCACTTAAGTACTAAAAGTTAAATCTGTGTTTAAAGCCTATTAATTTTGAATAGATGTAAACAAAAGTTTGATTGCTTTGTCAGATATGAAGGATGAATTGGGGCCAGCAAATACCTCAAGGGGGTTACTCAGCTGAGTCAGGTCCAGTCTTGCGTGGCAGCGTGCTCCAGTGGGCCCTTTCTGGGTGCTGTTCGCATTCTAACATCCCTAGGAGTCTCTGTGGCAGTGAGAAGAAACGCAGCGGGGAGAGAAAGCAGGAATTATATTGGTAGATATAGACTGTATATAGTCAAACCTCTCTAATCTTCTCTCCTATTAATAGAGTTGTAGCAGACACAACCCATGTGGCTGCGGAGTCACGCTGCACTGTAATATTGCTTGGCCAGTTCTCCCCCTAAAGGCTTAAAATCTATCACGTTATACAAGAACTGAAAGCCTTCTTGTAGTGTCCCAGATTTCCCCCTCCTGTCCATCCCATTCCCCTTCTGTTTTTCCCTTCAAATTATCTTTTGCTGCCTCATTTGATGTTATACAAAATAGTTTTTTGAAATACGTTGTGTATCTCTCTCTCTACATATTCACATACATTCTGTGGGCATTTCCTCTTAGATCTCTTATCTGTAGTCAAAAGGTGAGTTTATGTTGGAAAAAAAGGAAAAACGGGTGGGCTTTTTGTCAAAATTTTGTATATTGAATGAGACAATTTGCTAAAGGCTGCTTCTTTAGTATTGGTGTTCRTGCTGATTGTCCCAGCATGTAGGGGGTATATTTTGCTCAGTTATTTTAATTTTTTTCTAACTGTTGCAAATGTTTCTCTTCTCTCAATGTTACTAGTCCTTTGGAAGGACAAAAGTCCTTTTCTAAGTGTATCACTCCTGCATGGTAAATGTCCTAGCTAAAATTAGTTCTATTTAGACAGGTCACTCACTGGAACATAAAAGGTTCTTCCAAAGCAAACCCTTTCTGACAGAGGAGGACTGATGTGCTGCATGGGTTTGCCAGAAAGAGTAAATTAAAGGGCCCTCTCCTCTCCTTCATTCCTCCTCCCCCCTCCCTCCCCTCTTAAACCACTCCCATCCCCCTCCCCTAACTCAGCATCTGGTGGAAAGAGCATGTGATGCTTATTTCTAAAGGCAGCAAAATAAGCTTTGAAAGTCTAAGGCTGTAATTGGTTGCCTGCCTTTATCCTTGGAGCTCTGGGGAGGTTTCAGAAGTAATAACTGTTACTTAAAGTAGATGAGCTTCTTGTGGCTTTCTTAGAATTGTAGAGCACGTTAGTCGTCGGGTGCTTAAGGAAGCATCTGCCTGTCTGTAGCTTTCAAAACATTTTGTAAGCAAAGAATTTAGGTTTTTCCTGTCTTCTATATATGGATGGTGAGAAGTTACTCCTCAAAAAGTGTGTTCTTACAGAAATGGCCTGCCTTGGCTGAAAAGATACGAAGGAAAAACAAGTTCCTTTTAATTATATTAAATTTGCTCAGTATCTTACTTAAAGCTATTGGCATCTAAAATATCCTTAACTATATGGTTACTACTCTTCTCTTTCAGTCAAAAATGTAGTCATCTTTTGATAAAAAGACTCAAGGCGGTAGTTTCCACTAGAACGGGATAGGTAACTGAGGCCTTGCACCATTTTGTTTCACTAGGACTAGGGGTTTTCCACTGCACTTTTAACCTTAATAGGATTTGTAACTATTAATCCACGATCAATGTATTGACAGTATACTTTCACCAATATATATTTAAAGCAGTCTGGGGTTTAAAAACTGCATTGTCCATTGGTGAGAACAGAAAATTCAGACTCACTGGTGATGCGTTATACTCAGTCAGTGACTTTGTGTGTATATTTGAGCTAGTTGCAATTGTTTCCCTATACCTTGTTGTACTTGGGCTTCAAAGCAAAGAGGCTGGCTCCCAGTCCTGTCATGAGACATGTGGACCGTATCTTCCAGAATAGTCTCAAGCTTTCCTGTAGTCATCGCAAGTAAATTAAATGCAAGTGAAAAAATGAAGGTACCGCAGCCCTAGGGCAGTGCCGCTTTTCTGCAGCCTTGAGGATCCCAATTGTTTCACAGGGTTTTTATTCTAGTGTATTGTTGATTACTAGAATGACACTACAACCAAACTAGATCTGCTGATAAAAAGCATTTTCATTAAGTAGAAGGGTGGGGATGCAGAGCAGGTTGTCAGAAAGAGCCCTATAAATAAATTCAGGTAAGTATGGATCACAGTGCAGACAAGTGAGGTTGTATTTGCTATGCGCCACTGGCTCTTCAGACTTTGAAGTAATTCGTCATGATGTCCTTAGACTGTTGTCCCTGGCTTAGGCTGACAAAAGACTCTGTTCCATTGCCCTCACCCCTCAGTGTCACATGTTTATGCACATGTGCCAGGCTTTTGGCAAAGGTCTTGAAAGAAAACCAACCTGCCACAAATGTCAGATTAGGTGTTGAGAGGAAGAGTGGGGCGAGGACTGAAGGCCTTATTTTTCAACTGAATTGTGAGAGATTGTTAAATACACACTGCTTATTGACTTTGCTATTTTATATGCTATTTTCTTTTCCTCCCATAATTACTCTGATTTAAAACTAAACACAGACCTTTGAGCTTTGTCTTAAAAAATGCACAGCCAATTAAATATACAGAATTATTCAAGAAACCATAGGTCTGGTAACTATCCATAAAGCTGATCCATGTGATCTTGATTGTATTTTTGCCTGATGTGCACTGCTGGTAAGAGTGGTAGGGTTTTGGATTAACATCAAGGTGCCTAATGAAGTTTTGGCACAGAAGACTATTATAGATGGGAGACACTTGCCCTGACAGCTCACCATTGTGATTGTTAACTGCGCTGGAGGTGTCGTGGCTTCAGACATGCACAGTTCTTGGACTTGTCTGGGAGAAACCAAGTATGTTGTCATAGATGTGCTGTGAAGACACCAGGTTCTAGCAGGATGGGACTTTGTAACTGCAGTGGTAAAATAATGTGTCACCCTAATAGTCATGAAACCTGTGAGTATGGCTTGTGCTTGGGAAAGATGCCAAAGAGAGATGAAAGTCAGATGAACCCAAGAGGAAGAAGTTCTGAAGAGCAAAAAGGTCTCCATTAAATGCCTCTTCTTGTAATTAAAAAAAAAAAAAGGTGGGGTGCTGGTAGCTTTTTAGTTGCATCACCATGTTGAATCAGGGGCAGATGCTGTGCCCTAGGGAGCTCTGCAGGCACAAGAGGAGTTGGGGAAGAAGCCAAATCAGGGCAGTTTAGAGCTTGGCAGCTGCCTGCCCAGGTACTGCAGGAGAGTTTGACAAAAGAGCACCAAAAGCCCATCTGTGTTCCATCAGTTACAGCCCCCTCTCCCCTTTCCTGGCTTCATAAACTGTCTGGTTGCTGAAGTTCATTATGCATTAGTTGGTACTTGGGGAAGAACACCATGCCTGGTAGAGAGCTGATATTAGTGGAAATCACAAGGGGAACAGTTGCCTTTTATGTAACATTTGAAACTCAAATGAGATTCTTGGCTGGCAGAGTGGACATATCTCCACAATACAGGAACTGATGTCTTGGAGAGAGTTTGAAGTTGGAACTTAAGTGCAGTTACAGCAAGAGAGCCTGGTTTCATTTCAAAGAAAATGTGAGGAGAAAATTTTGTCCRCCAACGGCTTTTTAATTACCAGAACCGTGACCCCACATACAATTCAGCAAAGACTGGGCAAAGCAAATCTGTTCAGAGAGGAAATTTTGATTTTCCTTGATGAATCTGATGGCATAACTTCCCTCGGCTTCAGTTACAACAGGAGCTGAGCCCTTAGTTCCTTCCAACTGCCAAACCTGCTTTCTGTTTTCCTGGAACACCCATGCATGTGTGTGTGCAGACGCATATGCCTGCTTCATTTGTTTTCCTCAGTCAGTCGCACTCTCCTTCCCTTCATATTGACAGGGCATCAGAGAGTTCCCAGGCAACTGTTGCCAATAAAAACGACCAGAGGAAAAGGGGCCATTCTTTGTTCTTAGCCCCTCTGACCTGGTTTATACTAGTCTCGATCACTGGCTCTGCTCAACCAGTGGGAAGTGTGAGTTGAACTGTTTTGTTTTGTTTTGTTTTAAACCACAGGGCAGGGAATTCTTTTCAAGCTGTAACTTTTAGTTTCCACTGGAAGGGCAAAAGAGACTCTTAGCCAATGGAAAACAGGCTTCCAGTTGCACCAGCCAAGAGCCAAAACACAGGTACATCGTGTAACAAATAACCAGCTATCTTTTCAGATGTTTCTTTAAAAGAAAAATAAAAAAAATCAGGAGGGTACTTTATTTGAGGGATTTAACACTGACATTGAGGTAGCTGACAGCCACATTCATACATGGCTTTTACTTTGTTTCTGGCTTATTTCATTTTTCCCATCTGTGCAGTGGGTATCATACTACGATGGTTTTGTGCTTCTTATGCTAGCCCATAGCAGAGGGATTTCAACTAGAAGAATCAGAGAAGCAGAATCACTTTGAATGGGAAATACTGGTTTTGTTGGGAAACTACTAAAGATTCGTAGAATTTTGAGACTAGAAGAATGGCTGTTAAAAAGGCAATGTTTGTAGAAGATCTGGAGAGTTTTAAGGATTTATAGGATCAGATTTATATCAGAGAGTAATTTTATATGATAGATTTACAAGCAGAACAGTGAAATAAAAGAGTAATTGTTAAGTTCAGGGATTAAACAGCTAGTTGAACTGGCTGAGCATTTTTTCTCAATGCAAGTTTCCAGGTAGCACTAGCTGCATCTTCATGCTAACCAAGCTTCACTAATACTGAACTCAGGCAAAAGTTAGCAAGTTGCAGTAAAGTCTCCAGTGGCCCAGAAGAATCCCAGAAGGCTTACCAATCTTTGTGAAATAGGAAAGTGGTGAGATGATTTGCATTTCCTCCCTCCATTTCAAAATCAAGTTTCTGGACCTGGGCTTTACCTGGGAGGTTGTTGCTGGTTTTGCTATACCACAGCTTACTAGAAATGCCTTACTGTTTGCTCCCTAGGATAAGTGCAATCATCAGATGTCATCTGGCCTAATTTTTGAACTAAAAGAATAAAAGGAAAGAAATGTTGAGACAGGAGAGGAAACTTTGTTTCTTTCTTTTATGCTAGCCAAGAAGCTTTGAAAATAGACAATGGCTTACGCCAGGGGCTATGTAGAGTGTTCTAGAAAATAATTTAAATTTGCCTTTACAAAATGAATTCATCAAAGGGTACTCTGTAGGAATTTGCTTTAAACTGAGATAGTGTCTGAAATAAAATAGTCCAGTCCCTTTTCACTTCTTCTGTTGTAAATTTTGGATGTGATTCCATAGAAATTAAAGATTCTTGCACAGGTGTGAGAAAAACTCCGTTCCCAATTTTTTAAGTTGAACTTCCTATACTACCATATGACTAAGACATTACCTCTTTACATAGCATTCTTTTAGATCAGCTGGGAAGTTGCATTTACATTGCTAGCAGTGAAGTAAAATCAGGCCTTTGCACAACCAGGAGATCCCCTCTCAGGAACAGACAAAGTGAGTCCTTGTAGGCTCATCAATAGGAAGGGAGAGCAGGTTAGTTCCAGTGAGGTTTTTTTTCACAGCTCCTTTTTATGCCTGTGCATAACAGGCGCTCTCCTAAGCGCTCTCAACTGTGGTTTGTGAAGATTCCCCACAGGTCAGACTTGGGGGACACACTGGCAGCCAGCATGTGTGCTGTGAAGGCAAGAATAGAAAGCAAATACTTCCCATAATCACACGTCCCAAAATGACAGGGTAAAATGAGTACTTATGCTTCCACCAGAGCAGTGAAAAATGGGAAGATGGAAAGTCTGGACTCCTGCCCAATGAAACCAAAATTGTAAAAAAGAAAAATAAAACAAATGCTACATACACTCCCTAGAACTGACACTGCAATGTGGTAGTTTTTTTCTCTTTTAAATATATACAGTAGACAAGCAGTAAATCTTCTTACAGCTCCGTAGAACAGCATTATTTTTAGCTTTTTTTATTATCGAGACAACCCTTCATAGCTTTCAATCTGTAGCTGAATATATTTATTTTTTTCATCCACGTGAAAGTGCAGTCCTTATAAAGACGTCTCATACCTTATTAATCATTTCTGGACCACTTCACAAAGGGGCTTTAGGAAGCAAGTGTTCTATCCATCAGCTGACGTGCTTGTGAAGGCTTAAAGGATGCAGATAAAGGGCCCTTTTTCCCACTTTGAAGATACCTCTCATTTTGCATTTTTTAGTTTGATTTTAACTAGAAATCTGAAAGAAGTCTTAAGACAACGAGAGGAGCACAGAGCACACTCCGTTCTGGTGTGGTTCAGCCTGTTCTTAGATAGACTCAGGCCTGCGGTTCATGAAAGCACCCTGTGGAGAATTCGAAGTTCAGTTCCCAAGTTCAGGAACTGTGGTCTCTGTAACCTCCAGAAGTAGCTTTGAATACTTGTCACTGGTAGAGGTACATTTCTTCTGAAGTGCCATTTTACAAGGCTGTGCAACATAATACCATCATTGTGCCAGCAGGAGCCTGAACCAGTCTCAGGGCTCTGAAGAAAAAAATTACAGGGGTACTACTAGAGGAAGAGTTACCACACAGTGCCATGACTTCATTGTGCTTAAAATAAGACTTTGCATCCTTTTCTTCCAAGTAAAAGTAGAAGATAAACCTCATAGCACCCTTTAAAAATGGGTAAGTAATGTTACCCATTTCATATCTACAGKTCAGCTGAGTTTAAGTAACTGGTCTATGGTCACACAAGTGACTTTTAGAATAGAACCTAAAAGTTCTGTCTTTCAGTTCCCACTTGTATTACTCAATGCGCTCTTCATGGAGTAGCAACAGAACTCATATACTTTGATTTTTCAGCAACGGTCTATGCAAATATTCTCTGGAGACTTTCCTAGGGCTCTTCAGGCATTACTAATAGCATGAAATACAGAGATTGGGGTAGTTGCTTAGATTTGCTTTTCATCACTGAGTAAGAAAAGCCATCAATTCCTATAGAAAGATGCTTTCAGAGCTTCTTATACTTAGTTTATTTTATTGAATAGTTGTGCAGGTAATGAGAGTAATAATCTCTACAATTTTTTGTTCCCTTGCTGTGCTTAGGCTCCCAGCATTTCACTTTTTGTAGTGCCTTTCCTGCAAGGAAACGTTRATAAAGTATTAAAAGCTTTGACCCAGTAATGGTTAACAGCTAAGTTGCCAAATCAAATAAGAAGCACTAGCAACATTCTCATATGCTTCACTTGCAGATACCATAACTGAATGCAGTGCAGTTGCCTGGAAAGGTAGTTTCAAACCATCTTTTTCACTTGTGTATAGGGTTTTTTTGGTTATTGGATAAGTTTATTCATAAGAGCAAGCTAGTGTTGGTGAAATAAGCTTGGCAAAACCTGGAGAATAAATAGAGCATCTCAGTAGCATGACTCGTCCTGGCTTCTAATGTGCTTTTGCTCTGGTATAGCTTGTGAGCTTTTGAAAATGCCATCTGACCTGCCTAAATTCTGACATAGAGGAGCAGCTCAGAAGGATGAGAAAGATTGTTGACTAAACTCCCACTTGGTCCTTGACTTCCCCGAGTATGTTAAAATGATGCTGAGTTTTCCCAATAAGGTGTGTACCTGTCCAGTCCATTCCTTGTAACCCAGCAAGAACCTAACGGATGGGTCTGTATAAAGCAGCTAAGAAAAACAACCCTGTTGCTGGCTGGCACGAATTTGCTAGAGATGGCTCTTCACTGCTCTGGAAAACTTTTGGTATCCATAAATTGAAATCGGTGAAAATCTTTGGGCGCTTCTGTAACATTTTTACTGGTATATCTGTAGTGTCAGAGGGTTTTATTCTTGACACATCTTTTGAAGTAGAACAGATTAATGTTAGTTTCCTAGGGGAGGGTAGTGGAAATTATTTGCTTAGGATCTTATAAATCAATCAGTAGCAAAACTTGGAGTCACAAGCCCTTTTCTGTTTGTGTGTTCCACCCCTGTGTCCTCTACAAAATCATCTTTCCTATCCAGTTTACCTAAGGAGGAAAGTTTTATTGAGAATAGGTGTTAGGCTAGTCTTTCAGAATTTCCATGGCCAGTGGTGCAGATGTGTTCATTGCCAATAAGGTCTTGCATCTTTACTGCTCTCTGTAGGACAGTTGCTGGTTTAGGTGTTTGCCTGAATTCCAGATTCCCTTGGAGTAAATGAGTAAATGTGAGCTGAGATGGTCAGATGATAGTTTTCAACAGGAAAAACATATTAAATAACAACCAGATAATTTTTAATCAAAGACTGACTAAGTTAGTGGGAAGACCCTGCTCACCCAGTGGACCCTACGTGAACCTCAAGTACAGACCAGTTGAGCCCGTGGTGCTGTACTACCGCTGCACAGACTGGATTGCAGCTTTAGCGCTGAACGCCAACATGGGCATTTGATGCTAGTGGTAAAATGTGCTCACTAACAGCTTTTTGCTCTTTCAATGTATTTTTATCTTCTGATGTCTGACACGTTTTGAAACCAAGTAGTCTCTCTCTGGGGTTTC
Organism: Phoebastria nigripes; assembly: GCA_035582835.1. Classification (NCBI taxonomy): domain Eukaryota; kingdom Metazoa; phylum Chordata; class Aves; order Procellariiformes; family Diomedeidae; genus Phoebastria; species Phoebastria nigripes. The sequence goes on along the minus strand of JAYKAV010003044.1, from coordinate 2,143,711 downwards.
TCCATGTTTATATCAGACCGGCGCCTGGTCTTGTGGTTTGTGCCCCTAATGAGAAAGCTGCTTAATTTTCACACCCAGACGGAGTATCAGATGAGACAGGAAGCCTCACCCTTTCTCATGGTATAACTGAACTCAGCTCTTTGCATGAACTAGCAGCAGAAGCAATAGCTTGAACAAAATGATATCTATAGATTTATAGACCACTTTTTATTTTGCCTGCTCTGGTTGTACATGCTTTTCTAGCTGCAGAGTTTTCAATGGAGACGTTTCTGATTTACACCCGAGTTAGGAATATGAAATTGAATTCTTCAGCCTCCCAGTATTTTCCCAATTAATTTTTTTAAGAGACTGAAATACAGATTTCTATGTGTTGGGATAACTTGATAGCTTTTGGGGGCATTAAAGCTTTCATTTCTACAGATGCCACATAGGATGCCATGATTTCTGCTGGTATGGTATCCGCATTTCCAATCCATCTTCAAAAGGAGTGGACTGGTCCAAGGGACAGATTCCCCAGCCTCATCAAAGTATCTGCACAGAGCATGCTCTGTCCCTTTAACTGTCTAGCTTCTACGCAGCGATGAATCGGCAGCCCCATGCAGTGTGGGTCACTGCACCTGCTCCCAGCCTGTCAGATGTTCTCAAAGCTGCAATAATAGCYGCTACAGCACCGGGCTGGCACTGCATCACTGAATTTGAAGAGCAGAGAAGCCGGGAGTTTTTATTCTTTCACTCATATCCTTCACCACACGTAGTGGAAATGCATTCACACCTAGCCTGGGAAAGGTTACAAACACAGATAAACTATGCTGTTACCCCGTTTTAACAGAGATCTGTGTTTTCAATTAGGTTTTGGAATTTGATGCCAAACTTAGACCCAGTTATGGGGAGATTTTATCGGCAGAGGATAGATCAGAATTTGGAGCATGGGCTGCTTTTCTGAAGGTAGATTTCTAAGCTGAAAGTTCCACAGGCAAGGAGGCCTCTTAAATAGTTTCAGCTCCTTTCCTCTAATGTTTTCCATTCTCAACAAGGCAAAAGAAGCCCATTTTTCACTACCACATGCATTACTACACGTTAGCTGAGCAACATAGCAAAACCTGGGTTGACAAAGAGCACACTGAAGTTTGAAGGATTTTAACAGGGTCCTTGGTGTTTTGTGAACATGGGGTTGCACTGAGTTTTAGCCCTGTTCAGTASTGCTGGTTGGTTTTTTACACAAGATGGAGGTGCACGCGTTTGGCAATACATGCCTTCATGTAGGCTTAGACAGTCAATTGTATAAGACTAGTTGCAGTTCCATTGACTTTACCATTTTGCAGGATTTGGCCTGTACCGGTGTCCTGTCCTTCCAAAAGGGAGTGCTGTCCTGTCTGTCGTGGTCTTAGCTTATCCCCTAGTGGATAGCTGCTCGCATCACAGAGCGTCGTAAGGATGCAGCAGTCGTTGTTTTGTGCAACAGAGCAAAGAATGAGGAGAGAACAAAAGTCTTCTACTCAGCCCAGTTACATAGTGATGGAAATAAGGTAGGGAAAAGAAAGTGAATCACTTCAGGAAATATATTTTGGTAGATCCTCAGGCACCAAGAATCATATCTGTGAGCACTCCCGAATCTTCAAATTTAAGAATTTTTTCTGGGCTCATTTTCCATTCTATGTTGCAGCAAAAAGTWATGTTCGGGTATGGTGCTGACCTGGTACTGCTTGGTCTGCTGGTTCTGTTCATGGTACTGGGGGAAGGCTCATCTTTTTGAGAAGTAGAGGGTCAAAAATTCTTTCTGCTGGTCTCATGCTTTGTTACTGTAATACTTAATTGAAGTAGAAAATTTGATCTGACATGTCAAATGTGGCCCTGGTTGGCTAGAGGCCAAATTGGGCTGCTTAAATTAAGTTTGCCTTAAAATGGCTGACATTAAAGTTTACATGCCCAAATTTCCCTTTGGAATGTACTTTTAAAATCTTTTTTCAGTAACTTTATAAATCTTTCTGTATCTGTTTTTCCTCAAAAATCAATTGCTTCAGAAAACAACAGTCCAAAAGCTTAAGTAAAAGTTTCACATAGCATTTCTGGGCCCACTTTGTATCATGAAGTTTCTTACATCTGTGGATTGGAGAAAATGGATATTAACAAATCACTTTGCCCAGCGCAAAGCCCATTTGACAACAAATTATTAAGTTGCCTGCAATGGAAGAAAAACTGAATAGGAAGTAAGGAAATATTTATTTCAGTCTTCTAGGGTTTGGGTTCAAGTTTTTCGTAAGTCATTTATGAAGATGGCAAAAAAGTTACATGAGATTTTCAGTATTCTTTTGCAACTTTGTGTGTTTCGTTGTTTGGCAAAAAGGGAAAATTAAATAAAATYGTCCATATTTGAGCCAATACCAAGGTTTGCTGGCTGCTGTGGCTGGGTTGGAAGTGTCAGAGTGGGGTATATTGTTGCCTGGAATCTGTCCTAGAGTGGGATGTAATCGGTGAGTCATGTGAAGAGAAGATTTTGTGTTCAGTATCTAGTCTTGTTCCGCATCTAAGTGTCGTCCTATAGTTGTGAGCAAATTTGCTTCTGCCTCTTTCAGCATCAGAAGGCTGCACAAAACAAGAGAAGTGCAGTACAGTACATTACTGACCTGCTTTGGATATTTATAGGTGGAATTTTTGTTGGGTTCATGACGCAGCCACAGTATTTCTTTGGAGGGGGACAAAAGTGTTTTCAGTGGGATGTCCAAGCAGGTAGAAATATACAAGAGGAAAAATTTCATCACATGACGACAGGTTGTAGTCAGAAGCCTTCTGTTTCCTGAGTTTCAGAGGTGAACCTCCACTTCTTGATTAATAGCAACATGTACTGCCTCAGTATTTCATAGACCAGGTGGGAAACTACCAGAACTACTACATTTTTACATTGTTAAAATGGAACCTAAATACGTGGTGGGTTTTTTTAAGCACGTACTGAGAGGCAATTCCTGCCTCAACCAGCAGATGATCTGTGTAAACAAAATGGGATAGTGGATGGAAAGAAAACTGGCGGAGGTTATCACAGCAGTTCAAAAATTATGTTGGCAGCAGTCCTTTTTTGAGTCCAGCTGAAGTGCTTTACCACTTTAGACAGCGCTAGTTCATTAGGAATACTGAAGAGTCCTGTGGTGGGAGATGACTTGAAGTTAGAAAAATCTACACACCCCATTTCGCACCTGTTTTTCTCTCCCCCTTTTTTCACCCCATTTCCAGCTCTTTGTGGGGATGGCAAACCTATTTTCCCCCCCGTGCACACACCTTGTTTACTGCTTTTTTTTCCTAGCAGCAGCTCCTGTTTTCAGATCAGTACTGGCTCCTGGCAACAAAAAGTTAAGCATCGTTTCCCAGGTCTACAGAACTGTTTTGTGCTCAGAGCCCCCCTGATCGTTGGTGTCAGCCTTGATTTAAAGGGGAAAGAAGGGAGATAGTGGAGAAAGCTGGAGACAAGACATGATGTCTTTAAATTATCTTCTTCTATAGAAATATCTCCCCTCAAATCTTTCTAAAACCTGACACTTGCTCTCCTTTTCCCAAAGCTGCTTGTTTTTACGCCTGCCCTGTGGTACTGATCCCACTCTGGCTGTGTGAGTGCTGTGGCAGAGGGGGTACCGGGCCCAGGATGGCCGTCTCCACGCCTGCCTGAAGAGAATGTTCTGCAGACAGCAGAGCGCGGATGGTCGGGGGGGAGGAACGGGTTTCCATGCTGAGTCTTGCCACCTGTTGCCTTTTTCATTCCAAGCCCCCCTTCCTCCCCACCCTCCACCCCAAGTTCCCCTCCCCACACAGCTCACCATCCCCAGTGGATAGGGTTGGGATCAGTAGTCACTTGCCAAATACCTTTCTAATGCTGTCACTAATTCTGCACAGACAGCATCTCTGAAAGCAAAAACAAATCTTTTCCAATGCATTGTCCTGCGTTTTCTACAAAAAGCATTTAGAAATGCCTTTTCTTAGTTGAGTTAGATGGGAGGGACCATGCCATAGCCACTACAAGAGTCAACCCTGGGGAAGCCTGAAGCTGTGCCGAAAGAATCCTCTGCAAATCCATTGAAGCTGGCATTTGGCAGTGGCATGGGCTAATTTTGTACTTAGGGTTACACATATACACACCCATGTCATTCTTCTTCATCTGCTACATATGGAAAGCTGCCCCAAGCTCCAGAGTGCCAGGGAATGGTTTACTAAAACCTCCAGACTTCGTTTGATTATGTTACTATGCGCACTGGGCTGTAGAAGCGGTAAGAGTGGTGTGTGCTGCCAGATGAACTGGCATTAGCTAGATAGTCATCGGCTTGAGCCGTAGTGCCACACTACTGCCCTGCTTCCATGAAAGTAGTAGACTGTTCATGGACATGAGGTCATAATTTCCTCCTAATTAAGGTGTGCTAAAGGGATGGCATTGCTCTAGTTACATAGCTGTTGGGTTTGCCTGGAAGTCAGTGGGGAGTCTGGAGAAGTGCATTTTAACAATACTGCTTTCAGTTCCTCATGTACTCTTCAAGTAAAGTCATTTAGATCACAATTTTCAGGAGTGAATAATCATGTGGAGAAGCAGTCTCTGAGTTCCCAATTTAAGATGCCCTGAAGGGGACCGATTTTCAGAACACAAGACATTGGCAAATAAGATCCTTTCTTTCATTGGCAAATAGACCTGGTTTTGAAGCATTTCAGGCTCTCCAAATGCTGCCATGCCTGTGTTTTACAGACACACCTGTATAAATACTTGTTTGCCCACAAAAATCACAGTAAGGTGTAAGGATGAAAAAATCTAATGCAAATATGAGCGATTACTAGTTATTGCAGTATGGTTCTGCCACCTTACTTAGAACCAGGTTGAATGGGAATATGGAAAGGTASAGAGTTTGGAATTGCGAAAAGAAAGAAAAAGGAATAGAAACCGAGGTGGTATGTTTCTCTTATTATTTCTAGTCATGATGCAGCATAAGGTCCAGAACCTTCTCCCTCCCTCATGATAGACGTGTTTGTACTGGCGAGGCTTCAAGCTGGTATCCCCACTGCACCAGTTAAACCAGTAGTTACCAATTTTTTTGCAAGCCACSCTGGGACTATAGGAATTTTATTCCTTCACAGTGTTGAAGGAAAGGGGTTTTGCTTGCCAAAGGGCTTTCTTATGCTTGAGGATGATTTATGGGCCAAGCTGAGCCACTTGTGGAAAAGGCAAAGCAGCTCTTGGCAGCACCCCCAGAATCCACTGCAGCTGTGGGGTAGTGAAGTCATCGGCATAACAACCGCTGCAAACAGAATAACAAAGTCTGTTCTGTTCTCRTTTAAAATAATCTTTCCAGTTCAGCAACCACATTAAACCTTACCTTTCTGCATGCAAAAATAATAAAAGGCAGATAGTTCTCTGCAACATGGTGTGAATGTCTCACTTATATTACTGCCTGTCACTCCTGCACCATCTACACTTTATCGAAGTATTTTAAATGAAGGAATGAAGCCGCATTATGTCATAGTTTGTGTCTGTCCCTTGTTTTCACGCAGAAAAAACCCTGGTGTTTCTTTCTTTTAAATACAAAATTTGCTTTTGCCTTATAACCTGTTTCTAAGCTGATTGCGAAATTAGTAATTCTGTCTTTGATTTTTCCTGCCTGTCTTTGTTTCAGGTCCCTTCAGATCCTCCTGCTTCCAAAAAGCCCAAAATAGATGACTCTGCTTCCCAATCTCCAGCGTCTACTGAGAAGGAAAAACAGTCCAGTTGGTTACGGTCCTTATCCAGTTCATCTAATAAGGTGACTGCTGAATATTTTGTAATCAACAGAGAGATCAAATTAGCATGTAGCATCCCTCTACTGAAACCAAAAGAGAAAATGAGAGAAAGAACTTGCCCAGGTTTTCTAAATTAATGACATTTCTATCCTTTTCCTAGTAAACATTGAGCTATACAGTCCTCCCAGTTTCCTTGCCATCTTCCAGTGTTCACTACAATGAAGTAAGCAATTCCTTCAATCCTTTGAGGTACAAGAATCCTGAAAGACTCGGGAGCCTTTCGTGGTCTCTGCAAACTACATATAACTTACTGGCAAAGAAAAAACATGTGAGGTTTTATATTAGTACAGTTCACCTCTGCCAGTGGAAGCTACTAAGTAAGTAGGTCCTAGCCAGTGGGAGAGTAGCTTTAGAGGTAACAGAATGTGTACTGAAAAGCATCACTAGCACTCCATTGTGATTTATAGTTTAAAGGATTGTTTGTATTTACTTATTTTTCTTTCCCCTCCTTCCCAGAGTATTGGCTGTGTCCATCCCCGTCAGCGTCTCTCAGCTTTCCGGCCCTGGTCCCCTGCTGTATCGGCAAATGAGAAAGAGCTCTCAACCCATCTTCCCGCGTTGATCCGAGACAGGTGAGGAGACATGAACTGAAGGGAGAATGGGGTTAGCAGCCGTGGAGATTTATTTGACAGCAAGTTGCTTTATGTTTGTTCCCTTGCACTGTTAACTGGTGGCTTTGTAATTCATTCAGTCAGTCCACTAGTATCAGATTAAAAAGCATTTGCAGCTGCAGTGTTTTAATTTGCAGAAGGGAAACAAAAAAAAGTACTGATATTTTCTGCATGCATTGAATAGGTTTTCTTAGGTGAAACATGCCATAAAAGTCTGAAATGAAGGCTGCTTCTATGAACTTATGATCATTTTGGGGTACAGTCATCAGAAGTTCTCGGCCTTCACTGTTTAAAGGAAGATTGAGTTACTCTATTAGGGCAGGTGGTCAGGGACCAGCCAGTTATTTCCAGGCAACTGCCAATTGGTAACTGCAGCAGCTCTCTAACACTGGCCGGTCAGCATGTTGCCAGCACAGCTGCATGCTGCCTCCTGTATTGACAACACCATAGGAAGCCGAAGGACTGAATGGATGGCACAGGCTACCCCGTTCCCTCTTGATGGCCAGCGGTCCTGGGGGGTCATGGCAGAGCACACTGGGCAGGAAAGCCTGCAGAAGACTCCTCAGCTTGTAAGACCCATCAGAAAGCTGATGTTACAGGCCAGACTCTGTGCTTGGATAGGAACATAATTAAACTGGTACAAGAATGAGTCGCCACCCGTAATAGGTGGGACTACTGGTGTCACAGTTAGAACGGAAAGTGTCAGGGCAATTATAAATTCCTTTGCCAGACTTGAACTGTTCAGTCTGAAAAATCTTTGTGCCAGATTGCTGCCTAAGGGTAATGGTTTCTTTGGAAAGTTTGACTAAAGTGGCCAGGTGTTTTTAGGGAGTGTTATGGAGGACATATTTGCTGCCCTTATGAACAAGTTTCTTAGAAGCTGTTGGGATTGATTTGATTTAAAAAAAAAAGGGGGGGGGGAAGAAAAGAAAGCCTACCAAGACATCCTTGCCTTTAAACAGACTTTTCAGTTAGGTAGGGAGAGAAGGGCTAAACTGGTCAAAGAGTATGCCCTTGGCATCCCTGTGAGAAATTTGGCCAATTTAAGTCTTGGGGAAAAAACCCACCTTCAACAGGTTCAGGAGAAATTTTAATTTATGACTGAAGATACATCATGTAGTAGATGCTGAATTGAAGTTGCAAAGACAGTCTTTGCTATGTTTTTTGCAAAATTCTGTGTATTTGACATTACAATATTACTGTCCTTTAACATAGGTTTGTTGGGTTTTTTAACTGTGGTTTTACATACATGCACTCAGATGCCTGCTGTGTCAAAAAATTAAATGCTTTTTGCACTCCAGTGGCCTTTCTTAAGGAAGTGCCATTTCCAAGTTTACAAAACATTTGTGGACAGACAGAAGTAAAACTGTGCGGTTAGGTAAAACAATAATGCATGAAGGTCACGACGAAACATCATTATAATTTTTAGACTCTGGGAAATCTTATCTCTTTGGTGCTCTTAGAATATGTGGCACTTCGAATATGATCCCTTCTGAACTGGACGGAGATTAGCTGTACAAATCATCTCCATGTTCAAATGAGTGCAAAACGCTAAGCAAATATATAGGCAGATTCTTAGCTGGTGTAAATCAATGGAACTTCACTGTCGTTCCTGTAAGTGTCTTGCAATTTCAGTGTAACACATGGATTGGGAAGCATTTTAAAGCCAAGAATATGACTATTTTCTCCTTCCTTTTGCCTCCCCCTCTAAAACAGTTTTTACTCCTACAAAAGCTTTGAGAATGCTGTGGCCCCCAATGTGGCACTTGCACCTCCAGCCCAACAGAAAATTGTCAGCAACCCCCCTTGTGCCACAGTAGTATCACGGAGCAGTGAGCCACTGAGCAGCACTGTCCAGCCACGGAAAAGAAAACTCGCTGCAGAGAACACAGCTATCCCAGAAGCAGCAGCCACTGTTGCGGCCACTGTTACTGCCACTGAAGAGGATAAGGAATCAGAAGCAGAAATTGAAGTAGAAACCAGGGAAGAATGTAAGTGACAGCCTTTATTTTGTTTTATTTCTGCTGGATTTTCCTCAGTAATCCACAGGAGTTGGCTGTTCAACTTCTGTTGTGATTAAATATAATTCTGGAAGACTAATACCCTCAATGGGATGTAAAAATACAGCCTTAAGTAATAATGAAAACCAAGAACAGAACAGAAGTTGGGGGCGTGTTTCACTGGGAGAGGAACGTGCATTGACATAAAGAAGCACCTGAACCACAGGTATCCACTAACCTAGAGTCTTTTATTAGAGCAGGGTAAGTGTTGTGCAGAGAACAAAACGTATATGGTGTTCACATAAAAACTGATGGTTTGCTATCTGATCAACAGCCTTCTATAAGAGCCTTTGTGGGATACACACAAATAGCCCGTAAAAATTGCAGAGCGTACACACGTGCAAGTGTGGAATTTTGTGTCAGACAGAGAATGTGGTCACACAGTTTCAATACTGCATCCATGCAGTTGAATACATAAAGCAGAGATCAAGAGCCAGTATGTTCTTAAACAGTATTCCGATATTGGGCCTCTCAGCAAAAGATGAAGGAAGACACTGGTATCACGTCATTAATGTCACTTAGATAATTCTGCTGCTGCCCTCCGTATGTTCAGTCTTTACTCAGTGCATGCAGTTTATGCAAAAAGATGACATTTTACCCACTGAAAACAGCAGGATCACGTAGGTTTCCCTGAAGAAATCTGTTTCTTCACACCCATGGAGAAGACACTGTGACATAAATTTCAAAGTCACAATTAAAGCAAATTGTAAGTTGGTCCCTTAAGTCAGTCAGGTTTGCATTTTCATCACATTTCAAGTATCAAAGTAGAAAATGAGTATTTTCTTTCTTCCATTTTTTTCATTGACCATTGAGTATCTCCTCTGTACAAAAGGGCCTCAGCATATTTTGAGTTATGTTAGTTTTAGACATTTTTTTACTAATTTTTGATGTTTCTATTTTTCAGTCACCTCCTCCTTATCCTCGCTCTCCTCCCCATCCTTTACTTCATCCAGCTCTGCAAAGGACATGAGCTCACCTGGGATGCAAGCTCCGGTCACAGTCAACAGTTCATATGAGGTTGCAACACATTCTGACTCTCACAGCAGTGGGTTGGAAGCTGAGCTGGAGCACCTAAGGCAGGCCCTGGACAGTGGCCTAGATACAAAAGAAGCCAAAGAAAAATTCCTCCATGAAGTTGTTAAAATGAGAGTGAAGCAGGAAGAGAAGCTAAATGCTGCCTTGCAAGCCAAACGCAGTCTACATCAGGTAATGTTGAAAAATAGCTTTCTCTTACCACTGTCTGCAAATGCTTTTCCAGGTAGAAACCATTAGGCAGTCTCATGTAAAAAAGAATTGCCTCATTTTTCCCAAATAGCAACAGCCTTTACTGGGGTACTGTTTGTAAATTCAGCTGGGAAACCAAAGTATACAGGAACCATTCCTACATTTTTAAGCTTGCCACCTGTTTTTGCCTTAGGGTCTAAATCCATGGTTACCAAAATCAACATCTTTTCATTACTGAAAAAATCTTCTAGTCCAGCAGTTTATTTTGGTTTCATTTCACTGAACTAGAAACATTTCTGTCCTTTTGGAGGCTTTATCTGTAGTTTTAAAAGATTTGTAAAAAATCCTGCCATTGCCCAGCCGAGGGAGGGTATTCCTGGGACACGGAGACGCTTGCTGAAGCTCTGATGAAGAGCTGAACTACAGATCTTTGTTAAGCTTTCCATTAGCCGTGTTTCGCTGAACATTTCTTGCTTCATTCAGTGAAGAAGCTCCTTATTTCTGGAAATCCTTGATACATCGGTCATATCAAAGAAAGAGTGGTCAGACAAAAAAAGCTGCAGAGATGTACTGGCCATTAGCAAATCACAGTGGCTGAACAGAATGGCGGGTGAACTTTTTTTATTTGAGCTGGGGCAAAAGTAGTACATAGAAATGGAAGATAGAGCCAACGTAGAAGATTTGCATGTCCTCTTTGAATATTGTATGTGGAGCCGTAACCAAGCTAGACATGCAATCCATTAGATGCATCTGGGGTGCCAACTGTAAAATAAGGGCCCTGTTTCATCTAGCATGGGAGATAGAAAACCAGTACTTGTACTGTTGGTCAGAAGCAGGTATACAGTCTTGTTAGCTGGCACAATGCATTTTGTTTCTTTTGGGAACGAAACGAAGGACAGTAGCTCACAGATGCGATTTGTGTGCAGTATGACTGCTGTGTTTAAAAAAAAAACACCAAAAAACCCCAATCCTCAAAACCCCAGTAGCAGATTCAAGTATTCTACTAGCAGGCAGGAGGAGGTGAAAGAGAGTTTGCATTAAGTGCGTAGATATGATCACAATTAGAATTTTAACAAAAGTTTGCCAACTCAGATTTCTGCAAGAGCTGCAGTATAGCAAGCCAGTTTCTGTGCTGCATACCTCATGTGAAGATGGCTTGTTACGTGCTAGCTGCAGATCCAGGTTCCAGAGAAGGGAGGCCGAGAGCTGCCTTTTCAACTGAACTGCTTGTTCGTTGTCACCTTGAGCAAATCACTTAATTCCCTTGTGTTTCAGTAAATATATGTTTTATTTTATGTATTTAAAAGTAAGAGTAAATATTTATAAGTAATATATGTTTAAAGCTAATTTTTAAATATCTAAACTAAACATACAGTGTGTACTTAAAGTAAAGCAGGAATTACATGAAGTAGTTGATGAAGCAGCACTGAGTGTCGAGGCATTAAATCAAGCAACATGTCAGAGTGAGAGGGAATATGGTATCTGGCCATCATTTTCCATTTGGGCAGCTGTGGGTTTCCAGTTCCACATACAGAGAAAGTACATGTGTGCATGCTTCCAAAGGCAAGGCTGAGCTAACAATGGCCTGGCTGGGAAGTGAGATTGTCAAAAGAGTGAATTTCCCATGACCCGACTGCAGCGTTACTTAACAGAAACACGTTGCTGTGAGGGTTTGACTCTGACAGAGAGGAAATGCTGCTTCGGGGGGGGGGGGTGGGAGGGGAAATCGAACTTTAGTTTCTAATTTAACCATGTAGGAGACAGACCTTCAGTGAGCCACATTTTTGTGCTTATGATGAACATGTCTTTTAACGACAGCTTTTTAAAAACTTACGAGTTTCTTCCTTTGTACCTTATCGTTATCACTTCAAATAATGGCGCGCTCTTGGATTTGAGACTTCAAGGTAGCAGCTCCTATTAAGAACCTGGACAGTGAGAGTGGCAACTTCCCGAGCAAAGCGTGGTTTCGATTTAGCTTAAGGTTTTAGCCTAGAGTTTTCCACATGTGACAGAGCAGTCCATTGGCTGGTTGCCAAGAGACTTAGGGCTATACACCAGTTACCTATAGCAAAACAAAATTGCCTGGAGTTAGAAAGAAGATACACAATTTGTTTTTTCTCATACTTGCCTTAAGTGGATTTTTTGGGGGCTTGATAAAATGGAACTGCTTACTGATTTCTTCAGCAAGTAGTAAACTTTCTTGTTCAGCTTTGCTGTACACAAAGGGCATTCACAAATTTCATTTATCATAATGCTGTGTATCTTCAGTGTCTTCAATTAAAGTGCAGGCATTACAGTTGGTTTGTTTGAAACTTCGAGCTAGTGTAGAGCACATTGCTAGTAGCTCTCTCCAACTGCAGTTCATCTTTATTCAGTCACAGATGGTCACAGCTATTTTGCTTGACAAAGCAAAATGTGGCTGTAGCATGTAGCTTTTTATTATCCAAGAATTCAGGGTATCTTGAGCATAGGATCTCATGTTGATTTAAAGGAGAAAAGCTCGTACAAAGTTCAGAATGAGGTTTAGACATGAGGCTTCTCGGTCATAACCAACAGAAGGTGGGAATTCAGTTTGGATCGTTTCCTTTACAGTTCTGTTTCTTYGCACTAATTTAGTCTCTGCTCCTCAGTTCTCACAAGTTAACTGCTTTTGTATTATAGGAGCTGGAGTTCCTAAGAGTGGCTAAGAAAGAGAAACTGAGAGAAGCAACAGAGGCGAAGCGCAACTTAAGGAAAGAGATTGAACGTCTGAGAGCTGAGAATGAGAAGAAAATGAAGGAAGCCAATGAGTCTCGGATACGACTGAAGAGGGAACTGGAACAAGCCAGGCAGATCCGGGTTTGTGACAAGGGCTGTGAAGCGGGCAGGCTCCGGGCCAAGTACTCAGCCCAGGTAAGACCCGAACGCTGAAAGCTATAATAGCAAGTAAGCTTACTATTTCTGCAGTTTGCAGGGTTAGTTCAAGCGTCTGTCTGTCTGTCCTCTAATGCCAGTGGCCTTGTTTTGTCTAATTTGATACAAGTCCAGCTCCTGCCTATGTAACGTCTGTGCCCCCATCATGTCAATTTACAACCCTCGTCCTAACGCAGGGTGTTACCAACTTGCCTGCACTTGGACCACCTATGTCAGTCCCACAGTTCTGCCTAGAACTTTGCACATTTGTCAGCTGAAAATCACCATTTACAGAGAACTAAGGCAAATGCTAGACATTATTTCAGTTCCACTAATACTCGGTTGGCACTGCCAATGCCTAGCAATCCATTTCAATACTGTAAATGTTAGGCAGAGCCACTTTCTCCAATAGTATTTTTCCTTGAAGATCAGGAACTATTAAAACAAGAGAAGAAGCCAAGGCCCATCAATAAGCAAACTGCAGTGCTGGGAGGGAGTGATGTTTACGGTTGTAAAGCACAAGAAGAGCAAACTGTCAGGTCTAAGAAAAGACTTCCAGTTTGATCTCAGTGAAAGTTCTAGGAATGCAGGAACGTGTTGTTACAAGCAACATGTATGCTTTAAGCTTTCAAACTAAAAATCCCTCCCCACCCTCTCCGCATCAGATTCTCTTGTAATAAAAGATGTTGAAGTTAATTTAGACCATCCAAAGCCAAGYGAACCAAGAGCTCAGGCTGCACATCCTTAAGTAAGTCGCCTTGTTGTGTCTTGGTGTTGCAGGGCATGTGGAATGCAAGGCCATCCACTGTTCCAAGCCCCCTGAAATGACCCAGCATAACAGGCTGAGCTGAGAGCAGAATGGCAGCCTCCTGGATTTCCGTGAGAATCAGCCCTGAAGAGGAATCCATTGCATGCCCTGCCTTCCCCTTCCTCCAATAAAACAATCCCAGTTGCCCTGTAATGCATTTCCTATAAAAGGGCATGGTCCCACACCCATTGTTAGCTCTCTCAAACCCCCCTCCTCTATAGAGAGGGGCTCCCAAACAGCCCCTCTCCTTAAGGCTAACTCCTTTCCCTGCCATAGCTGCCTCCCCTGTAGTCTTGCTCTGACCTGCTCCCACCTAAATATCCCTCTGCCAAACCACCTTCCCCATCACTGGTTCCCAAGCTAAAAGCCTGGCTGAGAAATGCATAAATAAAAGGCAAGGGTCAGCAAGCGTCAGCAACAGAAGGTCTCCAAAAAATGGGGCACACTTGCCTAAATTTAAACTCCTAGAGCAGAGATATGTCAGATGCAAATGCCACACAGGTGTCGTACATTTGCAAGATAAACTTGCATGTTGTAACACACCAGAATTAATGTTAAAGGGAACTCTTCTAGACCATGTTTACTGCAGCAACATTTCTGCCACGCATGTTGTTAAACACACATGCTACATGAACTTGTTGTTATGCCTAAAGCACGAGCTGCGAATATTTGGTGTGGTTACTTTAAGGGGGGGGGGGGGGAAGAAAAAGCAATAGCAACCAGAAGTTCTTCTAAGCCCAGGCTCTCAATAACGGGAAGGGGAGTGGTCCGCTTGTACCACTATGAGACATGTCTAACCAGGAGACCAGAAGCAGGAAATGATGTGGGCTTCCTCTCTAGCATCACAGGATGTCTCACTGATAAGAGGTGTCCAGACTAAACATAACCAGATTGAGAGCGGCTGCACTGGGCGTTGCCGGCAGTTGACTTCCACTTGAGCAAAAAAAAGCAAGGCAACAGCAAGTGCAGATAAACGTAAATGCCGTATGTACCAAATGGAGCTTTGCAAATCTGCAGATGTGTCCTCCCTTGCTTTGTGATATGCGTGAAAGTTTTTGACAACGTGGATTTTAAGGCTCCTAATAAATTCCCTCCCTGGGATAGACTAAATGAGGTTTCCTAATATGAAAGGCTAAAATCACCTCAAAAAGAATTCAAGTAGCTGAATATTCTGCAGGTTTGTCTTTTAGAAAAGACACTACTGGCACATTTGCAGTATCAACTGCAATGTCCTGTAGTATGTACTTAGGCTTGCTGTTACAGCGCCAGAGTGCAGTGCAGCGGTATGAGGACACTCGTTAAGCCCCAAGTGCAGTAAAGCTGTATTATTGCTGTGCTTGGGCAAAATGTCACATGGCAACTAATGTCTCGGGCTGGAATAGCTGCTGTATTTAGCAACTACCTCAGAGATTTCTGCATGGCACTTAATAGAAAAACACCTTAAGACGTCAATATGACTTAAGTTCTTAAGTCATGTAAGAAATTTTAAAACAGCTTTAGACGTCCTTTTATCTTTAATTTGGAGTGCACACAGAAAATTTGTCACTTACTTACTTACATTAAGTTTATCGCTGCTTATTTTTGAGGAAACCACAATTCTCTAGACAGGCTTAGTCTGAGAGAAATAGCATCAGGCAAGCATGAGAGGAAATAAGACAACAAATTCAGGGGTGTAAATGTCTTTGCATAAGCTTAAAGTATTAGCTGCTTAATACCTATTGAATATCAGTGTGGTTTATGCCTTTCTTTTTTTCTTACCTTGATACTGAGATCCAAATATGGATGGGGTGGTTGGGTAGTCTTCATTTTAGCCCCAAACATACGAGTTTTCCTTTACTTTGTTAAATGGCAATCTTTGATAACTGCGAATCTTATCTGTTTGTGGCCTAAAATTGTGTATTTCAAACTGGTGCAGTTTTTCTAATGTTTACACCCTTGAATACTGGGGCTTTTCTCTGCCTTTGGTATCAGTAAGTAACAAATAGGAAGATTGACTGCTGAGGCCTTTGGGGAGGCTGAGGCCATCTGCGTCTCTTGCTGTAAGTTGGAAAAAAAAAGGTTAGATCTCAGCAAGTGATCGCTTCTAAGGCTATTTGGAACATGTATTTCTTCAAGTCCATTTCTGTGCAAAGTTACTACACATTAGGCCTGCTCAGTCCCATTCCTGCCCTCCAAAGCCCAGCTTCTTATTTATGAGTTGAAATGGTGCTAATTTTCACTGTTGCTTGGAGAGTTTCTGCTCGTACAGCGGGCTCCGTGTCCCAACTTTCTCGCATCCATAGTCACAGTCCCCTTGCCACCTACACCGTATCTCCACGTCCTCCATGCCCATCTTGCCTCCTTACAGTTCCTTACATTTAATATGAAGGATATAATGAAGGATACACTTGTATCTGAGAGGATCCTACAGTTGCTTTTGTTGGACATTAATCTATAGCTGAGACATGGGCCTTTTACATAGGCAACTGGGTATGGTTCTGATCACTCATATTAATAATGATTGTAAAAGATCTGAAAGTAACTACTCTACCTGTGCAAACTTAGCTTGTGCTTTACTTTGCCAAACTGCTGTCTGCCTRAAGAAATAATAGGAATGGTTTAAGAAGTACAGTGACCAGAGTTCTGTTACACTAGGGCGCTCTTAACTATGCTGCTTTTCACCCTCCTTTCTGGAACTTAAGCCACCAGAAATATTTAAGAATGTCAAAGCTAAACAGTTCATGCAATGCACTTGCAGAATTGTACAGTAGTGTATGGAAAAAAGTAGGGAAAAGGGAATTCCTTCCTCACCTCAACTTTGATAATCTTATGTCTGGAAGTACACAGTTTTATTACTCTTCTCACTTTGCGCTAAGGTGCTAGTCTGTGTTGAAGTCTACAAGATCACAATGGAACTGAAATATTAAAGTACTTTATTATGTTTCTTAATATGCTTTTCTCTAGATTGAGGACCTACAGGTTAAGCTTCAGCATGCAGAGGCTGACAGGGAGCAGCTCCGAGCTGACCTGATGCATGAAAGGGAGGCTCGAGAACACTTGGAAAAAGTAGTCAAGGAACTTCAGGAACAACTGTGGCCTAAATCAAGCAGTCAATCCAGCAGTGAAAACACACCGAGCAACATTGAGAACTAAACAAACACCACATCATCTAGTACACATACAGAATGACGTATATGCACAGTAAGGGAGGATGTGTGGGGTACGTGTGTAAGTGCATGTGTGAGTAGTTGTGTCTTGGCACACAGATCTATGAATATGGATTCTTATTAGTTGGAAGGCAAATGTTACCCTTTATAACAGAAGCACTGAATTACACCTCTTTTTTTTCCAATCCATATAGCACAACATCTTACTGTGCCTATAAAATACAAAGTGTTTATAAACAAAATACTTTTAAGTCCACAGCAAATTTTCTACTGGCAAACTCCAAGCAAGCAGCATCGTCCAACTAAAATCAGAGTAAAAGGCAAGCATGGCAGTGTTTTTATGTTGCCCTTCCGCCTGTTGGAACATTTTGGAATTTAAAAACAAACAAACTTTTCTTATAAGCTATTTAAAATAATTCATTACACAGACTTGGTATTAAAAAATTAACAAGATTTTTATAATGAACCTTTAGAAGCAAAACAGAAAAAATCCTTCAATGCACAATTTTTAGTGACTTGTAATAGGCTTTGGGATTCTTAACGTAGAAGCCCTCTGGTGATGATGCCATTTCATTAGCAGTTTTCCAGCCATCTAGGAAGCCATCACAGTTTTAATCCCGTCACGTGGTTGTATGAGAATTTCAGAGTGCTTTTCAAAGTTGATTTTTTCCYTAGAAAGAATTATCTTCATTTCCTGTCCTGAACACAAGAAGAAGGGAAGATGCAGGATTGTGAAGGGGTGGGTGGGTGGGAGTGGGGATGGGAAGAGAAGATGTATGCTTTAGAATTACAAACCCAGCCTTACAGACTTCAGTGTTTGCAAATCATGCCATCTTTTCTAAAGACATCTTCATTAATTGATGTGTTCAAAAGACTCGCTTCATCCAAGAGCACTTCAGCTTTAGGAAAAGAAAGAAGGAAATAAAGGAAGGAAATGGATGATCTGTTAAGTCGGTTGAGAAATAAAGCAGAAGACATGTGCGTTTTGAAGTCATTCTGAAATCTTTACTTCAGCTTTCAGTTTTCTGGAAAACTCATCTTTGTCGTACCCTCGTACCATAAATTCAGTATTTACCTGCTTTTATTATGAACTGTCAGTCAGGATTTCTGTGCCCAAGGAGAGTGCAACATCGCATTATCGGATACTACAGAAAAGAAAAACAACATTTTTGCTGCTGTGAATAAGCCTACATCTTTTAAAAAAAAAAAAAAACTTTTTGTTTTTAAAAAAAATAAATTACTTTAATTTTGGGATCCAAGCCGCAGCCCTGGAATAAAAATGCAGCATGCCATCACTTTGTCTTATTGTTGGTGTTGTTGTTGTTGTTGATTTTTTTTTTTTTTTTAAAAACTGCACTTTGTCAGAATCTTACTCTGCATTTTATTCCATATTTCTAAAGTTTACAAGTTGAGCATTCTAGATTCTACCCTGCCTAACAGATGTGAAAATCATCAACCCAGTTTTCCACCATGTGACACCCTGCATCATCATTTACATTTATGCAAAATGAGGATTCAGCAGGTATAGAATGCTACCAAATATGAATTCACCAGACCAGTGCACTACTGGTTGAGTTTTAAACTTGTTTTGTGTGGCTTTGTATCTAACAGAAGTTGGGAAGCAGTAGAGATGCTCCCGGAAGTGCTTAACAAATAAAGTTGGTGCTTTATTGAACAAGAGAAAAGCGATTTTCACCCGTAAACACTCACCTCTTATACACTCAAGCTTATCAGCATGAAGTGAAAATTTGATCTGGGGCTGCAGATGTGCCTTCCAGCTCATTTTTCCTCTCAGCATCTTATATAGCCAGTGCTGACACTTTTTTTACCTTAAAGAATAAAAAGAAGAAAAAAAAAAAATAAAAAAATTAAAAAAGACCCTATGCATCGTCATACACAGAAGTTATTCTAAACAAAGAAACGTATTTCCAGTAATCTTTATTTGCTTTTGGACATTAATGCAAACTATGTAAGCTTAAAAATTATTTCCCAGTAGACAGAAAGCGGCTTCCAATCCTAAAATTATAGTATTTACTTACAGTACATTAGAGATTTTTTTTTTTAAACAAGAGCTGTTTGCTTGAAACCATTATAATAACCATTATAATAACTGTGAGCATTAACAAAGAAGTTCATATATATGTTTTAGGTACAAAAAGAAGACATATGAAAGGAGTAGAATTACTGGGACAATGTAAAACTGTTGGGAGCAAGAAACAGTTACACCACATAAATTACATGAAACTGTCCGTTTCTACAGGGGTTTGCCCTTGTGTGTTTGGGATGCTGGAGACTGAGTCTAGATGCAGATCTCCTCTTCTAAAGTGCAATGCAAAAGGAATTTTGATTATGCTTAAGCAGGTTTTTTTAATGTGGTTTTTTTTGTTGTTGTTTTTTTTTGGTGTTTTTTTTTTTTTGCTTCTTTGTATGTTTTTTTCTGCGATTATTAAATCATATGCATGGAATTAAAATCTCTGCCATACGTATATTCATTAATGGGCATTATTACTGTCTTATGTAAAGGGTTTATTTTGTTATGCAGTATGCATAAAAATGTTCTCAGCCTTATGATTTCCAGATCTGTATTATTCACTTATTTCTTCAAGGGAAACTAAATAATTTTAGCTGTAGTTGATCATTGTGCATTTCAAAAGCCTCATATGCTATGCTTTACTGCCACATTAAGAAATTACACATAGAACAATGTATTCCCACCCCCACTCTCAGCTTCTTTGAAGCCTTACTGTACAAATTTTGTTTGTTTGGGTTTTTTCCGCAATCTTTGATTGTGTCTCTCCCCTTATGACTCAACAGAAAATGGCAACATGTCCATCTCTATCTGTTTTTTACAGGAAAAGCGGCCCACTTACCTGCAGCCCATGACATAGTTTTTCTTTCTTTGTGTGTCTGGGGAAGCGTACTGATTCACTGGCACAATTTCTTCTGTGCATATGATGCTTTTATCCTCCAAAATTAGTGAAATCTGCATTTTTTTTCAAAGGAAAAAAAATAGAAGAGTAAATAGTCTTATCAATAGTAAATAGTCTTGTCAAACAACCAGCATCACCTGTGCTTCACAGGTAAACGGGATAACATTTGCAGGAAAGAAGTCTCCAACATGAACTTACACCTATTGTTACAAACCCATGGTTTCTTCTTTTGCCGTGCATTACAGTAATTCTATAACGTGTAATATATGACAAATGAGCTTCACAATGTTTGAGGTTAAGACTCAATAGTATTTGATCCTTGGGAGTGAAAACATCCCAGTAAAAACATTTCTGTAAATTAAGGTTTAAAATCAGTATGATTAAATAAGGTGCAAGAAGACTGGGAACAAACGTTCTACACCAGCAGTTAATCAACAGGAGAGGTTTACAGGATAGGAGTCTACCTTAAATAATTTTGTCTTTCCTAAATACATTTTAACAATAGAATCTTAATTATTTCTGCAGAATACGTAATTTATTTCTAATTCAGAATTCCTATGCATGTAATTTATTTTAAAATTGTCAGACGATGGCCACAGAGACACTAATTCTAGAAAAGGGCTGTCAAAACGGTGGGAATCTTCAGAGAAAAAAAAAAATTGTGAAGGTGCTTGAGGCGAGGGAGTTCTGTGTGTAATTTCTGTGTCTGCAACACTTCAGTAGAACAACTGTCGGCCCTTTCAGATGGAATTGCTTTTCTTTGACTTACTGTTGAGTCCCTGCTGCATTCCATTTGCACTCCAGCCTGTGAGTGTAGGAATTGTAAAGTCACATCTTCTCATTTCATCTGCTCTTTAGTTTCCTTTAAGAAGTTGAAAGGGAGAAGAGGTGTTTCATACAGGCTGTTGACTCTCCCTGTACTTAAAAATATATTACTTAATACTTGTATATTCAGTTTAATTACTCATTGTTTCTATTACTGAAAGAAGACTTAACGAAGGGAAAAAAAACCAACAGCAATAACATTCATATCTATGGAGCAGCTAACTAGTATACATAATATTCTGCTTTTCAAACAGAACTAGCCAATGTAAAAAAAAAAAAAAAGTTAAAAGTAAATTCAACATGTAAATACTTTTTTTCATTTTACACTGTTGTATTATAAGTGTATATGGTGTTTACTTTTTCAAAACTCTTTCTTACCTGGTAGTTGTCTTGTTTTATGAGTTGTGTTTTTAACTAAGAAGAACCTTTGCTGTCTGTTAGGAAAAACAAAACAAAATCTTTTTGCAAGTTTTAAATGTGGGTTAACCTTTCTCCATCATTTGCATTTTATTTGTCCTTATTTTCACTGTAAAGTATTTTATTACCAAAAGGTTGATTTTCTTTCCATTCTGCCCTCTCATCAGTCCATGTGTTTTAGAGAGAAGTTTTTTGTTGGTTTGGTTGTTGTTTTGTTTTTGGTTGTTTTTTTTTTTTTTTTTTTTNAAATCAAAAGAACTCACAGAAACGACATTTTTTCAATTGAAGAAAAATAAATCTTTACATTTATAATAGCCAATAGCATTTCAGCACATTTTTGTTATCCTGGTCTCTCCTATGCTGCTGCTAATGACAATATTATGACTTACTCTACTATTCTAGAACTATTTTTATGTAAGTAATGTATGCTTTCTTGTTTATAAATGCCTGATTTAAAAAAAATAAGAAAAAAGCTTGGCATATTTATCTATTTCGCTGTGTACCTTGATAGTCCTTTTCCACCCCCTTTTCCACATCCCCTCCCCTTGAAGCAGATAATATTGTAAAATAAAGGACTTTATGAGATTATGTATGAAAATAGCTATGCTTATATACCACAGTGACTGAATGTACAGTGTATAGACGCATTACCTAAAATAAAATTGTTTGTCCAGAAAAAATAAATAGATATGGGATGGTTTTTGAGTTTTCTGTGCTTGCAGCTGTGGCCTAATTGTTCAGGACAGACAAACTTCAGAGACCGTACAGGTATCTGAAAAAGCGCTAGGTACCTCTGCTTGAAAAGTCAAGACTTCCCGAAGCATTTTAAGTTAAAGAACACAAACTTACAGAAACGCTGCTACACGCCTGCACACACATAACCGATTGGTATTGTTATTTGCCTTATATTAATTTCCCAGGTTGCCCTGTGTATGTATCTAAAGCACCAACAGAGGTGACAGCAATAATAATAAACAAGCCGTGTTAACTGAACATGAGGTGGTGGGCCGGTGGAACTGGGACACTGTTGAACCGCCTCAGGAAAAGGCTTTTCAGACAGGGGCCTCTGCTCAGCCTGCTGCGTCCCGGCGATTACAGATGAGCGAATGGGCCGCGGGCTTACGCAGACACAAACCAGGCTAGCGGTGGTCGGACGTCTCCACGTGACATGTGCCACCTCGGAAGTCTGATGACAGAAAAATTTATTATTACATGCTAATACTACTACATGTATATTTATTGCACGTATATCCAAGTCATATTTTATGAAGTGTCGAACCCATTTTAGCTTGCAGGGTAATTTCCAGTTTTGCGTTCATGTAACTTATCCACACCTTCCTCCTCTAAYGCTCACACCCCCACTAATAACAACAAAACCCATTTTGTCTCTAGGTGGAAGTAGCATCAAATTCTCCTGGATGTTGGAGGGAAGCTCGGAGTTCCTGCCGTTTTACCTTTCCTGACCAAAACCAAAATAATATCTGCCTTGTTACCTCAAATGTGCTGAGGCACCTTGACAACCTGGGGCTGAGACTTAAACCAGCACCTTCTTCACATTGTTTCCCGGACAGCCGAGTAATGAGCTTCTCTAAGGCATCATTTAAACAGACAATCGTTTTCAGGTCTGCACGTGACAATACTGTAAGGAGAAAGGAATTTAATTGGAAAGGAATTTAATTGGAAACGATGCATACCACTTCGTGGGGAAATTCTAACAACAAAGTGAAATTTCTTTTGAATAGTGAGAATTGTAAGCATATAAAAGTTTGTACCAGGTCAAAGAAGAAGAAATACAAGAGGGGAAAAATGCAAAAAGCAGAAGATGGAAACATATGTTAAAGTAATTCTCTCATGGTTTTCTGAGAAATGGCTGCAGAATTTCCACAGCTCTGGTACATTTCTTAACATGCCCTTGTAAAACAGTGGAAAAGCCAGAGAACGATCGAACAGCTTAAAAAAAAATCTCTACTTCATATTTCTGACTCATTGCAGCCCTGCTTTCTAAGGGGCTGGTTTGTTTCCAGTTTCTACCACCTGGATACCGACAGTGGGCAAAACCAGGCTGAGCTGCTGACTCTTTAGGGAAGGTGACATTTGTTAAACGTCCCTGGCCTGTCACACTGATACAAAGCTCTAGCTGCATTCTTCCAACACGCCCCAGAACATCACTTGTCCACTGGCTTTTTCTTCTCATTTGGTCAACAAGGGGTGGGGGGAGCACAGACACAAAAAGCTGCAAGCAATTTTTTCGTAAGTATTAGAGACTCAAAAGTGATCCAACCATTCTTGCTATCTTCTGTGTGAATGAAACTATGGGAACTTTGCATACAAATGATGCTGGAACTATAGGCTTGAAGTCTAAAGCCTTGTGTTTAATGATGAGCTCTTGGATGAACATCGGTATACGCTGCATTCCGCATGGAGAGTTCAGAGCAATGCCCCTCTCGCTCTTGGTTTTGCTGGAACTGCCTACAACGGTGTTCCGTTATTGTACATTATGAATGAGTTTTCTTCAACACGGACAAACCGCAGCAAAGCACCGAGTTCTGGTCACCATTAGCCCTACATCACAATTTAGCCTAAATTCAGAAAGCTTACCACAGAGAAGTTGCAGCCTTTCTCCATTCTTTCTCTCTTCAGCTGTTGTATTAAAACCCTACAGCCCAAAAGAAAACTGTTGAAATGGTAAGACTTTGATTCTGCCTTTTCTGCTGTAGGCCTCCTGCTCCTGTGCTAAAGAGTCTCTTTTGCCAAAATCTCATTTTGTAGCATAATTGCAGCCCGTGAGTTTCTGGCACCTGTATTACTTTCTCCAATGCTCTGATCTAATTCGTTCTGCCAACAGGGAGCATAGAACCGCCCGTGAAAGCAGAGTTCATTACCAAAAACACTTCCTACCTATCTGTGACTCCAATGGACGCCTAGGAGTATTGGGAGCCAAATAGATCATTTCATTCTCCTGCTCCCAATAGGGAGAAAATTTAAAAAAAAAAAAAAAAAAAAAAAAAAAATTGGTGCATTTGCTGGAAATGAAGAGACCTGTACAAGCCACAACAGCCCAGGAAGTGGTGTGGGGACCGATTTGGTTTTGGAGCAAAGGGTTCCTATAATAGCTTAATGACAAAAACTTACCTTGGAAAAAATTAAAGACAGTAATAAGATAATGACAAATTGTTAGCAGTTAACTTCATACACATTGTATATAATGTCTTCTGACACAATTAATTTGAATGTATACAAAGAACTCTGTCTGAAGGACCATAGGTGAATTGACCCATTAAGGTTTCCGAAAATTCAGAACCAACGCAGATTCAATTCCTGGAGGTCATAAGTGAACAGAGATTAAGGCTGGAATCTGCAAACACTAACCAATGTATCCAAGTAAGTGCATAGAAGCTCTCCAGCTTTTTCAACTTACACTTCTATGTTTGGCATGTCTAAAGCCTTAAAGAATGGGATGCAACTGCATTAGTAATTCCTGCCCCCAAATCACTAGCAGCGAAATGGTGTTTTCACCCATTTTTCGTACCAAGTGGAATCAGTAAGGTTTTAAGTCTAAAGGCAGGTCCATATCCTTCACTTGTAAAAAGATCTTGTGCCTCCACATACAACGCATATACACGTCCTTTCACTTGTACATCTGTTACTATGATTTTGGTTTCTAAAATTAAAAACAAAAGTTCAAGTAACTTTCCTCTGTTGACAATTATCTTCTGTAGTTAAAGTATACTGCTGACAAATCTTTTAAGTTTTCTGATATACTTAAGCGATACACTTCAAGTAACTTTGTTCCACAAATTTTGTACACAAAAAATAGGTCTGAAGAGACCAGATTGCCAGTTACTTTCAGGAAGACCAGCTGTGTTTCTGTCAGCACATCACACTGAGGTTTTCTCTGAAATTTTTAGTATCTTTGGAAATGCCCCACTTCGGAGCAAAATGGCTGTAAAGAAAGGAAGATGTTCTTGTATCACAAGGGCAGGAGTCACGCTCCCAGCTCTTTAAAGATTTCACCAGCTCATTTTCTTAACTTGAAATAGTAGAATTCCTTCTATTAGGAACATGGGGAAAAACGTCAACTTCATTTATGATTCTACAGCAAATCAGTAAATTAACTCAAATTCACATAGATACAGATCCTACTACCCCTACACTGATAAAAGAACACTTCAGAATTTTTATGCAAGGAGACAGACAAGAGAGAAATTTTCCAGACCACAAAAATGGCTTCAAGCTCACTCGACACCCAGTGCTAGAACAGTACTGTTGCAGGCCGCCGTTTTGTGCAAAAGAAGCCCTTCCTGGCAGGAGAACAACGATTCCCCCATGAGAACGGGTTGTATTTTTGCCATTATAGTCAGAACTGCATCTGTATCAGCCCTGGGTTAGTGCCAGTTGCCAACTCAGGTAAGGAGGACACAGCACTTGAAGAATTTAGGAGTAAACCTTGTTTGTTTTAGTTTCTTTCTAAAGTTAGCTGAGGCTAACTTGGAAGTAAGGCTTGGCCTCACGTATGGAAATCTCTGATGCCTGAATCCAGCTATCCAGTCCTATTGGACACCTTCCTTACTCTTACACTATCCCTTTTCAGCTATCCCAAATTTATCTGGCTACTCTGTATTCTAGGAGCTTTCATTTAACTGCCCTAGATTACAAGCACAAACACACAAAGCAAAAAAATGTGTATTTCATTTGCCTCTTCCACTGTCCTGAACTCAAGACTTTCAGATGGGAGACATATATTCGAGATGACTGTCACAGATCCCCATGGAGCTAGGGGTAAATTTTGGCAAAACTTGAAAAGACCCACAAAATTACTGTCAATTTTTTTTGCTAACTGGCTTATATATAAAACCAAAAATCACACAAACCCCCCCCAGAGCTTCCAATTTGCCAGCTACAGCTGTGTATCAAGGACGCCAGTTTAATTTGACATTGTAAATTAGGTGTTCAGAAG
The DNA here is from genome assembly GCA_035582835.1 of Phoebastria nigripes. Classification (NCBI taxonomy): domain Eukaryota; kingdom Metazoa; phylum Chordata; class Aves; order Procellariiformes; family Diomedeidae; genus Phoebastria; species Phoebastria nigripes. Next base: position 2,118,039 of record JAYKAV010003044.1, on the reverse strand, counting down.
TGGTTTGTGAGTCTAAACAGACAGCTGGGGACATACTGGAAGAGCCGTATTTTCCAAAGGCATTAAGTCAGTTGCCTGTCAGAGAGTTTCTTACTGGGCAGCAAGAAATTGAGATGTCCAGAACACTCATGGTCATTCATGAAGAGCTTTTCTTTTACTCCATTTTCCTCACCTTTTACTGGATTTTTATAGTCTTTCTTTTGGCAACATGCCTCTACCGATGCAGCTGCTGTTCATGCAAAGGTCATCACTACCTCAGCTTCATCAGCGTTATCACCTGAAATGCCCATTTGCACAGACGAACCAGAGCAAGATGACGGCTCTTTAAAATACAGGGCAAATTACAGATAGTGAAAACAGAAAAATGAACCAAGTTCTTTGGCATTGCTTGTTCAACAATTAAACAAGAGTTAATGAAGAACTGTTTAGTCTGCTTTGAGGATTTAGTTCCATAGAAATTCCTATTGCCTAACACATTACATTAAATCACACAGCACTTGTGACCATTCAAGGAACCTGGCTATGTCTAGAGCAGAACTTTGCGCTGAAGAGATGAGCCACCTCTCCTGGTGTTACTTCTCAGAGTGACTGACTTCTCATGCTATTCCTGTTACAGAAACAAAATATAAAACCAGATTTGGATTGATAAATCTTAATAGCAGAGGCTGAAAACATTATTATATTATTATATACCCTGTCACCAAGGAACTTCGAGTGCAACAACACATATTGGTAAGAAAGACCAGTCAAGCTGTCTTGTGTTTATGATTAAGGGGGTAACTAGTTCTGCTAGAAGAACTTTAATTTACTTAATATAAGAACCAAAATACTAGGAATCAGACATGAACCCACTCAGTTGAACACTTCTGAGTACCTCCAAAATCAAAAGCGCACTCACATTGTCACTGCGCTGACTCATTGAGTATCAACACAGTATTTTCTCTTTTGACATTCTCAGTGTAAGCTATGTGAAGGGAACAGCACGGGAAGGAAATGTTTTTGCATATACTGGTTGTCAAGTTGTTGCTATAATTAAAATATATTTTCTATATTGCAGGAAGTCCTACAGGTACGTACACTACTGGTCAATCGATTGGTTGTAACCCATTTTCACATCCCGACCCACCTGCCACCACCCCTGTTCACATGGAAGCGAGAGCTCGCAAAGCTTGCTTGCGGGCTCCCGCAGAACTCTGGGCATTCTCACGTGGGAAGCTTTGAGCATGTTGAGCACCTCAGGGAAGCTCCTGCAGGGAATCTGAATGGCTTAAGAAGGAGCATGGCTCAGTAAGCTGTAGCCCAGTCCACAACCGAAAATGCAGGGATCCCTTCTTCCCCACCACAATAAAAATACTTTGAGATCAATTGATACTCTGAGTTCAGCTAAAGCTGGCAATGTACACAGAAACGTGACTCATAGAGCTTGGTATGCTTAAGTACCCTTTAGAGTTCAACTTAATTTCACAAAGTAGAAATAGTTAAAAAGTCTAATAGAGGCCCCAGCCCTCTTTGTGCTCAGTTCTCTACAAATGCTTAGTGAGCTACAGTCCCTACCCCAAAGAACTTTCATTCAAACAGGAACAACAAAGAACGAGGGGGAAAAAAAGCAATAGCAAAGTGAGCTGAACTGACCCAAGCTCAAACTAGCTGCCAGAGATCAGAAATAAAAATCAAATTTCCTGAGGCCTGAAGTAAAAAGTCTTCACGTCTTATTCAATAGCTTATGTTATTCAGCCACCAGGGGAAAAAAAAAAAAACACACCAAAAAAACCCCACAAACAAACAAAACCAAAAACCCAAACCAAAAACCATACACACACACACACTCTTAGAGCTGCTCATTCTGAACATGGTATATACATAGTAAATTAAAATGCCTGTATGGAGCACAACTGAAAGAAATGGCTACAAAACATCAAAACTAGGATTAAACAACAGCTCAGCACTGCACCTCGGTCATCTCCATTTTACTGTAAGCAGCACCCCTTATTTATACCTAACAGATGGAGCAAAGGGAAAACTTAACACATACGTAGCAGAGTAGAGGTTTGATAGGGATTTTCGGTAGAAATGATGAGAGCCCTTGTTACTGCCCATGGTATCCAAACCATACTTTTTACGTGCTCCCACATTCATTTGCTGAAAAGATATTAAAGAAATACATCTYGGCATATCTGCAAGGAAGGGATAAAACTTGCAGAAGATGATAGGAACCAGGGAAGCAGTAAAAACCCAGGAGTGTCAGAGTTAATGATGATATGTGAGTAATCCAGTTATAAAGGCACTGTCAGTAGGAAGAGAGCACAAATATAATAAAACACAGCTGTATGACGTACACTCCAGTGGAATTTTTATTAGATGGCTTATGTGCACTTTAAGTATACCTGACTGCAATGCAAATTCCCACACACTTTTATTTGGGAGGGAAAAAAGTTTCCACAGATCTCTGCGTGCAACTGATTTAGTTGAATTGTTCTGAACAGTATCCACGGGTTTTCTGGCTCATCTTTTTGAATTTACTTTTGTATTTGTTTTCTGCTGAGTCAGCTCCTTAATCTGGAACCTTGAGAATTTCATGCTTTTAAGTACTTCCCCAGGGCCTATTCTGGCCCAGCTATCCTAGTCCTCTGGCCCTTCTACCACTTATCCCAAATGACTACTTTTGTACCTCCCATATGTACGAACTGTAAGAGAAAAACCCCACAGGACAAGAGGAAACCTACATGGGTCAAAGGAAAATGAGGTTTTACTGCTTCAAAGGAGGTCAGTTTTGTTCCAAAATCTGCTCATTTCTGTAAACACCATAAAGACTATAAGCTTGAGCGATCATCATTATCTTGGGAAGAAAGCTTACAAACAGAAATTTATAAACCCAGTTTGCCTACATGATGTTCGAGTTCATGAAACAAGAGTGGCTACATGTGCTGTCAGCAGGACTCAATTCCAAGACCTGTAACACTAGATGCTCTTGAGCTGCAGAAACTCCTATTGTCAAAAAACATCATTAAACCCCCAGCTTTCTGTGGCCAAGGTATAAAACCAGGTACTACACAAAGCATTAACAAAGCTGTTGGCCACACAGCCCACAGATGAAGCTGATTTGACCAGTACAAATGGATTCTCTTTTGTAGTATCCCAAGTGACAATCTCCCTGCTGTTGTATATACGGATCTACATTCTTATTTGTTCATGTATCAAGAAGGAAGCACCTACCAAACATCTCCATAGATGCACTGGTGGCCTTTGCAATGTCGATTGCAGGCCCAGTAAGGGAAAGTATCATTTTACAGATGGTAATACTGTTAAGCACCCCTAAATCTAAGTCCTGGATTTCAACATTGCTCTGCAAAATAAGTAACCAGTTAGACATACAGAAGTCAAATTTACTTTACTTACCTTTCCAACCCATAAGGTAAGTGAAGTGAGAAGCAGATATACTAACGAAAGCAAAACACCAAAACCCACAGCAATATGGTACATTTCCTTGCATATTAAAACCCCCCACCCAAAGCCTCTGTAGGCATTGCCCCTGCTCCTGAACTCAAGACCCACTGACTTTCAGTAGATCTCAGTACTGGATTACATGCTATGCAGCACGACTGCATTGTAAACAGATTCAACACATGCATCATTTTTAAGCAGCAGAGTTTTACTAGTACTGCCTCTTAAGTATGCAATTATTGTATCTTTGCTTACGTCATCATAGTTGCTTTCTCTACAATCCTTTGCATGTAAAAATTGGGATGTGGTGAGCAATGAGATACTTTCAGCTATGCCAAAAAAAGAAAAAGAACATGGAACGATACATTAAGACCGCAAGCAGACACAAGGTTCACAACTGGAACTGGTGCTATTAGGTTAAAGGTTCTGTATGTTGTTAAGTTCTGAACTCCTTTTGCACGCACGAGTCCCACTGATGTTAGTGGATGCCCAAGAAATTGCACGCAAGTAGAAGTAAAGCGTAGCTCCCCCACCTGCCTTGCCCACGAACTGAGCTTACTATAAACAGATTCTTTAAGCTCTGACTCTCACAGTGTGTAAAGCAGGGATCCCATGCTGCTTAATTCAATTTGGCAGATAACATTGGTGAAAGGCATTGATTTCTTCCCTCACTCCCCCCTTCTCTTCCATCAATTTTCCCAGATAAGAAGCCTGTGGCTCAGACCCTGCCTTGTAATTGCTTTGAATGGATTATCACCAGACATCTAGCAGGCATTTACAGTGCTACAGCTGTAATCAGAAACAGTCTCACCCAGTAGAAGGACTCCCGAGGAAGAGACAGCTGTCTCTGTTGCCTCTGCCTTGTGTCTCTGTTCTTATATTAAGCCTAACTTTATTTATTTATATTTTTGATACAGTAATACCTAGGACATCCAACTGAAATCAGGGTCCAGATGGGCTAAGTGCCATTCAAACCCTAAGAACCCATCTCTGCTTCTGACAATGTATAGTACAACTCAGGCTACAAGAGGATTGTCCTTCCATACTGCTGAAATCTTGCATTTGGCTACATAAGTATCCACCCATTTCAATAGGTAACATTACCAAAAAACTGGGAAATCAAAAAATACATATTCTGTTCTGGCAATTATTGGCTAAAAGACATTAGATAAGACACTTCTCTTCTTGCCTCAGCTTACTGCTGCTTTTCTCACTCTGTCTAGACTAAATTGTCAGTAGTTTGTTTACAAAGATCACAGTGACATTCTAATTTGGTATCTGGAATTCAATTTGTATGGCTGGGGGGAGAAAAAACATGAATAAATAAGTGTGAGACAGACTGTTACATAGGAACAAAATTAAGCAATTTGATCTACTGTATTTTATATTAATTTTGTACAATTATACGTAGCTGCCCAATACCAAGAGGCAGTAGATCCACGTCTGTGATGCTTAAACTGAAAATTTGATCAACATCAACAAAGTTTTTTGCCCTGCAAAGTTTCATTAGGGGTAACACAAGGAATAAGCCTCAAAATGCGTATCTGATTGTTCAAAAATTAAACATTCACAGTATCTGCCTATGATCATAAATACACATCCATCCTGCACCACAAATATGCCATTAAAACTTGGCACAAAGATACTTCCACTTGKCCCTCTTTCCAGGAGTTTCTTCAGAAGGGCGAATGCCACAAGGAAGGGTCAGATGCCTCTCCCTGTCACCACCTCCCTTTCCTTTAGCAGACCTTCTCCCCTGATCAGAGAAACACGCTGATAGGACTCAACAGGGCAAAACTGATCCTATTCTACGTTTTCTGTCAGTATTTGGAAGGTCTCATTCCCTAGGGTTTCTTCCTCCAACACAAGTTTTACATTAGGATTCCTATGCTATACAACAGAAACCATGTGTTCTCCTCAAAGAAACGGGACTCAGACACTTTAATCCCCTTCGTTTTCTTGATGTGTAATTTTTTAGTGCTTGTGCTACCCCATCAGCCCTGTTTTAATTCAGTCACTCATGCAGCATCATAGTTTGGTCAGTCTATATAGGACGTTTACATCGGCACTGGTATCTTGATAGGAAAGGTTTTCATGTTTAGGACAAATAGTACAAGCTTCACGCTTCCAATCTTTAATTCTAACCAAAAATCAATTCTACTTTGAAACAAGTTTCATCTAACACCATGTTCCAGCTCAAAGCTCCCTCTGCTATCTTTAAAAACAACGTAAAATCTTTCTTGGAGCAAATGAAGAGTTGCTGTCAGCTTGGTGCTTGGATCGTCAGTGAGAATCGTTCCCTGCACACTCCATGCTACTTGTCTAACAAAACACTGAAGGGCCTCATTTTAAGTGATGCTGATTTCCCAGAACTCCAGTGAATGATAACTTAGAATGTTTCATACTGACTTCTTACATGTGCAGAAGTTGACTAATATAAAAAGGGAGCTTGTTTTAAAAATCATATGACACAACAAGTAATATGAAAATCCTCTACCATTTTTGCACCTGGAAAAGCAGAATGAAGGCGGGGGAAGAGAGGACAGTGGATTTGCTACCACACATGTACAAACTGCCTCTGTAGGGCTTGTGCAGCTGGGAGATAATGTGCTTTGCAGGTCATTGGCTCTTAAGCACTGTGTTATCTCTCTGTAACATACACCTTGTTGTGTCTTACTGCTTAATTACAGCTGATATGCAGGCCATAATATTGCTTATCATTAGCCAGAGGATGACAATTACAATTTAAGATTAAACTGTTTTCTTTTTTTCTTCAGCCAAGTCTCTGTATGACACTTCCTTAGCCCAAGAAAAGATTTGCACATGCAGAACAAATCCATATACTAATTGGTTATGTGCCCCTCATAATGATGTATAATTTAAGAAGCATGCATTGCATGATGAACATCATGAACAGTACTCAATGTTGCATAGAGCCTATATCTGAACTTGGAGGGTCAGCTACACATGCCTGAAAAATCTCAAGACAGCAATAAAGACAACAAAATACTGTGATCTTCTACATGGGACAGGTTCCAGCCTGGTGACTGTCAAGAGCAGTGCCTCAACTTGCAGTAAGCTCAGTCCTACCCTTTAGCCATCACTTTTCAACTCACCTTCCACTCCATCAGCTTCACTCTCTCTTCTTCATTCCTCTCCTCCCTGTTTTCTAAAAAGGCTTGATAGTGTTTTAGATGACATCTGTCATACAGGCAGAGGAGCAGCTGCATCCATCCATCCATCCTCCCCTTATTATTCTCTTGCATTATGATGCACTGCAGAAATTTGGGGCTTAGTTCAGCAGAACACTGAAGTATATACTTGATTTGAAAACAGTGTTTCATGCATCCCAAAGTCTTTTTGCTTTATCAAGGCTTTTGTTCCAGAAATGGACACAGTTAACAGAGATCCTAGAGGTAGGAAGTAGTTTGAAAGACTGGACTATTAAAGGATCAGCAAAAAACGATGAGTCTGCTCAAGCTGAACTGTCATTAAGTAGCTACGCCCTTTCCAAGAAACAGAGATGTGTTATTCTGCACAAACAACCCAAAGACTTAAAGATTGCTTACAAATATTCTGCACTAAAATCCACAATGGCCTGAGAGGAGATTTAACTACTGATCACGAACAATAAAGCTTAAAGACTGAATAAGAACTGTGTTTCTGTACCTCTGCTAAGCATTTATCAGATTCCCTCAGAGAAAAGCCTTTAACTCCTGAACATAAATGTGATAACATACAGTTGTGATGACTCTTAATGTCAGAGGTCAATGGTTTAAGTCTCGTGTCCTGTAGTTTGTCAACTCCCATTTATCCTATCCAGCACAGCACAAGGGTACGACACATAAATCTTCCAAAAATGTGTTCTGATCTTTCACCTACAGTAGATTAAAAATAGCCCAGAGCAAGAGCTTTTAGCATTTTGTCATAGCAATTTCTCTGTCAAATATGATAGATAGCCAGCTACGTGGAAGAAGAATGAACCAACCCAGAGATCAGATAATGAAAAAGTCTGAATTACACCTCCAAGAAGCAGGAGTTTTACTCATGGTGGAAATCCCCACTTAGCTCACCCCGCTGAGCCTATGTGTTGCAGCACGGAACATGTCATAAGACTCATCCAGTAAGGCATTTCTTTCCTCCCTGCGTATTTTTCATTTAAGCCTCATAACAGTTTTGGGAGCTCAAGCAAGAATCTTGAGTTCTGTTTTGGACTTTGCGATCCTCTAGCTTGATTTTGAGCAGAATGCCCATTTCAAGTTTTATTTAAAAGAATAATTATTTAAAGACAGGTGCTAATTTTGGCTATCCAATGTAATTATAAGAGCTTCAGCCACTCGGATTTTCTGCAAATCAGCTGCCTAAAGTGTCTCACGTTAAAAGCCAGAAAGTGAATACCCTAAACAAAACATCTTCCTCTAATAATCTTGCTGAATTACTCTGTTGTTAAGCCTTGCAACTCTTACTGCTAGGTATCTTCTGGTGATCTTGCAGCAAGGAGATGTATATCACCATTATTAAAGCACGTAACACATCTTCACTACYAGCAAAAAGAGAATCTTGACAGCAAACTATCCTGATCTATTACTGCTAGGTACTAACGTTTCCTTCCAAAAAGGAGAATCAGACTGAGATTTATACACATTCATTTTCACTAACCTAATTTCAGACAGTTTTGACAATGTGCTAAATACTGATTTTACTGTAAGTTTCTGGATTTTGTATCATCAACACTTTTATGAAACCCTCCCAAGAAGACTTCTACTCTTGTTTATCATAATGGTTTTTAAAGGAGATAAACTAGTAAGAGAATGCCACAAAACGTACTCAACTGTCAGAAGCCTACAATAGAGAAGATTCCCTCTGCATTATGTACATTCATTAGCTAGGTGCAATAGTTGAAGAAGTATTAATAAATCCAAAGGAGGACTTAACTGCCTGAAAGTGAATCTATTTTTCTAATGTTATCAGTTGGTTTAATAAAAGATATTGTCTATTACTGTAAACTATGCTTTACTTGTAATTTAGATCACCACAGCCATAATTGCCAAAGTAGAATAGATGTCTGAAGTATTTATTCAGGGAACTAAAGCTTCCAAAGCTGCAGCTGCTTCCATATTTATTCAGAATGATGCACAATTTCCCAGCAGCTTATAAAGACTGGAACATCTGTTTACCAGACACCTTTATGACATTCTACCTCTCTGAGTAGCGTGATAAGATTTAAAGAGTTATCATGTTAAATCTTGCAGAGGTGCTAAATAAACTGCACCCAAAAAAAAGCACAGACTTGCTCATAACCCTTCCCTCCTTCCTAGTCTCCATTCTCCAAAGATGCATCAGCACAACAATCCAGGTATTTATCAAATGTCAACCAACCAGTAAAAACAGATACTAAATCATTTTGGCACCTCTGCTTCTCATAGATTCTACTGTGCAGATGATGCAGCACAAAACATCCATGTGAGCTCCCACAAGTTACTTAGACTGAAAGATAGAGAAGGTGGCCTGGGAGGGACGACACACAGAACAACAAACCAAACTAAACCCAACAACTCTTGGTACCTAAGAACTCTAGAAATGCTTGAGAAGCTAAGAATTTGTACTCTCTCCAACAATTCAGGTCCCAACTTTCAAGTTTTCCAGAGGGGTTGCCCTTTTACTTCAGACTGAACTCAGATCCCATTTTGTTATTATTATTCTGTATTACATATAGTAACAGAAAAACAGAAAACCAATCTGGGAAGCCCTCAGAACAGCACCTGTAACATACAGATACGTAGCGTAGGTCTTAACTCATGCAAGTTATCAATAGGAGTACTTCTTTTCAGAATCATGTGAGATTAAAGGTAAAACTGGAGTTTCATCTATGAATCAGAACTGAGTAAAGACCACAGAATTTTACCCATTACTTTATATTGGCTTCACTTTTTCAAAACACATTATCATTTTGATCAGACTTTACCTTTGGACCTGGAAGCTAGAGTCTGTCTGCTTTGTCTACCACCACCACAACTGTAACAACCTGTGACATCAGAAATTTCCACACTTTTCTAACGGGATGCTCATCAAAAAAAAAAGACTTCACCTTGCTCTCTCTTAAATTCACATGCCAGCTCTTGGATTAGGGCAGAAAACGTGAGGAAAAAAATATATTTAGGGTTTGGACTAGATGATCTTTAAAGGTCCCTTCCAACCCAAACCATTCTATGATTCTATGATACTCCTAGTATTTGTGTTTATGTTTTTCCATAGGCTTTTTTATTGCCTCAGGGAATCATTTGCAGGGCCAAACTAATGTGGTCTTCACATGATTGTATAACATGTTCATCTTGTTTTTGAAGCCTGGATCAAGAGAAGAGAACATATGCTATTTTTATGCCTATGTTATATTTATGTTATTTTAGCCTCATGATTGGACCTGTGGAAGGAAAAGAGCCCATGAAAAACAAACACAAATGCCAGGACGCTTGGGTTAATTCAGATTTAACTGAACCCTACAGTACCCTTAGAGCTCCCTTAGAGCTTTTGGTTTTGGAGGAGTGGGGCAGGGAGTGGCATAGGCTCTTCTAGTCCCAGATAATAACAGTAGAGATTTCTGTCTATTTGATATTGCAGTGTTTTCTGGCTAACGTAGTCACGTAAGAAACTGTCTGTCATACAGAAAGCTGCAATTTCACATACTGCAGCAGTGAGAGAGAACACATWAAAAAAAAGGTACAGCTGCTAAACTTCACACCAGAAGCCAATCCAAATGGAGGAAACGTGGGTGATTCAAGCCAGACACAAAAGCATCATTAAATGAAAGACGAAAGAGAAAATAAAAGAAAACATGTTTATCACAATTATACTGAGAGATATTTGTGATTTTTATTACTCATATTTTGTTGATTATTTCTGTTTGGGTAGAATTTGGAGGATCGAATTGAGTATGAGATTCAGACCCAGCCCCAAATGATTTGTGACATAGATAGGTATGTCAAACAAAGCAGTTGGAGAAAGAAAGGCATTGAGAATGGAAGGAACTGACTCTTCCAACACCACACAAGTCAGCAATGGAAATGCAACACATCTCCTCTGAGAACCATTCAGTGCCTTCTAGCACTGAAACAGGCAGCATTTCCCTATTTTCTTCCAGCTGCCAGTCATCATGATACCTTCATCTGTATTCTCAAGATAAATCCCATATGCATTAGAGACCAAAGGGCCCTGACAAATTCTAGCTCGTGTACACTAAACAGCGCAAGTGCTAAGGGAAACGATTTTCTGCCTCTGCTCACAGAGCTACATAGGATCTCACATCCCTACCAAGTCATGAGAATACAGTGGATCTTAATAACAGAGGCCAAACACCCTGTCCTCTCCTCCTCTGTTCCGGCACTTAGTCACACGTCACTCTAAGTTTCCATTTATAAGCAGTTTATATGGAGGCAATAAACTATTCACAGATGTTATAAACATTTTACAGGTCGAGGCACTACACACRCTAGGGTTAACAATTATTTACTAAAGCAGCTATTAATCATTTACAAAATGTATATGAATTGAAACTCGGTATAATTCATTGCTATGTATAATGGCTGTTATCTTGGCTGCCACACTGGAGATCAGTCTAAGGATCTCTGCAGTTCAAAGATTAACCACACATCTAAGGTTAAAAACAGCTAAGATTCCCAACAAGAAGCTGTGACAGGCTCACACCTACCACAGGTTGGCTTCACAAAACTACAACCAATACTGGGAAGTTAACTAAGACTCCTTATTGAAAGAACAAAAATGTTGCTTCTTCAAGAACATATCAAATTTCTCGGGCCTGATTTTTCATTATCTACAGTTTGGGTGATCAAAGCAATCAGATGCTAACCACTCATTTGTATGGATATAAATGATTGCACCAAAGTCCATGGAAGAAAGGCAGGGATATTCAAGTCCCCTGAATTTTAGGCATTCTTTTATGATTGGTGCTTTTCTTGAACATCTGGGAGTATTTACTGTCCACTTTGGAAGGATACAAAGGAATGGCTTTGTTTCTTTGGCACTTTTAGTGGGAAGAGTAAGAAAGTCGTAAGTGAACTCAAACTGCTGATTGTACTGGTACTTTCAGACACCTCAAATGCTTCTCTATGCCGTGAACGATACCTTTTGAAGCCAGGGTACAAAACCAGATACATGTATCTCCTTTTAGACAATGCTATTTATCTGTCTGAGACTTGTGTTCCAACCAGCTGTGAAGCAAGGTACCCTATCCAGGGAAATTTTTCTGGAAAAAAAAAATTCTCCTCCCTTTTCACCAAAGACCTGGTTTTATCTCTTGCAAGCAGCTGAAATTCTGGGGAACCAAAGCCCTCAGCCATCTGGCAGAAATCACCAAGGCGTGTTTTTGACTCACTGTCACAGGTCACGACCTACAACCATTGCCAATGTTCCAGGGCTTTTTTCTCTTCCCCTTGTCTTCCCCAAAGCAAACTCAATTACAAATTGGAAAAATCCTGCAGTGAAATTTTCCCCTCATGGGGCTGAATGTCTGTCACCTCTGTAAGAACACACTTCGTAAGAATTCCACAGTTGTTGGTTAGCTGTCAGTCCCAGTTACATCAGTGATTACAGAAATATTGAGCTGTTCAGGTTGGAGGGCCAGAGAACAGGTGACCTCCTATTCCTTCCACTAAATTTATGCCTTGATTGCTAACTGCACAGGCTGTGTTAGCAGTGAGCATTGGTGTCACCTCTGGGTTTCTACGAACCAAGAGCCTTATGAAATATAAAATGTCTCTTTACTTTAAAAGCAACATTACTTTGTCCTGGCAACAACCTGCCCATTGATTGGGTTTTTCTGTGGATTTTTTTCTCCTCAGCATGAATTCAAATCATGTGCACTTATGCCATATTTCAATTATCCATTACGTACGTGATCTTCTTGCATTAAATCTGATTTATTTAGAGTCGACAAGACAGGGCATCTGCACAACAACACTTTCTTCAGCACAACATTTTCCTCTGCCAATATTTTTCATGCTTCAAAACTACTTGTGTACTACTGGGAAAACTGATACTTCCTCTTCCAATAACGCCACCTGCAATAGGTGCATACTTTTCACATTTAACTATGCAACATCAGAACCTATTTCCATCTTGACAATTATATCCTTTCTGCTCCTGTACAGATGAATACTTATATGGTAAGTCAGCCAACCTCAAGCTCTAATCTGAGGAAATGCTTAAGCATACTCTTAACAAAGCAAAAGAGTAACTGTACTACCACTAAATGGGACTATTCACTTGCTTAAGCATGTGCTTAAACACTTTCCTGAATAGAGACTGTGTTAACCTACAGGGCAGACTAGTCTTCAGTGTAACCCTGGAGATACACGAAGAGCGTCCAGGCTGCATTTGTGCAGTCTGATAAGCGCTAATCTGATAAAGACTTAACCACAGAGGCTATATGCGTCAATGAAGACAGTGTAGCAAGTGGATATTACAAGGATACTGCTTATCTAGCTGAGAACAAATGAAAATTCATTCGAAGAACTTGGTGCTTTAGAGATAAAAGCTGGGGAGGTCTTGTAGGGTGGACAYTAGAAGATGAGGTTATCAGAACGACAGGCAGGCTTAAAAAAACCCCACCTCTTCATTATAGTGGCAATTAAAAGATAAAGTTGCAGACCTTCAAAAGATGTAGAGGTGTCTCATTCCAATTTAGATCATTGGACAGTAAAGCACTTGGGAGTCTTTGAAAATCCGGATCCTAATGGCACTGATTTTGAACTGCGATCAAATTTCTAATATACTTTTCAAAAAAATTGTCTGTTCCACATTAATTCTTCATGAGTTGTTGGAACAAATGAATCTGCAGATTTAGGTTATAAAGGGAAGAATCATAACGGAAGCACGCTCCATATTTCATATTGTCCCACACACAGAGAAAACAGCTAGAAAGCATATTGTAATCCTTAATTTGATAGTGCCACTGACATATTTCAGGAAATTGTTTACATGTGCTCAGGGAGTCTGCATACATAGCAAAAACATTTACCAGACAAGCTAGTCTGGTAAAAGGTCCATTAGAAAAAATATCCTATATAATCTGAGAAAAGGGACACTGCATGGCTGCGTGGCTGCCTGAAGTTAGATTTCTTCTAACAAAAATCCAAAGCACCACCTCTCTGAATGCTTCTCATATGGACCCTTTTACTGGGATGCAATTCAGCTGTGATGCAGGGAAAGAACACACTGTCAAGTGTCCAAGGCTGGAGCAGGAACTGGTGAAGAAGGGACTGGGCTCAAGAACAAATGGCAAATATGTAATTATGCACCATATTGGCATCTATCTTCCTTGAATTCATTGCTCCATGCAAAGATAGCTTTGGTTACCCAAGGAGCTTTCAAAGAGGGAAAGAATTCAGAGTTATCTTTGACTTCTGTTAGAACTGGTCTGCACGTGATCAGGGAAACTGAAATACAGTTCAGGAGCTGCAGGCTCAGCTCTACAGTGCTACTTTCCATGGAATGCTGCACAGAAACATCTTACTTAGATCTTATAACACACATCTCCAGTTTCACACCACTGTGTAACTTAGTGTAACAGGGCAAAGACACAAAAAGGGCTAGTCCTCCTCTCACTTGTTAAAACGAAGTGGATTAAATAAATGTCTGTAACATCAAGAAAATGCTTTATAAACATTCTTTGGTCAATTTAGTTTTGTTTTCCAGATCGTATTTCAGGCTTTTTTCTACCCAGTATCCCCTAGTTTTACTGACAGATATGAAAAGCCTTCATGTACTTTTGCTTCTGTGACAGAATGCCGGTTCTAAGCAGGATCCCAGCACTGAATATGAGCCCTTCAGTTTGGAGTGTGACAACAATTAAGACATCTTTGTTCATTCATCATATGATGAACACCCATGTCTCTCTCCAGCTGACTCAGTGGCAGCTACAGGGACCCAATGCTTTCAAAAAATAATGCTCCATGTCTCTCTAAATTAAGCCACTGATGATTAGTTCTGAAATTTTAAACAAAAATATTTCCCTTCTCAGACGTGTCAGGGCTAAAAGAAATTTAAAATAACTCTTTCTTCTTCCTATATCTTGAAAACTTCTCTGTAATGAAGTCCAAACCATACAGAAAGGCCTGCTTTCTCACCTAGTGAAAGAGAGCACTGGCCAGTTTCATTTCCCCCACGCTGAAATGCTTAAATTCCCTGCTTTACAGAAGAATTGCAACTCTGAGCTAGACTCAGGGGTTTCAGTTCTCAGGAGGTTTGTTTCCCACAGCTGCTCTTCAGCCAAGCTGTGAATGAACCTGAAAATTCATTTGAAAAACCCTCTATGGTTTCTCATGCTTTCACAATTACATTATAGCTCTTTCCTCAACATTTACCACCACCCCCTGCAGGGAATTCCCCCGACACATGGGTAAAATTTACCAGGAAGGCTTGTAAACCTTGATAAGCGTTTCATCTCAAACAATGCAAAAACTTGGTTTCAAGTAAGTCTGGGAAATTTTCTTTTACAAGCTCTGTGATTTTGTTATGGAAGCTTGGACTTTTAAAGTTCTGCTCTGTAAGCTGGATTTAGAGCCCACTGAAGCAACTGGAAGGACTCGCGTTAATGTTCAGGGGCTCCAAATTTTCAAACTGCTCATGTCTGTCACTTTGCCAGTGACTCAGTAGGAAAGTACTCTGTGAGCTAAGGTTGAGGACAACTATCCTCTCTCTGATCAGRAGTTGAGTTAGTGGCTGGGGTACTTTATGTGAAATGTCATATGAGCCACTCTGCAGGGGTTAAAGTTTCTTCCCTTCCGCCAGATAAGAACAGGGTGTGCAGGTCTCAGTGCAACAGTGTTGCACCTAACTCTTCACCAATTTTACTTATATTAGTCCTCAAGTGATCACTGAGGTCACAGCATTTGCACATCAGAGTAACAGTCACCATGGAAACCAGTGAACTGGCATCTGCTTGATGTCTTGTTTTAAAGGAGCTGCGAAGCTGCTTGCACTCGGGCAGGAAAATCTCCTGCAAGCATGCAGCTCCCATCATTGAAGCGTTTCTTTCTGTCATGTCTCAGTTACACATTCCGCTTTCCAGCTTTGCCCTATTACTGGTACATCGTTTACTCTCAGAGCACCAGACGCTCTGGTTCACCAGAATCACTCAGGCCCATTTACTACCACTTCTTTGCTACTGGGTTAAGATTCTACCAGAAACTAACATGGAGTCAAATTCACACCCCAGAACCCAAAGACAGAAGCACTAACTTTTAATTCATATTGACAAATCAAACAAATTTCAAATTATTCAGAATGTGTAAGCAAAATCTTGATCGTCATCATCTTATTTATTACAATTATATGCTATACATAAAAATATATCTTATAATTATACTATCTATAAATCTAGCTATTTATAATCAAGGTAATAAATTTAAACAATTGTAAAATGAAGAGCCACAGTAACTGTTAGTTTCTGATGAACACATACAAAAAAAGATGCCTGCAATCTATATGTTGAGCCCATACCTGTTTCACGTGTTCATTTTTACAACATACAAGTGCCTGAATGTTACATTAGCCACTACCCTGCATTTCGTAGACACTCAAATAAACAAAAGGGTGAACCTAAGACACTTCTTTTGTAGATTAGCTCTTGAAACTCTAGTATTTTGGGGGTGGGAACTTCCTACTACATATGAACATAGCTCTAGAAAAGTACACCTTTGATCTTTCTTTATAGCCAGCACATCACAGAATAATTRATATTGTTCAAAAGTTTATTACATATTCACACACACTGCTGCACAGAGTTCATGCCCGTGAACACCATTTTAAATCACCATAAGTATTTCTGCCTGATCAAAGGAAATTACTGAACACAGAATCAGCTACAATGACACCCGCTGGAGCATAATTTAAAATAAACACCATGTAAACAACCTCCTGAAATATGTTCAGCAGTACTATCACATTCTTTAAAAAGTAAAGGTGACAGGAAAAGCAAAACGTGTGGAGGGCTCTTAGCCAGATTTTCACTTCGTGTAACACACACTTACACCAGTAAATTAAATGTGCGCAGGAACGTTCCCAAAAATTAAGGGCAGCTGACAGAGAATGGCTCACGCCTATGTTAGAAATCTCTCTTAAGTCTCTGAAACAGGGTGACCGCATATAAACTACTTAATTGGGAATGGTCTCCAACTTCAGACCATACCTGGGAACAGTTTAGAAAAATACTAGCTGGCACGGGCCAAAATTCTGCCAAGAAACATTCCAGCACTTCAGTAGTACAGTATCATGTTCCACGTTTGAGGAACATTCCTGGGAACATTCCCAGGCATCCTTGATTTTACTAGTATGGACACAGCCTAAGATTTCCAGATGCTTACTAGAATAAAGTTTTGCTGCTTGGACACCATCTTCTGAACAGAGAACCCATGCAAAACAAAAACAAACAAACAAAAAAAAGGCTTTATTATGGCAGAAATTAATATTACAGTTAACAATACTTCCTAAAAGGGATTCCAGGTCCAGTTTGGAACCAGCACCATTTAGCACTAGCCAGAAAGCCATACGCTCATTAGACCTTTATTCTACACCCTCACTCTACTATTGTCCTGGAATAAACAATGACAACAGTACTTTAGACAGACAGCTTGCAGATTCAACGCAAACACCACTGGCAGAAGATCTTAACTTTGGAATTAAAAAAGGGATCTCAAAGCACCAATCAATACCAGCTATAGTGAGAAACTTTAAGAAGTGTCTCTGCTAGTGAAAGCACAAACAAAACAATGCTTCCTGCCCACAAGTCTCTGAGGCTTCCCTTTTCCTCCTTTTCACCTCTTTCACTCTCTTAGTCCCTTTTGATCAGTACAACAAAGGTGTCATTTTAACACAGAGAGAGAAACCAATTCTAGCTGCCACGCAGCTGCATCTTTGGGTTGTAACAAAAAGTTCTATGAAAACAGCGTAATACTGAATGACGTTCAGAAAGGCAAACAGAATGTGAGGAATCACTAGAAAAGGAAAACAAAACAGATAGCATTTCTACGTCACTAGGTAAATTTATGAATATGCCCACATTCGGATCCAGTACTGCCCTCTTCCCCCCATTTTGAAAAAAGAAAATAGTAGAACTGGAAAAGGTACAGAAAATGGAGCAAAGGATACATAAAGACATAGAACAATTTCTATGCAGAGAGCAGTTAAGTAAACTGCAACCCCTTGCCACAGCATGTTGCAGATGCTAAGTTTCAAAAAGCAATTCGACAAACAGAAGAAGAAACATCAACAAACCCTACATAAAAAAGCAGCGCTTTTGGCTCAAGACCTTGAAACATGCAGATTGGAGTCTATACTGGGTAGGTATCACTATACATTTGCTCTGTTCTCCTACTCTTCCCTGGGCGTATGATGTGAGCAATCCTCTGATCCTGCTAGACAAATCTTTTGCCTGAYGCTGTATATCTGTTCTCATATTGATTTAATTTAGCCAGCATGGAGAGAAACAGTGGTAAGGAGCTGGTATCACAGGCTTCCTCACAGCCTACCAAACGGAGTAAGCATCCTGTGTGTTGTCCCCCTCGCAATGGGTCTGTATGCCAACTCCTGCTATGCCACCCCTGCAGTTAATTGAGGTCTGCGAGAATGGAGCTGTTTGATGCTTGCATATCTGTGCTACAGAACACAACTAATACATAGGCATACTAAGATCACACAATGTTTTACATACTTGCAATAAATTTTGCCACAGCCTGGTAAGCGAGACATCACTATCACTCACTTCACAGCAGAAAATTAAGGTGGTTTTGGTGGTTTTGGTTTTGTGTTTTTCTTGTGTTTTTTTTAACATTCCTTACATAATTTGGTTAACAAATCATACATTTGAAACTCATGCAAAAACACACTATCAGAGAAATGTATTCAAAATAATTAATCAGACTGTGAAACACTTTCTATATAGAAATATTTTTTAAATGGCTTAAAAATCTTGAGAGTTATTTGAAACAAGAAAACAAAATTTTCATTTGCTTCCTTTGATTTCTAATTCCTGATGTACTTGGATCACATTTTCAAGAGGTTTTTTCCTCCAACTTCAAAAGCCATAGAAACGCTGCTTTTTAAACATGAAGCTAATGGTCCTATGACATGAATCTAGAGGTGGGCTTGACAAAAACTCCCAACTATCACAATGTTAAAAACCAAAGAGTTGGCAAAATACCTCAAGTTTGAAGAGGTGAAGAAATATGAGTGGCACTAGACGGACTTGAACAGCTGTACATATTTCAGCCCAAGATTTTAAAATTTCTGTCAAAATATTGCAGTGAAAAACTAACATTCTCCATGGAAAGCATCTATTTTCGGTGAAAACGCTATTTTATCAAAACTCTATTTTCCATTAAACACAGTTTTGACAGAAATTTTTCAACTACCCTTATTCAGTGTTATGCTCTGTAGTTGAAAATGTTAGCAGTTTTTTAGGCTGTCTCTACAACTGCAAAGATTTATAGGGGCTTGGCAAAGATGGAAAACAGAAAAAAAAAGGTCTGATTTAAGACTAGTATCTCTGTCCCTTCATATTACACACATCCCTAGAAATTATTTTTACTTAAGTTTAATAGAATACATGATAATGACACAGCACAGCAATGCTACTTCAACAAAGCTGTTGATACTTCCTTTCATGATTTCTACACCCCCCCCCCCC